>JAODLD010000001.1:48225283-48240642 GCA_026781065.1 Mormyrops boulengeri
CCCCCCCCCCCCCCCCCCCCCCCCCCCCCCCCCCCCCCCCCCCCCCCCCCCCCCCCCCCCCCCCCCCCCCCACTGGAGGACCTGGAGGAAATCCCACAATGAAATGGGGAGAACATGCAAACAGCACGCACATGAAACCATGGGAGAGGTTCAAACACCAGTCCCAGAAGGGTGAGAGCATATTGCTAACCATTGCACCATCATGCCACACCTTCCTTAAGTACCTAAGGATTTCACATTTTAGATACCATCTGCTGTTAAGTAAGACAATCAGACGTCTAACCTGGTGATACAGTTAAAAGGTCAGTGACCTCTGACCTCTGATATAAATCGGGAACACTCACGGTAAATCTCCAGCACCACTGTGGCCTCCCGTGTCTGCCCACTGGCATCAGTGGCCTGACAGCGGTAGATTCCGGCATCTTCCACGTTGGCGTTGTAGATGGTGAGCCGTGACCGCACCCCCTCCGTATGCAGAGCCACGCGTGACGATGACAGGATGCGCTCCCCCTGTGGGTTGTACCACTCCAGGTTGACAGGCTCCCCAATGGCTGGAAGGTGCCAAAAACAGGAGGGTTACGAGGGGGTGTGTACAGGTGTGTGTGTGTCTCACGTACTCATCCACAGCAGATTGAAAACTTTCAGTAAATAATGAATGCGCCCCGCGGTGGAGAAGGTCACGCTAGCTGGCTCAGGCACCGGCCCGACATATTATCTTTAATGCTCAGCTGTGATGAGCAACATGCCATCCGGGCCTCTGGAAATTTAGCCGGCGAATCCTCCTCTGGCCCTTTCTCTGAGAATACACTCCGTAAGCTGGCCCGGCCTCCGATTCCGTCTGCTCTCTTTTGTATGACAAGATAACCAAATCTGGATTCATGCTGGATCTGGACTGGCGCTTTTAGAGAGGATGACCAGAAGCCCATCCCCCTCTCTCTCTCTCTCTCTCTCTCTCCATAACAGGGATTATCTCGCAGCTACACTTTTTCGTCTGGCCTCTGGATCAAGGTTGTGTTCAAACACACACAGATAGACAAAAACACAGACACGCACGTAGGTACCCGGGGGGCGGTGCCTGTACCCCTCAATATTTAATTTGGCTTCATTCGACTCCCCCCAAAAATAGACCTCTGCATTTCAATTGTAAAGTAGTGCCTCCCCCAATATCATACTCTCTCCTATGACCTTGCACACTGGCAAACTTCATCACACACAACCATCCTCCACCTCCAAAGTCTTCAGGAGAAATGAATTCTGACGGGGTACCCTGTCTCGGTGCAGTTATTTATGACACAGCCGTGCATTTTTGTACAATTTGATTTTTAGCTTAATTTTCTTTGTATTCCACAAATAAATTCTGAATTAGTTCTTGCGGAAAGATAAATCCTGATTAATGAGCAATAACAATAATAATTCACTCAAGACAAGGCTTTGGAGATAAAAATCTTTCACAATTAGAGACAATTCATCCGGGAACAGAGAAATATTGAAAAGGATATTATCCTTGTCTCACCCTGGGTAATGTTTACTATGTATACATGCCCCTTAGCTAATGGGAGTAAAAATTAGCTATGCCTTTATCCCAGTTGTGCTGTCAGCTTCTACCCATCATGCTTTGTGGTAATTGATTCAGCTCTTCTGGGAGGAAGCTGTTGAGATGTGGCATTCCAGAGTCGCTTTGTGTGACCTCATTAACTTTGGCAGTGTAAATGCGGCAAGGAGCGATGTCTGTTTGCGAGGGGGACGCACTGCCGTTTCCCGCCACTCCTTCGATTTCCTTTTCGCGGCCGTGCATAAGGTGGGAGGCTGGGGGGGGAGGGGCACCCCCTTGGAAATCCTGCAGTAACAGGTGTGTCAGTTTCCAGGAAGCGGCGAGGGGTTTCAGCTGTGACTAATTAGCGATAATGCTTAATGATGTTGACATTACTTGGAAGCTGCTCACCGAAGACTGGAAAGATTAATGTCCCATTCTCGAAATAGACGCAACAGAAATTTCCAGAACGTCTCGCCGGCCCTTAAAAGCACTTTTTTTGGAGTCTAAAAGCCGACATGTCAGAAAGAATATTTACAGCACATGAGCGCGTTAATTCGCATAGACAGGAATATTAATGAATGTTTTAGCTGGGCGCTGGCAGTTTATTTATCGGTTATATTTGCAGAGCATGATGGTCCTCTGGTGTACCGAGGCTTCAGTGGAGATATCTTTATACACGCTCTGACTGCGATGCAGAGGTGGAAGTCCTGCTGCTTTTGCTGTCACCTTGTATGCCAAAATCAGCTCTCCAAGGGCATTGTCTCGGCCAGGGATGTCCGAGCAAGAAGACCAAAAATCTCATGCATTCTTGGGGCAGTCCAGCAGAGGGTGCTCCAGCACCCCGTGGACGAACAGATCCACTGGCAACCCCTAGGAGTTTGGGCCCGGCACTTCTGGAAGTTCAGGGTTGGTGGGTGAGTTTGTGTGTGTGTGGGGGGAGGATAGAACGCAACTAGCGACCTGTCATGCAGTGACTTAAGTAACTGTTTGGGGAAAAAATGATGTGTACACTGCGGGAGGCTTGATCTAGTCACTCCAGCTTTCATCTCTGTCTCTCTCTCTCTCTTTTTCTCCCTCTCTCTCTCCCTCTCTGCAAACATTCCCAGGTCTTCCATAATCATCCCGGGGCTTGTGGGTTTGTCTCTGAGGACCTATTATATGAAACATGTGAGGGTCACACGGCGACAGTTAGCGGGAAAGATGCTGCCTGTGAATCATAGCCTAAACCGCACTGCAGGTCTGGGTACAGGAGGCCCAGCCCTGAGGGAAGGCACTTTGTTTCCCTTAGGGACATGGTGGCTCTGTCACCGAGGCGATGTCGCCACATGATAGCCGCCGCCACACTGGGGAAAGTGCATTTACGAGGGCCTTCCCAGGAGTTATCCTCTCGTTTTCAACAGGCCCTCGTGCGTGCTAATTGCCAGCTGGCACCACGGGAGCCCGTCTCGATGGCGCACAGCTGGCTCTCGTCCGGCGTGGCACGGAGATTACCAGACACGCTAGGGCGCTAGGCTCTTTTCGAGATGTGTCCACTCCCACCGCAGTAGCGGTGTGGGGCCAGGCCGCAATGGCTAATACTTCCCAAAAATCCCCAAATGAACCAGATGGTACCAGTACCAAGATTGCTGGCTTCTGTTCCATCGCTTTTCCCCCCTGTGGGGGGCGGTGGTGAGGGTGGTAGGAGACAGAATCAGGGCTCTGTGCAGGGGCAAGTGGGGATGGATCAGAGCTGTATGCAAGGGGGAAGTGGGCAGAGTCATTGTAACTGGTCAGAAAAGGGGCGGGGTCAAGGGAAAGAACCAATGATGTTCATCCAGCCTTACATGGAAATAATGGCTGGAAGCAAGTTGGAATGAGGCTGAACCTGAACTACAGGCAGCTGGAGACGGGTAATACTAATGGCTTTAAAAGCTTGTAATGGCCCTTGCCTGCCTGCTCACTGGAGTCAGGGCTGCTGTCTCGTGCCATCCTATGGGTAACAGCGGAGGCGATGAATGTAAAACGGCACGGAAGGCTGAGTTTGCAGTAACCAAGGCAACACCATGCCCCCCGCCCCCCCCACCACCACCAAGCCGGCACATTCACATGCTGGAGGTTCCACTCCCTCCTGGCTACAGCCGCACTTTTTCGGAGAGATTGTGCCAATCGTGGACCCATCTCAGCCTAATTGTTTATTCCAGCATTAGCATAAGTGGCACAAAGCTGCAGTCCTTCATCTTTGCTGCTACTGGAACCTCTTTTCGAGTTAGACTTCTTCAGCCCTGACCCCATCCATCTCAGGTCAAGGTGGCCCTACTTGAAATCCCTCATATATGCCAGTAGCTCTGTCCCACATAATTTCCATTCCACCCCCACCTGTGTGCCCACCCTCTCTCTGTCTCTGTGACCTTATCACCACCCCCCACCACTTATATGTGGCCATGCTCCAATTTTTGTCAAATATCGCTTGCGGACTCGTTTAGCTCCACCCCTTTGCTACTCCATAAACCTTTGCCCCACCCCTGACTTGAGCTCCACCCACTGACTTCCCTTTCCATCATCACCCAAAGGTAAAGCCCCTCCCCTTGGCTGCTAAATGTACCCTCCTGGCTCCTCCCCCCACTCCTTATATGTACGTACAGGTTTGCTTTACTACTCCTTGCTGCTAAGAGAGCTGGAAGACTGATGCAGAGTGATATCGCACAGGAAGTCCCCCTGGTCCCGACACACACATGCTCTGCCTAAAATCTCTCACAACAACAAGCGATAACAGATGCTCGGCAGCCTTTATTTTTTTTCCTGGGAATAGTGGTCCCTCGATGAGCCCTGGAAACCAGTATCATTATTCTGTCCTTCTGCTTCATCTGCGCTTGAATCAGAGAGGGCTGCACCAGTCACCCACCAGTCAGAAAGAAGCATGATATTTACACAATCCTGCCACAAATGCACTGGTCTTACTGGAACTGTCTTTCCGTTGGGGACAATTATATTTTTGTGTATGCTTACCGGTGCAGGTGAAGAATTTAGATTCTCCGACGCTGAGCTCCACCTTATTCAGAGAGATGGACACCTGAAGGACAGCTGGGGGGAGAGAGGGAGGGGTCAGAGGTCAGGGGGGGCACGGTCAAGGGCAGGATTTCATATTGACATTAATAAAAGAAACAATGTCCATGCCGAAAACGCAACGTCAGGTCCCCAGGGGAGGGACAAGCCCGGTAGTAGGTCACATGTAACGTCCATCTTGTAATAAGCGCGGAGCTTAAAAACAACCTTTGATCTTGCCAGCCAATGAAGCTCTTTGATTATTTTGGCCCCATTCTTTGATTATTCTCTCCGTTTTATATAATTTTCCATTCAAAATACCTTCTGAGAAAAACTGGACACCACAGAAATAAAGATAAGAAATGAAGAAAAAAAAAAAACTCTGAACCCAGGGTTTATTTGTTTAGCTGCACAATTGATCCACAAAGGTCAAAGCTAATGACTCAGTGAAAACAATAAATGTACAAATACATTTATACATTTTCTCAGACAACATGTCTGTCTGGAGTACTGCCTGTATATTAGTGGCAATTGTGTTGTTTTAAGAAGTAATTTCCTCCCGCCCAGAACTTATTATGATGTTATTCTTGCGACAGCTGAAAATATTTCCCTTTGGACCACAGTGAGGAAAAAAGTAAAGTGATTTATGATTGAGAAGTAAGTGTGCACAAACAGAGCTTAACAGAGAAATGTGCACACACAAGCACTCACACAACTTAAAGGTATGCAAATTGGGTGACAATATTAGGTGCAACATCAGCTTACTGCCAAAAGAGGGCGATTATGTTCTGCCCTGAAAAAAAGCATAAACCACAAATATTTATGAGCTGCAGGACAATAGAAACACTTTATATAGTCCCCTGCTCTAGTTTTTCACATGGACAGTGAGACATGTGACGAGTCACCACTTGATGATGGTGTGTTGGCTTTGTTCGCAAGTTGGCATATGCCTTTGCACCATCATGGTCCTCACCAGGGATGATTCTAGGCTTTTTGGAAATGGGGGGTGCAAGAGGACCCATAATTCATGCAGAGGGGCCATTCTTAACATTAGCCGGTACAGCTTGGGCCAGTACCCCTGTGGCTCCTCCCCATATACACCCCTGGTCCTTATCTGTTCTTGGTTCTGTCTGTATGTGTGTGTTTATGTCCCACATTTTCCCCAAACCCTGAAGTTTAACAGGGTCAGTATCTGCTAACCACGACCGACGGCCGGGGGCAGAATGCTGCCTGTGTTTTAGCCCCCCCGCCTTGTGCCTCTGGGACAGACTTCGGAACTCCAGCCATCCGGCATGTCAATCAGCACAGTTGGAGGGGACACCAAATTACTCATGCAATCAAAATCAGTTCATTATAAATGTAACATGAGAAGAGGACTTCTTGCATATGCATTACCGTGATGGGGTGGAGCCAAAATACAAAAAAAAAATCTAAGTTATTAATATGAATTTCCCGCTGTTAATTTTTATGAGCATCATCTTCATATTCTGCTTGGATTCAGCTCTGATGAATAAATGCCCATGTAAGCAGGAAATGGGAACGCATCGGGCATTCAGGAGGAGGTGTGAATTTTGGTCCGTTATAAACAATTTACAGCAGTGCCGCGTATTGAAAGATATGGACCAGAACCTAATGGTTCTGTAGTGGGGCATAAAGATATGGACAGTTTCTGCTCACCGACGTGGCCGGTGGCTGTCTGGCGTCAGGGAGACTCAGCGCCCCCCCCCCCCTCCCCACACCTCCATGCGGAGAAAATATGTCTCAATAAAAAGCCCATTATCAATCAGGCTTATCCAAGATGACTTCTCAGGCGGCCTCGGTGTCATGGACACATGATTAGGGTGGAGCATATGCACCTGGGGGGAGGGGGTGGGGGTGAGATACTGAAACAGACTCTGGCCCTGGTGAAGAGCACGAGATCTTGCTCACTCCTTTTCACACTTGATCACAGGAGCAAAATCGGATCCACTCAAAGTTGCCTCTTGAGGTGACCTCTGTTTAACGAGCTGCAGCATTAGTTTATGCTCCTGAAAGTTTAACGTACACAAAATATTACTGAGGGCAGAATGAAAAATGATTGCTTCCGAGACATAACCAATCAGATTGCAGAGGAGGTGGGTCCAAGCAACTAGAAGAGGCAGGACCAAGACATCTGATTGTTTGGCCCCGCCTCTAGTTCCACCTCCTCCACAAACTCCCATGAGCTGAGTTTATGGAGGCAAATCTATCTATCTATCTATCTATCTATCTATCTATCTATCTACCTGTCTATCTATGTATTGGGGTGGATTTGTTATTTCTGAGGCCCCTAAATGTAGTGACTGTTTGTGGCCAACAGGGGGCCCCCAAACCTCCACGCTGACTGCACATGGTGTCATTTGCAGCACTAGCCACCGAATGCGGTGTCTTCCACCAGCTATGGCTTGAATAAGTAACCAAGCCACTGGCGGATTAGAGTACAGCCGTGCTGTCACTCTGGGTTCAGGAACCGGCTAAGCACCCTGTCCCCCTCAGCACCCCGCAGTGCCAGAGGGCTGTCCCCTGGGACCTGCAGCTGCTGGATAGCCTTCACCTCACTCCCAGCATGCACTACAGGGGCCATGGGCCGAGGGCGATGCCTGGGGCTTTCCGAGGTTCTCTCAGAAGTCGCAGATAATTATAGACCGCGCTGTCCGGCCGCTGGGTGCATGACTTGCGTTTAGTTAATTAGAGCTAAAATATGTGCTCCATGTGCATATATTTGTCGGAAAGCTCTGCCGCCTGTGTTCCATCCATTTGTAGCTGTTCATGCTTAATTAGAAGGCTGCTGAATGTCGGGATGTATTTCCGAATTTCCTCAAATCGCGCTGTCGGTAAACAAGCTCTGATGTAACCTCAGGCTTCATGGCCAAGGGCGAGTGCTTGCTGGTGCGTCAATCACTTCCTCATAAATGGGCGCGGGGCTCCGGAATAGGGTCACATGCACACGGGGGTCCAGAGGCTGATGGGCCTCTCTTCAGAACACAGAGAACATCAATTCCGTTTGTTAATCTTAGCGAAGCACTTTCTCACTGAGCTTGCCAGTGAGAATTCAGAAGACCTAGACAGAGACATTGTAGAGAAATGCTGTCTGACTTTTTTGACTGGGGTCCCAGAAACAACAAACCCACTCCTATGTGCTCCTGTAGATGATCCAGCAGCAATGAAAGAAACACGTGTAGATTAGCATTAGCGACGTGCCCCATGCTTCCTGAGACTGGCTCACCACAATCATGGAATGTACCAGTGGTTATTGATGGACTGATGAACAAGCTGATCGCAGAGGATGCTTTAGGGAGAGGAAGCATACAGGCCACACCATGTAGCCAACAACATGAAGAAGAAGGTCACCATGTTGAGTGGCCATGCTGTGTGTTTTTTTTTTTAACCACTGACACAGTCACCTAACTCAGATGGATCTGCCAAAGCACCCCCTTGTGGAGACACTTTGCACAGAGACATTGCCAGAGCAGGAAAGTGGAAACAACAGACACCTAGCTATGCAGAGGGTTAAGGAAAGGTGACTGCCGGTGACAGACAGCGATGGCAAGTGCCGGGACCTCAGTGCCTGCCCAGGATGCCCTGAGCGATGATGTAATCCAGTGCCAACCACGGTCGGTGACCAGTGATGGATACAGGGAGAGGCTGCAATGTGGGACTGCCTGGATGGGAAGAAGAGCAGAAGGCTGGCAGAGGTCTGGACCAGCCGTAGCTGGCTGGCGAGGCACGGACAGCGGGAAGATGGAGGAGCCAGATGGAGGAGCACGAGGCCTGGGCGAGCAATTTGCCGCTAGCGTTGGAATGAAATTATTTCAGATCGACTTAATTAAAATGAATCCTGCTAAAATCGGCCTGAAAGCCCCCGCAGTGGTACTCGTGTTAACCAGTTACCTGTAGCTACTCGCATTACACCGTTTACCGTAAACATGGCGTCGTCGCGGGAACCACTCATTCGCCAATCACAGAGTAATGAAGGAGGCCTGCCCTTGCCAATCTGGATTATCCCAAAATGTCATTATCCTCAAGTGATTGACTCAGTGTGATTTGCTGATTAATTAAACGTTTCGCTCAGGATCTAAAGTATCAGGGCTTGTCATCGGCTCATTAAAATTTCCATCCCAAAATGTCATATAAAACACGGAAAACTCTCACTAAACATGCCCGTATTTTTTGTTTGCCGTACTATTCGATGGTTTATTGACTACTTAGGTATTCAAAGCTGAATATTTAAGTTTAAATAAGATGCTTATAAGGAATTTATGAAGACGTGCATTTAAGGTATATCTGTACTTTAAACAGTGTCTCCTCTCCACAAAAAGCTAGAATCTCGAGTTCCTGCAGTCTGTTTTTGCTTGTATGAGAGACATCTGATTCTCCACGAGTGACTCATTCAGGATTTTCTCTCCAGATTCCCTCAGGTCCTCCAGCAAGCCTCAGCTAGACAGAAAGTAGTGCCCAGCCAACTGCCGTACCTGCAGTGTTACCTCCTGAGACTGTCACACTATATGAAGTTTTATAATATGTAAATACTTAGGACAAACTCTGTGTGGCCCGCTTGGCAATGCGACACATCCTACAGGAAAACATTCACTCATCTCATACTTCCATGCTCTATGAAATATTTTACGCTTTGGCTACCTAATCTGGAAATCTGGATAAACATCAGATATCTACAAAAAGCCCCAGATTTTGTGAGAAACATCCCCTTACAAACTTTTTGAATTATTGACTTTCTAGAGGCTCCAAAACTATAGAAAAAATATAAAGACCCAAATCCATAGATTTTTTTGTGGAAATGTATAAATACATCATTGATCACTTAACAGACAAGAGGTGATAGCATATTACAGTAGAAGTTGCTATAATATATTTTACACAAAAAAGATAATTATGTTTTATTTTGACAGGGGATGTCACAGAGAGATTTATTCTTTGTGAGACTGTAGACTTTCTCAGAGAACATCATTACCATGAAGCACTGGCCCGTGGTGGACACTACCTCCTAAAGCACTGTTTCCATATTTCCCCAGTTACTCTGTGACATTGAAAGTTCCCCAAAACAGGCGTGGTGATTTTTAATGACAGGTAAAAACAACCTTATGGAAACCTTTTCGCAAACTTGGCATTTCTCACTGTGGGGGTGGGGGTGTTGTTTACTTGTAGTGGCCATGAATCCTCCAAGGTAAGCGATCCTGGGGAGTGCGCCATAACAAACCTGAATTCAGCTATATAAAGTGTGATATAAAAGGTTAAATCTTATTCAGTTTGCTTCATATTCCTCAGCCTAATTCCAACCAAGGACACCGGAAATAAGTGGTAAAGTGAGAGCGGGTCAGTCAAATTTGCAATAGCGTGTTTATAGTGTGTTTTATTTAGACAATTTTCACTGTCCCTGAAGGTATATGTAAGGCACTGCAGCCCAAACAAACACATGTTTGTAATCAGGGGAGATTTCAGCGGAAGAACCTTTAATTAGCATCAGAAGTGTGCCCCATCCTTAATCAGTTCCATTTCTCGCTCTTTCTCTCACCGTCCACCATCCTCCCAAGATGGGCTCATTAAACCAAGGGATGGTGCGTCATTCTTTGAGACAGAAATGGCAACTTTGGCCACCTGGACCTATTGTGCTCTGGTGATGTGTGACGTGTTTCAGCACCATGGACAGCGGTGGGCGGTATTATCTTACTCATCCGATCCCACAGGAACTAGAGCTCACCCTCCAGATTACCCTCCCTCCCTCTCCCTTTGTCTCCAGGGCTCAGCTCATTAGAGTGTCTCCTCAGGTGGAGGAAGGAACTGCAAGTGGACTTAGTGACAGAGCCGAAAGAGCAACAGAAACGACTCACTCAATCCAGCCCTTGTGCTGCTCATACAATCAAAATGAATGACCAACACATTATTTATCAGTAGATCCATTCAGATGCATTCAACAACTCCACTGCCTTCGATCACTGAACATGTACCTCTATGTTCACATTCATCCTGAACAGAGCTTTTAACATTACTCATAGTATTTGTATCTCATTGGCTCGATTTCAGAGGCCATTAAAGCTATAATGACATCATTCCTAATAGTGTTATTAGAGGAACTGTTAGTTATTGTCTCATTACTGTGGTATTAAACAGGGTAAACATAATTCAGTGGGGTCTAATTATTTGAGTGTGAATTTTTGTCTGGGTGTCCGAGAAAGAAATGCAATAAAAATGGCAGTGACCTTTGAAAATGAATGTGGGCGTCTGGGGGATAGAGTCTGTCTTTGGAGTAGCTGCAGTCATTCATCCATTCCCTCGGTCCTCATCTCTGCATCTATTATTGTGTCCCCTTGTTGTGTCTGAGGCCCCTTGATGTCAGACGATGAACATCCTAGCCGCGAGGGTCTAGCAAATGTGAACACTCTGGCCATTATTTTTTTTCTGTATTCTTCTTTACCCAAAAGAGCTTCTGGAAACTGGAAACTATTTCACCTAAACAGATCAAAGAAGAACCAGGCATCATTTATACTGAGGAAAACAGTCATGTGATTGGCTACTGTATTTCCTATTGGCAGATTTTATGTACACATAAATCTGTTAACTGTTATCAGTTAATGCCTTAAATTCTCAAAATCAGAAAGGACTTGAGCACACTCTACATACCAGTAAACTCATGGGACGTCACAGCAGCACTGAAGCCATAAATGGCATCCTGAGCCATTTTTCACTCTGATTACTGAGCCACAGAACTATGTGGTAAGCCTACTTCTGTCTACTTTCGCAGTGACTTGGGCGTGAAAAGTCCTTTGTCTGCTTGACCTTTGCTTAAATTAACCAAAAATGACACAATCAGTTGGTTCCAACATTTCCTGTGCTGTTCTGTTGACAAGCAGGCAAAAAAACTTGAATCTGTGAGAACCCCCTCACCCAACCCACACAGGCCCCCTTAATCTCACACCTTCCTTTCCTTAGTCCCAGAAACGTAAAATCAATGCTTGCTGAATCCCAGCAGAAGCATATGAGGATCCAGGCATATATTTCCTTAGAACTACCAGAGCAGCTTAAACCTGTGATAGTCAGACAGAGGTCAAGAGGATGTATATATCAATTAATCAACACTTCTGGGTCATTGTCAGGCATTTTAAGATAGAGGATCATGGGTTATATGTCAGCACACCTTGAGTGAGATACTTAACCTGCATAATATCCAGCTACATAAACTTAAGACAAAAAAAGAAAAAGAAACAAAATGGGAAATATTTCTATGAATGAGGACATAGGTCATTGCTGGGTCCATATACTAGGATTTTACAAAAGATTGCCCCTTATCTTTGATTTAATCAAGGTCACCTGTCAGTCTTAACCAGCACTGTACATGTGAGGAAAGCTCGGGGTCAGAGAGTAGGGTTGACCAGCATTCTGCACTACTCTGGAGTAGTTGGGGTTGAAGGTTATATGGTTATATGGCTATACTGGTCGTGGGATTTGAACACACAACCTTCTGGACACGGGCATTGGTCCCTAACCTGCTGAGTGACACACTACACTATTACAATTCTTTTTTCTTAAACCCTTGCTCTGGATTTTCTATGACCTGCAGATGACTGCACCCTATAGCTGCGGAAGAACAACATTCTCCCATCACACACAATAAGCGTGGGCACACACACGCCAGGTAGGTGGCTCAGGATTCTGGGAAAGACCTTCGCTCATTGTCTGTGCTGTCACTCTCTGAGGAAGTGAAGCGGAAAGGAGGGTCTTTGTGGAGTAACAATAGCATCTTCAGCCGGGTCCCGCCAGACCCCATCTCGTCAAGCTCTTACTCCAATCAGGCACACTGGGGTCTCGGATTGGTAATGAAACCAACGCTGCCCTTGAAGTCTTTGGCTGCTTATGCCTGATTAAATATTTCAATCCACCGTTTGGCCTGTTTCACTCTTTCTTCACTTATAATTGTAACATGTCTCCAGCTATGCTACATAATATCGACGAGGCCAGTAGGTTAAATACTGCATTAAAATGTACATTCAGCTCCCTCTATCCTTTGAAAAACTGAACTATATGACAATGTGTCATAAATTAGAATTAGTTACTGTAGGGAAAAAGCTCCTTTAATTATTTTTAATGAACGTCCTGCATTTTTCGCAGGTTCTTGTTATGATTACTAATATTCAGTTTCCCTTTGAGAGCCGAGATTTCCGAGGTTTATTAAAGAGCAGTTTATACTCTCAGGCAGCTCAAAAGGCTGCCCAGGTTTGTTCATTTACTTGAGTCACGGTGTAAAGAGGGGCGTATTTGTACACGATGGTGGATGATAAACCTGAAAGATGAAATGTAATATATGCGTGGAAAAAGTGTGATAACAGGGGAAGTGACAGACATATTGTGTCCCTAATGGACAGCTAAAAACCCATTTGCTGGTGACACCCCCACGATACATACTGTAAGTATATATTTAAACCAATTTCCCTTCTAACTGCCTTTTTATTTACCATTTGTACAAGTACATTGCAATGCTTCTTTTCACATATCCCATCTTGCTCTCCATTTTGAGAAATATACACATGAAAGCAAAGCTTGTGGTTCAACCGCAGGGTTACCCAGCATGCAGCGCTGCTGAAGCACAAGGGCCCCATGACGGAATCGGTCTGCTGGCCGCGGGATGCGAACCGCCGACATTCCGTCACATCACGGGCACGGCATGCCAACCCACTCCCAGTGCCACCGGTGGGTGGTGTGGGATTACAGACTATTAATTACGCTAACCCAAAAGGAATATGAATCTCCACAAATGTAGCTATTCCGCTATATGTGCTTATGCAGGTATACATGCATGTGAGAAGATAACAGGCATTTCTTCTGCCAAGCTCTTTCCTCTAATTTTAAACCCTCTGCTACCTCTTCTCCTTTCAGCATTGCAGTTGGACAGGAAGGGCTTATATTGTCAGAATTAGCATTGTAGCTGTGTCGATTCTGCCCACGGGACGCAGGTGTCAGAGATAAACACGTATACGTGTCAATCCCTCTATGCAGCACGGAGTCGCAACGCAGGCCCCCATCCTGCCTGTCAGTCAGCACCTTCAGCTGAGCTGAACCCATAACCTGGGACCGGTTTTAACTAATCAAGAGTGTCTGCGGCCTGTTGTTCTTTATTATCTGACAGCTAATAACCACCTAGGAGCTAAAGCTGTCGGGTTGGACCGCAGGCCTAAATGAATTAAAATAACGTATCGCTCAAATAAAATGAATGGGGAAAAATGCGAACGGGTGATGCAAAATTACAGCGCCTTTAACTGGTAATGCATGCTAATAAAATAATTAACAGTCGGTATAAATTTTAATGATCGCGTTCTTGTTTACAATACGCCAGGAAAATGGCCCTGTGCGTCGAACCCCGCGCAGCTCATGATGTGACAGGGTCACTAAATATTAATATCAGGCTCCCTCACTAGGAGACCTCCCTGGGTACTGCATTATGTTAATCGCCGTGTTCGAAATGACTGCATTTTTTTCCAACGCGGAATCTAATCGAACCAGTTTAAATTGTCGTTCAGAGAATAAATCCTGTTACCTGTCACTCTTATCTGCTGATTCATAATAATTACCAGGCAACCCAGGGGAATATGCACAGCGTATAACGGGGAACCTGCAGTACTTTACAATCTATCTCTTACCCATATTTACTGAGTTAATTTCATTGATGACGGGCACTCCTGGATGTTAGCACATATCTAACTGTTCATGGCTTATGGTTGACTAGTTAGACACAGTCAGGAAAATAAAACTAGGCTGCAAATGCACGCCTACCATACATATTCATGTAAACTAACGTGACCCCTAACTGACCTTTTATGTTCAAAACTACTATATCTACTTATCACTTTTACTCATCTCTGTCTGGTATCTTGTGTCTTGTATTTATTCTCTGTCTGCATTATGCCCTAATTGCTATATTTGTCTACTGTCATACCGTCTCCAACATTAGCAAGATGTACCAGCAAAAATTTCCCACCGACCTTGGCTGCATGACAATACAGATTCTTATATACTGTGTATTTCTCCGTTTACAGTCTTTCACTTCCAGGAATTTGTGTAACACTCATTGATCTGACTGAGGCAGAAAAATCCATCCATGGACAGGGTTATATATTATTTAGGTTGCTTTAATTGACATTATTGTTAACTATAGCTAGACAGGGTATTTACACGTTAGTAGACTGGAAAATTGTCCTCGCAAGGCCCAAAAGGCTGGGATATGGTTTCGGATTGTGAACGCGAGTCACTATCACAGCACGCTATGAATGAAACTGAAGGTTTGAAAGATGCAGAGAATTGGGCGCGATTTAGCACCTTGTCCACAGCGAGACAAAGGGGCGCGTCCGCCCGTCAGCCTGACATGGAAGCGTGAAGCTAATAAAAGCAATTAATCATCCAGGCCACTTCCTATCCAGAGCCACACGGGCATCTGCGGTCCCGGAGGAGGATGCATGGATCGAGCACTCCCTCCCAAGCTTGGGGGGGAGGGAATACTGAGAATTACTCACCTATCTGCGGGAGGGGCCCGTGATATAGAGACAGTGACGACCTTCGCTGCTCCTACATTTCCCTATGTGATAAACCTCATTACCATTGATCCACTTTAATGGACACATAAACATCTGCAGTGGTGTGACAGTTCCCGAATGAGATGAGAGAGGCGCTGATCATCCGTATCGATGGGAAGGGGTTGGACACGGGGGGGGGGGGGGGCGCCCCCCCCCCCCCCCCCCCCCCCCCCCCCCCCCCGCCCCCCGCCGCGGGCGCGGGGCGAGGA
>JAODLD010000001.1:48306952-48353674 GCA_026781065.1 Mormyrops boulengeri
CCCCCCCCCCCCCCCCCCCCCCCCCCCCCCCCCCCCCCCCCCCCCCACGTCCTGTTCACTACCTCCTTACTGTGCATCAACAGGAACAGTAGAGCAATAAAACAGCATATGGAACATTTTTTAATGGGAATATAGATGTATAATATATGAATATAGACATAATGCGTATGGGTCTTCATCAGGAGCAGAGTCTCTGCAGGGGGTCATCTTATCTCCTTTGAATTCATTATTTCAAAACTTCTGCTTCATCAGTTTACTAACAAACTGTTTCACTTTCCTGTTGGGAGTACCAAGAAAACATATTAATAAACGGAACTTTAATTGGGAAAACATCCATCCATCAATCCATCCATCACAACTACTAATTAATCAACTGATTAATGCTCATTGACATTTGATATTTGTGTCAGCATGTTTCCATTTAGTATTTTTGTCAGATTTTCATGACTCTTTTGATCCTCATACTTTGAGTACTTGGTGTATTCAGCTGGGATTGGTCCAGAATTCAAGGCAGTGCAGAACCCATCTGGCATGAAGTAAGATTTCATCGGCTGCTTTCAAAAAGGGGCTGCATTTGGGTGGATATGTAAGGATTGAAAGTCACTGAGTCTGTAGAAGGGCAAGGGGCCAGCCCATGAGCTGCTGGTGAGTAAGATCATCTCGCCATTAAAGTTCTGCTGTCTGATGACCATGTGTGAAGCCGTTCCTCATGCTGTGTGAAGCAGACGGGCCGATGGAACAGACATGGTGGTCACACACTTCACCAGACGCCTCATTTTCACATAGAAATGACCATAATCCTGCTCTTTGCATTGACTTCTGTTATTTCCTGGCTGCATTACAAACACGTACCCCAGGAAACACATTGCTTCACAGTCAGGACCTGGCAAATGAGCAGGAAGCCACTGAAAGGGCATGAGGTCATGTTCCTTCAGCTACCTGGACCTTCACTAACGTCCTTCCAGGAGCAGCGAATGCGTGTGGAGTGGCATGTCGCCAACCTGAGCACGCAGGCAGGCCTCTGCCCCCACGGTGACACCTCGCTCCCTGAGATCGTCATACTGAGGCTGTGAACTCATCAGGGAAGAGGTACTAACGTCGGGTCAATTTTTAGAGCATTTCCTGTGCAAAGCAGAAGCACAATCTTTTCATAGAAACGGTGATTCATTTAGGCCTCGTTTTAGCCCTTTAGAGAGACGAGCACATGACAATGAAGAGAAACTCCACCGCGGAAGGTTTGGTGGCTTTCTGGGACTTTCCAAGCAGACAACGCCAAATGCTGGCCCTCGACATATAACTTGGCCTGATTGCTTGACAGCAAAATGAGCCACAAATGTTAGAGATTTGTCATTTTCCTCTGACATGTGAATTACTGTTCAAGCCACAATGTGAACAACAGTCAGCAAAGCAGCACCCGTGGCTCTAGTTTGCAGTTGAGTTTCCCGCTAAATTACTGTATCTTGTATGATTATAGCATGTAGCTAAGACTCAGGGGATCTTGTGAGGGCCTGCCTCCACAAACCTCCCACAGTTTGCCACATCTGCTGCAGAGAGAATTACCAACCACTGATCTTCCTAAAAAGGAAAGTCTGGAGGATCTGTTTCATACCGCGTTTCCCGCGACTAAATAATTCCCTTTGTTTCCTTTGTTTTTAGCGAGGGGTATACCTGCCCTGGATCTGACACGCATCTCGCCATTTATCCGCTAAAGTGAGGCAGCCGCCAGGCATCTTGCCGCTTTCTGGATGATAGAGGAGCGTTTAACGCCACACTTTCGCGTCTACGCGCGCTTTTTCTTTCACTCTGATGCCACATGGTTTGAAATGCTATTGCATGTTAAATATGAGCACGCTAAGATAATGACGGGGTGACATGGCCCCGTTTAACTACTCAAGGGCGCCCTCTGGTGGCTGGTGCAATTATGTCGACATCACAAAGTTGCTTTAGCTGACGATGGAGCAGCAAGGCAGATTTCGGAGTGAATATTAAAGCAGAATTAGGCCTATACAGGCTTTGGGGCTCCCTGATGCTTTTAGGGGGGTGATTTTGAAAACCCCCCAACAGCTCATTTTAGTTAAATGCCTTCCATGACAAACTAGATCATTTGTTAATGAGGCTGGAATCCTGTTACATCCTGTCCATAAAAAATATCCTGTCAGGATAGTCCGTCCATCCACTCACTGGCAGTCCACGATGTCTGGGTGATGGATGGGTCAGTCCTGCCTTTTCCTCAACAACAAGATAGGGGGCAGTCTACACTATTTAACCAGCAGGCAGGCACCTGTGTTACATATTACACATCATGTATAAGCCTGTTGTATAAAGTAGGACATTGGTTATTAAACGGGGGATCTATTATGACTGACCCCGCTATTAATCTTGACTAGATGTATAGATGTTACAGAGCCTTCCAAAAATGCAGCAGAAGCATTTATGCTAATGGACTAGCTTCTGAACTTGTCCTCATGACACAGTTTGGCTCTTTCATCCCCATCTGACAGTACAAATGAGAATTTAAGCAGCATGGGCACCGGATTTTGCATTTTTATCACTGTTTTTGCATTTAGTTGTTTTACTCTTTTATCTGGACACTTTTAAGTAGAATGGCTTACAATTTGATCTGTTTAAACAGGAGCTATCCGTGTTAAACACTGCCCATGTCCTCCAGCAAGCAAACCCAGCAGATCATGTCTGTGGTACCTAGAGCCTCTCCTGGAGGAGATACAGCTTTATCTGCTCTCCAGGGCCAGTCTGGTGGTTTGCTGATGGACAGAGATCCTGTCAGGTGTTAGCCTCAATTGGCAGGTAACCCTGACACAGCAGGTGTTCAACGGACCAGACCGCATGTGAAGATCTGCTGGGATTTCCCCTGAGCACGACTTTTCTTTCCACTCTCTATGCTGCCCTATATCTAATTCCAGGTGCACACGGCTCAATCAGCCAAATGCGATGCAATCATAGGGGTGCGTGGAATGGGGAGGGCCGCCTTGGACCGGGGTCTGGAGCTGGAGAGTCTCAGTGGGAGAAGATCAGCAAGTGTGTGAATGAGATGCTTAGCAAAGGGATGCATTGCAACTCATGGCTTCTGACCACACCTGGGAATATCACCCGGAATTCCATTATCCCAACTCCAGAGGGGATCTGCTCTTCAGTGCGGCCTGCCCAGCACGTCTACGCTTCCCAGCATCTGAAATGTGTAAAATACTCTCTATGACCTCTTAAGGAAGAAAGCTTATGCGGTTTGAGAAAAGCAGGGAACTGTGCTTTTGTATACATCTCCCTCAGACTGGGAAGGAGAAAAGTTTAGAAGTTGGTGCCAAAGTCTGGAGGAAGCATCAGTAGATAATGTGTGTGATTCAGCTGGCCCACTTTCCTAGAACATCCAGAGCATTTTTGCTGAATGAACAAAACTGGCAAAGCAAGCGATCCAGCGCCATCGTGCTCCTCGACCCGCTTCACAAAGTTTTCTAAATGGCTTTTCCAAGCGTCAGAACCAACGAAACTGATTACACAGAATTCACCTGCCCCACACACCTACACCTGCTTCCTCCAAACAATCCCAAAGTTTTGCCAAGCATGGCTTTAATATCACTCTGATTTAGCCGCACAAATAAAGCAGATGATCTGTGGGTCCTGCACGGCACTCTGGGACTGCTGTGCGATTGTGGGCTAGCTCTGACTTTTGCTGCACCTCAGACCGCATTGACTTAAGTTATTTTGAACTAGTTATTTTGACAGCTTGTTGGATTACATGTAAAGGAATTCCTGCCTTATTAAATTAATATTTAATAAACCATATTAGTCTTAATAATCATACAACCACTAAACAAGCATTTGCAAATATGAAGGTTACAAAACATTCATTTTCCAACCAATGTACACATCTACGGCCAAATTTTGTAAGCTTGACAATAACACGTGGCAGAGTGAGAGGCATCTTTTAAGTAGAATTGAAAAAAGAAATTGAATATGGAAGGCTGAGGTGAAGTCGTAAGCATGGTTGTAGTGCCGTGATTTTTACTAATCAACCATTCGCTTAACAACCTGGGGTGAGTTTCCCGAAGCCTTCTTAATGCTACGTCGTTCGTAAGATCTGTGTTAAAAGATAGAACTAACGAATGACGTGGCGTTAAGAAGTCTTTGAGAAACTCACCCCTGGTCGTTGTAACGGAACTCGGTTGCTAAACAAAGAGTTTTGTATATTCATAATAACACACGCATGGTGTTATAGTATAATGTTATAGTTAAATGGTGTTATAGTAATACAGATATTTACATGAATAAAAATGAGCATCTTTCTCATTTCTGTTTTCAATAAAACATTAATGTTGATACATCCCTTCAAAAATGACAGCTCTACTGAGCTCTACAGAGACAGGTGGCAGAGCACCATATTGTTGCATGCTTGTAAACACACGTACATGAAGAGTCTGTCTACCATGAGAAATTTATCGATTAGGCCAGTCAAAGCCTCGGACGATGATGCCTCCATCTTCAGGGGGTATAAAACGGGGTATTAAGTCGCATAACAGTTTGTCTCACCATGCGACAGGCAAAAAAAACTCAAAACACTCACATGATTAACAGCTGCATAAACACAAAGTGCTGAAGTCAAGCTGTGCAGCAAAATTAGAACCCGAAGCACTCTCTTTGCAATATAAATTAATGTACAGGCTTGGGTTGAATAACATATCTTTCAAACAACAACAAAAATCATGTTTTAACATCCCCAAAAGACCTTCACGGTCTTATTACCCTACATAAAGTCAGCAGTGTGATATAAGACAGCTCATATTGTGGCGTACACACTTAAAGTGAAGGACGCGGAGATCAATCCGGCCTCAAGCCGTCCATGCGGTGATGTATGAGCCTCCACTCCTCTGCAGGGTTCATTCACGCATCTCAGGCACGTCCATAACTCATTGGTCTATGGGTCACTGGGTTAAGTCTCTGTGGCTGTGGCCGGAAGGTTGCTGGTTCAAATCCTGTGTTTGGCAGAGTAGCCACACCTCCATTAGGCCCATGATTGAGTTCTTTAATTCCCCTCCGCCCCTCCCCAAGGCTGACCCTGTGTTCTGACCCAAAGCCTTCCTCTCACCTCCATACATGTGTCAGTCATCTGCTATGGATCCTTAGAGAAGGACATTTAAAGGGCTGGATGCTGGTGGGGAAAGGGGCGCATCCATTTCAGCTCCACGCACACTGCCCTTTAATATCTGCTGTAGACTGAGATGTGAGGTTCTCCCGCTACTTAAATCGTCTGTAACTAATCATAACTGTCCTTGGGCAGTTAATTTTAACGTCAGTGACCTTTTAGCCAGACACTTAACACACATTTGTAAACATTTTCACACGTAAATGCATAAAATGTACGGTTGTAGGGGCACCAAATTAAGGTACCTGGGCAGGAAAAAACTGGCAGGAAGGATGTGGATACGTATCGGAGCCGATTAATATTTTGCTAATGCCCTGGAGGGTCAAAAGCACTTTAAATGAGATGTCGGGCATTGGCCGCATTTCCTGGTTTTAAATTATTTCACGGGGAATGGGAATTATTTTCATGTTCGGCAGAGACAGTGATTTCTGACATGTCATAAATTGAGAGCGTTGGCGTTTCGGCTCCAGTGATCTTCACATTGTTAGCCAGTCGCTACAGCAGGTAGCTGTTTAGCAAGAGCTGGGGAAGCACGGTGGGCATGGGGCGGGTGGGGGGGCTCATTAGCAACCGTCACCTCAGAAATGGAAATGCGACAAAAGTCGAGAAGCCTGACTCCTGTGACGGGGATCACCAGAAGCTGGGAGGGGGCCCCGGTGAGAGTTGGGGATGATCACTGGCATCTTTGGTGAACGATGCATCGCTCCTGACGGACGTGTCTGAGATCAATCCTGGCAGGGTGGGGGCATGAGCAAGGATTGATGGACGGACCACCCTGGAGGGAAAGGGGGGTGGGGGGATTGGAAGGGGTATGAGGACGCCAGGGGTAACACAGCTGCCTGTGCCGATTACAGCGCCCCACCTGTCAGTCTCCTGCCAGGTGCCAAGCCTCCAGGAGTTATAGCCCGCCATGATCTGGGGGCGGGGGGGCAAGATGCTAGTGTGACACACACACACACACATAGACACAGAGCCATTGGCTGAATTTTACATTCTGATGGTCAAAAGAGGAGCCCGGAATTTTCCATCTTGTGTGGGTGGAGAGGAGCAGAAACGATGGATTAGAAAGAAGAGAGGTGAAAAGAGTTTGCGAGAAAAGCAAAATAGTGTGTGTCGCACGTTCAGCTGGCGAGAGATCGCTTTCGCACCTAAGAGCGCCCATCAACGCGGACAGCGACACTTACAGATACACACACACACTTGACCCACAGTGAATAAACAGGCCTTTGCAGAGCAAGAGGGCGCAGAGTATCCCCACGGAGGAGATAAGCTACAGCTGAATATACCATTGCCTGCTGGTGTGTCAGAGGAAGAGAGATTATGTCACGGTGGACACAGGAAGGGGCAGGGAGGCTGACAGGAAATGACAGGAGGTACTCTGACCTGTCGGTCACAGCAGGTAGTAGAAGGATGGCCACTGACACAACATGGGAGAGATTTCGATGAGTGCGTGATGACAGGGGCTCAAACCGAATGTGCGGGAGGACCGTTGTACAGGGAGGCTTTCCCTCTTTCTTAACGCCGTCTACATATACAAAAACCATGCTCCATGCAACAGGTGTTAGCATTAAGGCTAACCTTTAGCCGGGGAGTCTGATTTTTGTGACTTCCTGTTAGACATTTTCCTGTCTGCGGCGTGTTTATGAACACAAGGCCGGCCTCACTGTGTGAGTGCTGGCGAGTGCCACCGCAATTAGCCGCTTCGGGTCGCGGTCGGGTCAGGTCGCGGTCATAAGCGGAGCATGACCTGGACTTTCCAAACAACGAGGGATTTAATATCAATGATGAGAGGCCTTTTTGTTTGTCTGATAGTAGTTCTGTTCATGCAAGCTGTACATACTCTATACTCTGTGCTGAGTAAAACTTCGGCAAAACCAGGCTCCTTGCAAGAAAAAATAGAATATAACACAAGTACTAAATAGCATTATTACAAAATCATAACCAAATACGCACATTTAATAGCTGCTATACGATGGATGTTTAGAAATTTTGATTAAAAATAAACACATACTCATAGCCTTTTTATTAAAAATAAACACATACTCTGAATAAAGACTCTCTCTCCTCATTTTCTCTCACTCTTTGTGTGATTTTCTTTACCTCTCATCCCTTCTTTTTTTCCCTGGGGGCCCCGTATCTGTCTCACCCCTAGCTCTAGGATTCCTATGGTAAAAAGTGACCCAGTCAGTCTTTAACATTTGCTATTATCCTCAGTTTAACCTTTCAGATGTATGTTGCTTGGCACATACACCTATGGGCATACACAGAGGTGGAGCCACAGGTGTATTGCCCTCAGCTGAAAGCTGACTGGACCCCAGAGTACCCCATCCATCTCTCTGTCCATTCGTCCATTTCCTGAAACCGAGTAATCCCAACTGGGGTCGTGGAGCTTATCCCGGAGACAATGGGCTCAGGTGGGAACGAACCCTGGGCAGTTGCCAACACACTGCAGGGTGCACACACACTCACACAACAACTAATTTAGACTCACCAACCAACCTATCCTGCATGCTTTTGGACTGTAGGAGGAAATCAGAGTGCCAATAGTTCATTTTTGTCATTGGTTGCCCACTCTGTATGAATTATGGCACTAGTGGTAAAGCTTACCTAAGGACTTTAACTTAGAACCTAACAACCATCCACCAACTAATGCTAATTCTGGTTCAGGTCACCCCAGGGGTTCTGGAGCATATCCCAGGCAGCATACGGCACAAGGCTGGGCTCCATCCTGGATGTTGTGTCAACTCATTGCAGGGCACACACTATGGGCTATTCAGGGATGTCCTAACTGTAAGTCTCTATACTGCTGGAGAAAACCACACTATGCTGGGAGAACTCATAAACATTCAGAGATTTGAACCCCCAACCCTAGCGGTGTGAAGCAAAAGCATGACCCACTGACCCAAGACACCACCATACTAAATGAAATATGCCCAGAGACCTTCCAAACACCTGCACATGAAGGCCCCAATTGCCTCATCTCAGACATCTCTCTCTACAGAGGTCACATCTGTCTCCATATTCCACCTCTCACGCATTTGCATCTCCAAGGCCTCCTGGCTGGAGACATCCTGAGTTCTGCTGTCTAATGCAGCCACATAAATTCATAAAGACATCAGTGGCGGGCAGGCGGGCAGGCGGGCGGGGGGGGGTGGTTGGCACTGCAGGGTGGAGGGAATAACTTTATCGTATGTTTATTTAATTATTCATTCGTTTGATGTCAATATTATACTGTCGTCGGTGTATGTTTTTATTTACGTTAAAAAAACATTAAAAAAAGCTAGGTTTTGAAATGAAAGTAAGGGCATTTTTTACTCTAATAAGTTTGAGGAAGTCAGGCCGGCTTGCACAGATACCTTGGCTCGCAAATCCCAGCAGAATGATTTTGTGCTTCGAGTAACAGCCCCTTGTTTGTGGTGCCGTCACGGTGCCAGATCCACACTTCCATGTAAGCGCCTTGCCCCCTCACGACGCCCCACAAGTTCTAAGCCGCTAAATTTGAGTAAATAGCGGAGATAATTGATGGAGTCGGTCGATGACTGCCCCCCCAGTGCATTTTCAGGGAGGGGCGGATATCGACGGAGCTAATGCTCTGCTTCCTCTTGCTTCGATGCGAGTAGATTTCGCTCGGTGCCGGAGTCGAGAATTCGACGTCTTTCCAAAAAGATGCTATCTCTTCTAACACCACACACGTACCGGGTAACTGTTTCCGCGCCCATTCATTACCAGAACATTGTGATTTTTAGTACATAGCAACAACAAAAGGCAAAAACAAATGATTGTAGGAACACCACAAGTTCAGATCCCAGTATGTCATTCTTTCTCCCCAGACCACTTGGTGAAAATTGCCCTCATCTCACAGGTGCCTGTCTGTTCCCTTTACAAACCCCCTGATATCAGGAATGTGCCAGTTTGGCTCAATGCCTAACAGTCTGTCCTTAGCAAGGAGGCAAAAAAAGAAATTAGCAGGTGCTTTTATCCAAAGCAACAAGAATCTTCGAGGAGGCAGGGTCAGAAAGTCAACAGCTGAGGCTTAAGGGCCTTGATCAGTGATCCAACTGTAAAACCATACTACAGATCACAGAACTTGAACCAGTGACCTTCTGATTATAAACACAGCATCCTAAACCACAGAGCCACATAGTGCCCCAATAATTACAACTAATGTATGTATTTCATTATACTGATCTTCCCTTGCATAACAATCAATATATAATCAAATAAATAAAAATGTTCAGAAGTGCTGTCCATTCAGGCTCCAGTTGGTTATCCTGACAGGGTAATGGGGGCCTGGAGCCTAACTCAGGCAGCAGAGAGAAGTAGGCAAGGATACACTCCAGCCCATTATAGAGCACACACACACACACACACACACACACACAGGTTTGTAATTGTATCTTTGTGGGGACTCTCCATTCATTTCTATGGGGAAAACTCTAATCCCAACATGACGACCTTAAGCCCTACCCAGCCCTAACCTTATCCGTAAGTAATCAAATAAAATACGAGATTTTTGGCATTTTTACTTCTTTGATTGCATTCATAGATTTTTGGACATTTTTGCACGTTTTTTGGAGAGCCTGAAAAATGGCCCCCACACCATCAAAAAACAGGTTTTTATTAAATTTGGGGGGCATCTGGTCCCCAACATTGTAATATAAACCTAATCTACACACGTGTGCACACACACACGCACGCACACACACACTTTTATTACATTGTAAATAATCTGTAGGGTTTACAAACTACCGCAACCCGAAATTTTGGGTTTATAATGGAATAATACAGATTTGCTGTAAGATTTCTTGCTTGAGCGTGAGAGTCTGAAACTGTGAGTGCCACGCCAGATGTGTGAGAGAGTTAGCAGCCCTGAACTGAAAGGTGCCAGCTAGTCTAGCCGCATGTACTTGGATGGCAGAAAGCAATCAGAATTTCTGAAAACAAAGCCACACAACATGGAGAGAACATGCAAACATGCACGCAGAGTAGCAGTGGGGCTCCAGTCAAGCCCTGAGGGATGTTGCCATAATGCTGTGTAAAACAATTATTTACTATAGACTCCATTTATAATTGTTATTTATTTATAATTATGATGATGGCTGAGGGTGATTGACCCAGAAGCACACCCTGATCCGGGAAACACACATCAGTCTGGTATGCCTATCCAAACAGTCACATACTCAGAAATAGCCCTTTACAGGACAAAATCCCCTCCCTTGTGTCGAGAGGCGAATCCGATAGGAGCAAATCACTAAGATCAGTAGAGCAAATAGTTACATCATTCACCATTCATGCTCCGCTGATCAGATCTTCAGCCCGCTGCCCTAATCGCATCACGCACATCGCTTAGCGGAGTCGTAAAACCACACATTTCTGGAGATGAGTCGTTCATGATAGTACGTGGATAGTCTCCGACTTGGTTTGGTCCCTGAGAATAAGGCTGTTAGTGTATGAATGTGTATAAAGCCAAAAACTTCATCTATCAATCACCCTTTTTCCCCTCATGGAACATTAATTCATTCGTTTTCTGAAATATCATTCACCAGACATAAGTGATCCTTGGTCAAACATCATGTGTCAGATTTACCTTCCCATGTCATTCAAGACACATTATAGCAAAAAACACATAAGCCAAAAATATACTAGTAACATATACTACTATTATAAATAAATGAAAATATAAAGTGTAATTTTATTTCTAGGCAAATATCACTTTTTGTGTCAGCTTGTCTGTAAACTCTATGTGTGTAGCTCGGATATTTTTTGTGTAAGATTAAGAGTCAATAGATGCTTGGGAAAAGAAAGTCATCTATTGAGAAGTTCAGAATGTCTGCCAGGACACTGTTGGGCTTTGGAGAAGACTGCAAGAAGGCCAGTCGTCCTTTTAGCACCAGTCGAGAGGATCCGCAGCACCCGGGACCTCCCCTGGAGGGGCGCTTCCTGAAAGCTTGCCCGGCTGTGTGAGAAAGCCTGGAGCGGCCCCCTTGGCTGTCACGGGAGGGAGGGCACGCAGAAAGGCTGAACAAGCTCCTCGTTAAGGACTGCGCCTGAAAGGACAGCCTCTCTTATTAAAGTACCGACGACTCAAGGCCAGATGCCTGGCTCTCATTTCTACTTAACCATACATACCCTGTGAACTCTCCTTAACAACCACTTAACAACAAACACCTCTGAGCATGCTGTCGTATCTCCTGGGATCTGCCTACGCCGGGTCACCGTCAGCTAGTTCACCAAATTATTCTATACTTATTGCAGAGAAGATCGGTGCGGGCCGGTGCATTATGGGAACACGATTGGTCACGCCGGCGCACCGGCTCACGTAACCCCTGCTGCTCTCCCACGCCTCGCTCGGTATGAGTTTTCGATGCTCCCAGGAAAGGCTCGTCAATAACCTGGCATCCTGCAGCTTTGCTGGACAGCTGAACCCAACCATGGTGGGTTTAATGGGGCACGCCGATGGCACAGAAGGCGGGGGGGATTAATATCCCCCTCCTTCTGTGTTCTTCTTTGCCCATGTGGTTTGATCTTAGGGCACATAGTTTATTCTTTCAAAACACTTTAAAGAGCAAAGCCTAAGCAGTAGAAAGGGGCTTGTCGAGGACCCAAAAATACAGCTCCACCTCATTTGGATCGTTCTGACTTCTGACACGGACCTCAGTACGAGGTCACGGCCAGGCGAGCCCTGCGCTAAGGTCGCTGAGACTGGGGAAACCTAGCAAAAAAAGAGATGTGTTTGTAAAAACGAGGAACGAGACTAAACCGGCTAATTGGCTCTCTGCCACAACAGAGGGGTGTTAAAATGTCACAGCGGGATGGGCGAGGCGAACCGGGCGGGCTCTCTTCACGTGGCGTTACCTTGCTTGTGTAATCTGAGAAAATTTAATGTGTGTAACCCCCCCCCCAGCTTGTTAAAACAGGCCACGGTTTCTGCGGTTGAAAATTCAACCTCTGGCTTTTGCCCCCACACCGTGATACAGGGGGCAATCCCATTATGGCCATCACATTCCCACAACATATTAAAGTGTCCAGAAGGAGCGTTCTATTCCTGGTTTACGAGGGAATCGTCCGCCTTCCTTCATGTCCTCTGGGTCATCCCGATTCCTGCCTAATTTATGTGACCACATGTCACACTGACATTGTTGGGTGGGGGGGGGGGAGCCAGTGGATAAAAGGGCTGTCTTTAGTGGGATTCGCTGCAGGGGAAGAGGGCAGAGGGAGATGGTGTGAGCGATCCGGCCGACCTGCCCTCGCTTGGTGCCGTTGAGGGATTCATTTATAAGAAGATGACACTCGATTAGGTAAATGGCAGCTCGTCAGGGGGCGGG
The DNA here is from genome assembly GCA_026781065.1 of Mormyrops boulengeri. Taxonomy (NCBI): domain Eukaryota; kingdom Metazoa; phylum Chordata; class Actinopteri; order Osteoglossiformes; family Mormyridae; genus Mormyrops; species Mormyrops boulengeri. The sequence continues at coordinate 48,319,433 of JAODLD010000001.1, forward strand.
GGCAGGGAAATGTGGCTCCAGGGAGCCGCCGTTCTTGGATTCCGTCCGTAACGGGCGAATCAAACGATCCTCGGTCTGAAAATGCAGGACTCAATGAAGGCACCTTTAAAGGATCTGAGACAACTCACTGTCCAATCAGAGCAAGATGGCAAGCTGAAAAATGAGGCTCGAGATTCGCTGGGGTTATTAGCTTGGGGATGAGGCCTGAACCACTAGGCTGCTTTTTCTTTATTTTCCCTCATCTGACAGGGAATTTAATTCTCAGGCTCACGTAAAGCACAGCCCCACTTGTGCTGGGAAATACTGGCGTCTGGCTTAGTACTGCAGGTGGGGGATTTGTACCCACGTCTGGAAGGTTGTGAGATTAAATCCAAAGCCTGGTGGAGTAGTCATATTACGGTTAGGCCCTGGAGCAAGGCCCTTAACCCCGATTGCTCCAAGGGCGCTAGACACTGATGCCGCTCTCTGACCCCAAGCGCTCCACATTTGTACATCGCGGTGGACGATAGCAAGTGTTAAATGAATGTAAAATAAGAACCAGGCTTCTCAGACAGGCTGTGAAAATGTGTGCTGTTTTATTTAGCTGCTCCCCTGACTGTTGTCCACAGTGTCATGGCCCCTGGGCCTTCTGCACCCCCAGCAGCCAAGCCGTGGGCGGAGTCAAATGAAAAACAAGTACTGCTTCCTGTAATGAGTCTAATTAGCCTGCAGGGGCAAGGTGGGGGGCATAACATGGTGGTGGTGGCACACCAGAGGCCAATCAGCTTTCAGATCCTGTCCGCCCCACCCCTGCGTACACACCTGGACCCAAGTAAGCAAACATCCTTTCAAATTAACAGGCTGCATCATCCACAAAAAAGGTCAAATGAAACGATAAAAATGTTTTTCTCTGCACACTCCAGGGGCTCTGTGGGGGGGTGGGGGCTAATGAGATGCATTACTGGAGAGTGGACGGCTGAAACATCACTGGAAGGACAGAGGTACGATACAAAGTGCTGAGTCCATGTTTAATAAACACCTGATGGGCACTGAGCCGTTAAATTTAAAAAAAACTGCAGTGGATACGGAAAAGGGAGGAGAAGCTTCAGAAAGCTTCATTGCCCACCATAATATGCCAGTCCACCAGCCTTCATTACAATCCAAAAGTCAAGATCAGAATTAAATTTGAATGCTACATTGAACACACACATAGTTTCATAACAGATAGCCAAGCCTACTCTATTGTCAAGAAGTTTTACTTACAAACTCGGAGGGCTGATTTAACCCTGTATCTCTGTAGAGAAAAGTCACTACTATAATCCACTGAGTCTCCTCTGTGTTCACCTGCCTTTAAAGTATGCAGGGGCTTACGGCACTATAACATTCACTATTTCTACTTAGCTAACATGCTAATTATCTGCTAAACTCCATAATACACAACAAAGTATTTTCTTAATATAATTAAAGCAATCCTTATATGTTTCCTCAACCTGGGCATCAAAAAACATGTGAAAATAAATATATTATTAAGTAGCAATATGCTGCAATCTGTACTAGGTACCTTTGATATTTAAAATGACCTTTTCTTTATCCAAGATTTTCTCTGTGGTTCTCGATATTCCTCTAGGGGGGAAGAAGCTTCTCTTAGAGAAAAAAAACAAATTAGCATCTTTAGTTCTTTCCTCTAATGAATGGCTTTATTGGAGAGTCATCGGAGGGTGGAAGAAATATCATAATCTGATTAATAAGTAAAAAAAGGAAAATAATAAACTGAGAATATATTCCTCTCTGTGAGACACGGGCGGGTAAAAGATCAGATTCAGAAGGATCTAGAAGGACTGTGGAAGTGTGTGGTGGGGGCTTGTAGGAGAAAAAGTGTGCCTGGCTAAGCCCTGGAAGGGGGCCACAAAGGGGGCTCAAGACCAGCCACCCTCAGGCACCAACGGTAAAAGGCTTGAAATGGTTTGTCTGAGCGGAAGGCAGGAGATAAGCTCTCTGAGTGCGAGGCTAGGCTATCGTTTGCTCTTTAATCCTGTTCTGATATTTGTACCTTCCCAGAAATAGCTAATGTGCAAAAAAGGGGGGTTTATGCCATCAGTGTGTTTGTTCCGCCTCTAAAACAGTCATGCACCAAATCTGAGTGCAGCAGCCAGAGCTGACATGGGGGTACAATAACATTTCAACGACTCTAACATTCTGTAATAGTCTTTCTGTCCAAGGTCACAACCAAGGAAGCCATCTCCTAGCTTGCAATGCTGTGGAATTTTAAGACGTTACATTTTTTCGACAGAAGATGACTTTTTCTGTTTAGCTACTATATTTTGAAAAAAACAAGTCAAGGTACATTTATGGTTTTTTACAGGAAGTAGCATGCACACTGTGACTAATCAGAATCGCACTTTATTCTCTCGCCATACTATGCAGTTAACCGGTGGCAGTATCACAACTTTCCTGTGACTCGTGTTTCAATCCTTTGCAGATATCTGTTGTAATTTTCTCCTCATGCACAGATCCATGTTGACCGGCCACAGTACCAAGGGATCCACATTGTTCTGGTATTTCCATAGCTGTAGCCCTTATCAGCACCGATCAGAGATGATGCTGTGGATCAGAGCAGTACCCGCCTGGTTGCTTCGTCTTGAGTGAGCCTCTGAAGATGTCAGGCAGACACATGGATTCCCCCCCGCCCCCCTCAGCTGGCACAGGGGTCCTAAGAGCAGTGCATGCCGCGGGGATTCTCTGAGATGCCATGACACAGCTTTCTGGCTCATCGGAGTGCGTGTGTGCAGATGGGAGCGTAATCGATAAGACTTGAAGCGGGGGACTGCGGAAAGGCCAGGCCGAGAGTCCATTAAAGCAGCGGAGTGACCTTTTCGGATTTCACTGTGCCCACGGGCCTCTGGATCAGCACAGACCACATCACTCCACATCCTCCTCATACCTCTGCAGCTGGAGAATGCCAGCAGCCGGGCCTGAACTCTGCTCTTGCCCCTTAATTAGCTCTTTCAGGGCACACGGCTGCAGCGATGGGAGATTCTTAAAGGAAATTATTATGCCACTCTCGGCATTATGGGAGAAAAAGCAGCCCTGTCCGTTTATGTTATAAAAACGGACCGCAGAGCCCATTATTACCATTTTAATATGACAGATAAGATTTCAATGGGTCCACTTAAGTGAATTATTTGTTCTCTTAGTTAATTAGGATAACCAGGTGCCCTTAACCACAGCCCCAGACCAGATAGCCCCCAGCCCAACACAGCTTTTATCTCTTAAAAACATGAGCCGGGTAGTTTTATACATTTTTGTACGAGTGGCTATATGTTTCAATTTAAAAGAAATACAGCTCACACTGTAGATATAAGTTTTTTCTCTCCAGAGTAAAAGTAAGCAATAGTTCTCAGCTCCGGAAATTTCCCGGTGGCTTGACGGGAGTGTTTGCAGTAAGGTGTGTGCCTGCAGCAGAGTAAGACTTTCAGTCATGTGACGTATCGCTGGGATGCCACGGCTATTTTCCGAAAAGCAATAAACATTTTTCACCTGCGCTCTACCTATATTTATCTACACCCATATGAGTTGTTATTTAAGAAAAATGAAGGCGTGTATGATGCATACGATAGCTCTGATGACTTCAGGTGCTCTGAAATGGAGCCTGCTTAATGAGGAGGCCCACGCTCCACAGCACCCCTTAGAGTCCCGGACAGGTCGGTGCGCCTCGTAGAGGAAATGCACTCTTCTGCTTTCGGATTCCCACAGATAGGCCTGGAGTGAGACGGGGATGAGCTGAAAACCCGCCAGGCCATAACCCCAGTGGGACCACATGCTTGTGCCCTGGAGAAAGACGCACAAATCTTAACGCAGGAATGAGATTAGCTAGCATTAATGGGCATGATCTGCTGTTCTTAAATAGTGCCCTCCCAAACACGGCCTTATCCATCGCCATGACGGCCTCCATATGCACACGTGAATACACAAGTCGTGGTCAAAAAAGAATGACCTGTTTAGCATATACACGCTAACTCCCCCACATGGACGGCAAACGATGGCCTCAGCAGCATGGTGACAAAGAACAAGGGAGAGCAAAGTGTGCAGATCAGCCGCATTGGAATGGGCCCCCCCATGCTCGTTTTAAGCCCCTGTCTCCATAACGGGGGATTACATATCGACGGATTGGTTAATGAGATAATGCACCAGGTGAGAGTGAGGCGAGCTAGAGCGAAACGCGTTCAGACTGTGAAAACACTCCGGTGGAGGAAGAGGTGTCATTTACTGCTCCTGTAGAGGTACACTGAGCACTTCATATCCCAGCAGCAGGGGTGTATCCAGGGGCGGGGCCACAGCTGAAAATATATCATTCACTGGCTAATAATATGGTTGAGACTCTGTGGATTATGGTCCCTCTTATGCCCTCCACCTTAAAAATTCTAGAATCCTCCTTGCCCCACAGACTACCTGTACAGATCCATTGGAACTACTCGTAGGAAGCTGAAAACAGAGAAAAAAATATCCTATCTAATTTATCTATATTAATGTTTTGAGTTTGATTTTCAGTCACAAAAAATATATTTATTATGAGTATCAACCCATGAGACTTGTCTCAGCACTGCATGAATGAAAATCAGGCCTATATACCCAACACACATATCTACTGATATGAATATTACAGCCTGCATGCCTGATTTAAATCAGACACTCAGAACATAAACGAGTCATTTCATCTTATTGGGTCTGATTCGGACAAGTTGTCTCATTTACGAAATAGCAGACTTCTATGAAGGCGCCATCTTGAGATGGCTGTATCATTTTTAACGGAACTGGATAAATAGTTTTTTTAATTAAATTTTTCTAATTGCCATGATTATGGCATCAAGGGCTGCCTGATAATTATCTGCAGATTATTATTCACACTTGGCATTTAGGGTAAAAAATCTAAAATGTAATGAAAATCAGACGATGCAGACATCACAGGATTCAGGAGGCTGCATGACTTGCTTTTGAATAAGTTTGCCCCCCCCCGGGGGGCGGGGGGTACAACCCAAAGCTGGGTTCCTGGCGAGTGGCAGGGGCCCACTTTGGCTGGTGTGAGTCGGGTGCCCTTGGGCCCCGTGCTGCAGCTTGCGGCAGGAGGGCCGCATCCCGGCTGTGTGAAAATATAACTGGGGGGCATCTGACAAGATCTGCGAGATTCCCGGCAGGAGTGCTGAGCCGCAAGTCTGCGAATACGAGAAATACGAGATAAATGAATAAACCTCCAGTCTGGGTCTGAGGGAACGAGAGCAAAGACGCGAAGAAGAGGCGGGGTTAGGGAGCCTGACGGGACGTCAACAGCGGAACCCGGAAAGCCGGCATGATTCGCCGAGGTTCACGCCAAAACTGCGGTTTCGCGACTGTCCCGGTCCCGTTTTTCAATTTATGTGGTTATGACCCCAGCCCCAAACAACGTGTGCGATTAGTGGGTTCACGTTTTAGCCCCAGAAACCACCACTCCCATTGCTGATCCCCAGGGGCGTTTGTTGAGGAGTTGAGGAGTTTCTTGTCCTTAGATGTTTGTTTCAAAAACAAAATTTTATACTAGTAAGTAGAGCGGAAAGATCGTACCTGGTTAGCAGAACATGTTGCTTCAGCACCTCCTAAATAAGAAATGCTTTTTTATATCATTTAGTGTATATATCATGTAGACCGTTTAACTTGGGGGCCCCAACCAAATGCGCAGTTTGAGTGGCGGTAAACACCACTGCTGCTAATTGCCCGCGGATGAACACCAGCTCGCTGACCAGCCGACTCATTGCTGCAAAGAATTTCTTTTTATTTTTGGCAGCATCTGGCCACCTGTTAAATAGCCGCTGTTAACATTCACGTGCATATCTAATTAGCCGACTTGTTGTTTTGCTGTCTTTCGCTACACACTCATGTTCTATAAAAAACCGGGTGAGGTAATGGGAAAAAAATGTGTTGGGTTAATGTGTTGCGTTGTTAACGCAACAGCACGTTATTAATTTCTCCTGGGAGAACTGTGGATCAGAAAGAAAAAATTGTAATATAAAAATAACAAATATGTCAGCATACTACCTCATTAATGCAGCAAACTAGAGCCAACTGGCGTTATGGTGCTATGAAATTCTCTCCCATTTCAGGCAAAGCAGTGACCCAGAATATAAGTAACGCAAACAGCATAAATAGAGTATATGCAAAATATTACAATAAATGTAAGCAAAATATAACATTATTAAAGCCCAAGCAAACGTGCGATGATGATGGGCCATTATGAAGAATCTCCAAGTAGTCGCCAAGAAAATAATGCTCAATTTCTTTATTAATTACCGTTTCAGTCATAAAGGAAAATGCATACACAGTTATGGAATAAATGGAAAAATTGTACACAGTGTATTGATCATTTTCCAGATTTAATCACTTGTAAAATTCACCTGCTGATCAGAAAGCCTTTAGAGACCCCTGATTCCCACGGCTGCACTAGTCCCACTATTGCCACATGCTTACCCATAATCCCTGGTTCAATAATGTGGAATGATGACACAATGTCATGTCACTGTAATCGAGAAAACGTGCGTAGAACGGGTCTTCTGTGTTTGAGAACAAGCTGAATGATGGTCCAGGAACACCCAGGATCATCGTTAAATTTAGGGCGGTTTCGGTTAGGGTCACACGACACAGCTTATGACATAAACACAGCGGTCAATAGCGGCAGTTACCCAGTGCTCGGCACGAAAACCTCCAATTGTTGAAAAGATAGCTATTCCTCCGATATCATTTATTCCCAGGATGATGGCAAAAGACTTCCCGTGATCCTAAGTAACCAGTTCCTCTTCCTTGGAGCCTTAGAATCATTTGTATTGGGTGACAAATCCCGGTTATTTATTAATTAATTCACCTTTCTAAGTCTCATTGAAAAATAATGCTCAGTGAAGATCAGCACTGTCGCCCTGCCCTGCAGCAAGACTCTAATGATCAAAAGGGTGCTCCTGTTCAAGGTCTCAGCTGCTTTCGGAGGCTGGAAGAGACAGGCACAAGTGATTCGATGGGTGGGTAATTTAGGGGGCGGGGGACCTATAGGGCTTGCCAAATTCAGTCTAATACTCTGTATACACCCATCAGTCCAAGCATGAGATGGCTTCCTGAAGTGAGGGTCACAGCAGGGTTAAACACCATTGCCTGTTTTCTGTCACAAGCAGAAAAGTGCGTGCAATGTGCTCTTCCTGAGCTATAGCTTCAGCTTCAGCAATCAGTGAACGCTGACAGTCAACGGCATGCATAATCCAAACATCGTTTAGCTTGTGTTAAGTAAAACTACAAAAGCAGGTGCGTGTGTGTGTGTGTGTGTGTGTGTGTGTGTGTGTGCGTGGGGGGTATTCTAGGACAAATGCACTCACCCCTACCGCTAACTCAAGTTATTAAACAGAGGCATTCATGAAATAACCAAATCCTGTATGACTGTTTCCACTCATGCTCATTGGTTCAGTTTTCTCTCGGGTCTCCTGCAGATGCCAGGCAATCCCAGCCATGAATCCTCTATAGTCCATCTGCCCATCATTCATCCCACCTACTGCACAGGAGCTGAGGGATCATTCTGCTTGCAGGCCGCTTGAAACGCCATAAATCTCAAGCGACAAATAAAGGAGGCCCACCCAGCCCCGCGGCCACATTAAGGACGGCGTGCAAAGGTCGTACCGTGAATGATAGCCGTGCTCCAGTGCTTCCTTTCATTTCGTTCCCTCCCTCAGGTCTCTCTTAGCGTTAATTTGACTGACCTTCTGTCCGGCTGTCTGCAAAAATATCTGTAATTCCTGCCGTTGCCTGTGCGACACTTTTCAGAAGCATCAACGTGAACGTTGAGGTGTCTCGATCTGCTTTTTTCCTGTCAACCATGTGCTGTATGAGTCTAGACTTTGCCACTATCACCGGGCTATCAGAACTTTCCGAGTGTATTAAAACAGTTTGAACAATAAATCAGGAATCGATCTCCCCATAGAAATGCTGTCATCACAACTAACATTACACTTGAACCTCTACAAAAGGCGGTGGTGTCCCTTTCTGCTCACCTGTAGTTCTCCTTGAATGGAGCCAGATCAGAGGCGCTTTGTGACGGTAATGATATGACCCTAGGCATGTCCCAACTAGTGCGATGACAGAGGCGTCCCTGTAAATCCCAGCTTTTGCTGTATGCTATAAGAGACAATCCTTGTAGCATGCTCGGGTAATGTGACCAGCCATTCTGTCACACTTCTGCTTTTGTCCTAAAGAGCTGAAAAAAGACAGCTTGAATATCCCCAGTCTGGCTGGTAATTGTTTTTTTCGTAGTATAGGTGACACTTTTACCTACTTATACTGTTAGATTGTGATTTTTAATTTTAGTGATGTGTTGCCGCAGGAATTTGGGGGGAGGTAATTTCATGTGATCGTCACCGAATAGTAAAAGTCACCGACTAGGGGGGAGGAGGGGGAGGGGGACAGTAAATTTAGTGCGATTGCCAGTGAACAGTGACATTTGCTGACCAGGGGGGGTCCCTTTTTGTGACCCGCTGGTGATCGAAAAGGGTCACTCAGAAGGGGGCACTTTCGATAAGGGCAGGTGCTTAGGCACCCCCCCCCCCCAGCCCCCGCTACACGTGCCAAGAATTCAGAACCTAAACAGCACTGTACCTGCCACCGATTTTCTGTGGAAAGAAATTGGATTACAACATGACCATAAGCACCTTAGCTCTCGACGTGGAGTCACAGCCTGTCAGATCCCCCCTCGTACTCATGGCATTTCCCCTCTGATTATGTGCGGGGGGGATTCGCACCGTCACCCAGACCTCTTCCCCAGCAGAGGCAAGTCAGATGGTGGCTGTGTTTGCATCTACGCCTCTTTCCGAATTCTGCCCCACGTCATCCTCAGCTGAAGCATATCCTGCCTGTCAGTTTGGCTCCACCCACCCTGCATGGGTCACACGCTGGCTAATGCTGCCCCATATTTGGACACAGCGAACAATGTGAGCCCAACTGTTAAACGGTTGTAGTGGCCTGTTTACCCTGCACTACAAGTCGAGTATGTCGATGCACGTTGTTCTTATATTTAGAAAGGAAAAATTGTAAAGAATTTGTAATAATCATGAGATTTAAAAAATTCAAATGTGCGAGAAATAATTGTTCTCTCCATTTTCTTTTGAATGGGCATTAAACAGAGCCATGAAGGGTTCTTTCCATTCCCTGGTACATATTATGTTTGAAGCTTTTTCTTCCATGTTTGTTCAGCATTGCATGGTCTCTCATGTCTGTGGTAACGCCCTTGATAAAAGGAGCATGAAATTTTCACACGTTAAAATCGTGTCCTTTTCAGTGTAACTAGATCAAAGGTCCACATCTGTACTTTGGTGAAAGCAAAACATGAAACGGTCATGGAGAATACACAAAACACATCTGCCAATATTGTGTGAGTATATGGCCTATTGGATAAGGCGTCTGACTTGGGATCGGAAGGCTAAGGGTTTGAGGCCCTTGGTGGTAAATTTTGGGAGTGGTTCAGCACGTTTGCATGCTGTACCTGCGATCGGAAGGTCACGGGTTTCGATCCCAATGTCGGCAGAGGGTCTTCACCTTTGCGCCCCTAAGCAAGACTCTTAGCCTCCAATTGCTAGAGAGAATCTGTGGTCCTCTTTTCTCGATGAAGTACATTGCTTAGGATAGAAGCATCTGTTAATAAAATGTAAATGTATTTACACTTAGATTTATTCATTAAATGGATGCTCCTATCCTGGCCAATTGATTTAGCCAAAGAAAGGAGGCTACCTGAGTTTCTCAGGTAGGGTGAGGTCAGGTCGTCAAACATGGTTGGAGGGTTCGATAACGCAATGATAGGCGGAGGGGGCCACCAGCAGCCCAGCACACCAAACACTGCATCCAAAATGCGACACATATTATTAATGGTCATGAGTGGCCCATTTCTCATTATAAGCCACATTCCTGTGTTTCAGAGGTGCTAATGTCAGACTCTTCCCACTGTAATGGCCCGATGCCAGTTGTGCCTTCTCAACATGGGTGGGGGTCCAAGGACAGCCTCTCGCTAGTCAGACACCAGGAATGATCTGATGTCACACCTGCCCGTCACTTGCTAGTCACCGTCATGCCATGTGTGGCAGGCCGAGCGAAGCTCACAAGTCTGGCCTGTCCGCCCACGTTAGTGCCGCAGTCCTCTCCTAGGCCCAGAATGTTCCAGAACCACTGGGCCGGTGTGACAGAGCCGATCTCGCTTTCTCCATGGCGTGCCTGAGGAGGGACACCCGGTACACTGGATTTTAATCGATTTTGATGTTTGAAACACTTTGGAGGAAAGGTTGTTATGAGGTCACTGGGACTCAAATCTGAGGAGCTGGAATCGGAATTCTGCATACCCGGTGCTTTGCAGAAGACTACCCAACTTTTCTCAGACAGCTGGAAAGAAAAGATCGTTAAAAAAACAAGACTTATGAATGCATTAAATATCTCCATTCTGCCCTTTGACACTGCAGTGATCTGCTGCTCAGTGGGATCAAATTGAATCTGTTGCGGACACGAAAGTCAGCTTAAACACGCAGCCCTGTCAGCCAAAAGCAGAGGTTTATTTTCCTGCAGAGATGTAGGTTGCAGTTCGTGCCAATAAACAACTTCAGATAGATGGTCCCAATCGTAACAGAACATATAAATGAGGTGAATTTAAAACGCATAAAAAGTCCAAAGTGGCAAGTTAGCATGTAATCAATATCACCAGTAGCAGAAAACAATCTAGTAAGACAAAATAAAAATCATTGATGCTGACATTTTGGGTCAAGTGAGGTCTTTGCGTTGAGGCAATTCCCAATTTTGGTGAACAGCATCTGTATAAACACCATTTTCACCTGATGATTTTCCCCAACTGTTTGTGTGGATAATGTCCTGGCAGGCTAAGGAATGAATAAGGTTGTTAGACGAGTATGAGTACAGCCTCTATTTGGAATGAGAGTGGTGTCAAGCAGCTCTCGTGAGACAGAACGAGATCAGCACAAAAGTCACGTGATCTTCTGTACATCGTCAAAGAACTCAGCTTTTCGTCTGATAATTAGCTGTCTAGTGTTTGTGGATCAATGCCACTAGTCCTGAGAGGAGCATGAGCAGTGCTGGCCTAATGATTAGGGAAATGCACTTGTAATTGAATGATTTCTGGTTTGTATCCCCGGCCAGCAAAGTACCATTGAAGTACCCTGAGCAAGGTACTGCTCCGCGGATGCTAAATTAGCTGTCCCGTGCTATGTTGTGATGTCATATATGGGTTAAATACAGAGGACACATTATGTCATTGTGTGCTGTGGTGTGTCAATAATAACAGCTCATCGCTTCATATAATTTGCTCTCTTTTTATATAGAGCCATTCCAAACATGGCCGCATGTAGGTCTCACTCTAAAAAATGTCAGCATTGGTGAGGTTTGTTGAACAGATTTTTTAAAAATAAAATGTATAAAACAATACAGCTGGCAGAAAGCTAGAATATTTCACAAACAGGGAGGTATCTGCCTCAAATAGGCTGCTGTAAAAACACACAGAAAGGTAGCAGCTGGATAAATGGGCTTATTGAAAAAAATAAAGCCAAAAATGAAATGGATGTCTGGATGTGTTACCGCTGCCAAGGAAGGGTATGTTTCCTGGGATGCAATCTTCCCTCTAATTTTACCAGGGAAAATGTGCGTACTAATTATGGGCTCCTGTGAAGACGTAATAGCAAGTTCAGTGTTTAGTGTTCGCAAAAGCGGAAAATTGTTCAGCTGCCGACTGATAAAAAACAAACAGAAAAGAATCACAACAAAGATCTAGCTATCGACAGACCTCCTAACCACTCAAGCTGCGGTCGGCATGCTATCGACCCCTTCAGACATTATCTGAAGCTCGTGACAAATGCATCTTCACGCCAACCTGCAGAGGCCGCCTCTTTGTTCACGCCAGGAGCATGTGACTTCATTACTCATGGTACACAGTTGTGGTTTTGCTGTCTCTCCTGTCCATCACCAGGGACAGTTTCTCATGTGTCTTGTTAAGGGGACATTTGAAACAAGTCTTTAAACTGGTGGAAATGTTTTCTAACCCTGGCGGATGCATCTGATGTGCTCATGGTGAAAAGACATCTCGAGGAGGAGTAGGGAACACTGCCTGTTTAGGTTTGGAACCAAGTGTGGGTCAGTAGCTTAGGACACTGTTGCTGGTTGCTGGTTCAAATCTCATGGTTGGCAGAGGGATTTCACCAGTGCGCCCTTGAGCAAACCCCCCATTTGGTCCAGACACAGTCTGACCCTTGTTTCTCAATCTCTTAGGATAAATGCATCTGCTATATAAATAAAGTGTAAATGTTCCCTCTTTGCCCCAAAGTCTCATTTGTTACAGCTGTAATTAAAATGTAATTACACTTAACCCAACCCGACAACAAGATCAGGAACCTGCTGGAAATTGCGACTAATCTCATCAGAAGTCAATGTGGCTGGAATGAAATGTCAACAGGCTGGTGACAGGCAGTTTAATTGGAGGCACAGTGTCTTGTACACCAAAACTAAGGATACAGAATAAGCTTTGGATGATTAAAATAGCTCAGTTGGTTTGGATGCTGTGTCTGTAATCAGAAGGTTGCCGCATCAACTGTCTGTCACTTTGGATAAAGGTGTTTGCTAAATAAGTAAATATTGTCACAGTCCAGTCGTCACTGAGTATGTCCACTTTTTTACAATTGTTACTTTCTCCTACAAATGGAATAGGACCACTCTCTTGTCTACTTAGAACTATTGACATCTAATTAACTAAGAAAAGGATGTTGTTGACGTCATCTATTTAACTAACATTTATGTTTGTACTAGTTAACATTTGTATTCATAGAGGTTGTTTGTATGGTCTGCTTTATATTGCTGATTTTCGCGACTTAATGCTGATAGCTAGCTAACATAATTATTAATTTTGAATATGAAGCGAGATACTGTAAGATCGTATCTTTTTTGACACTGACATAGCCGCCTGGCTTTCCGTAATCCACATAGGTGCATTTAAAACACTGAGCTGTTTGCTGAGTATGTGTGGCGCTAATGATCACACTGTTTTCGGTTTATTTTTAAAATACATTATATGGACAAGATTACTGGGATACAGCTCTTAATCATTTAATTCAGGAGTTTCATTCAGACCCATTGCCACAGGTGTATAAAATCAAGCACTTACCCAACCAGTCAGGTTTACAAACATTTGTGAAAGAATGGGCCGTTCTGAAGAGCTCAGTGAATTCAAGCATGGTACTATTGTGGTATCGCGTGGTGCAATAAATCAGTTTGTGAAATTTCTTTCTCGTTAGATATTCCACAGTCAATTGTAAGTGGTATTATTGCAAAGTGGAAGCGTTTAGGAACAACAGAAAATTAGCCACGAAGGGGCAGAACACGTAAGGTAATGGGGGGGGAGACGCTGATTGCTGAGGCACACGATGCGTAAAAGTCGCCAAAGCTCTGTTGACTCAGTAGCTGTAGAGTTCCAAACTTCCTCTGGCATTAACCCCAAAAATTGTGTGCCTGGAGCTCTATGGCAGAGCAGCTGCATGTAAGTCTCACATCACCAAATGCAATTCCAAGTGTTGGATGGAGTGGTGTAAAGCACGCCACCACTGGACTCTGGAGCAGCGGAGACATGTTCTGTAGGGTAACGAATCACGCTTCTCTGTCTGGCAGTCTGATGGACGAGTCTGGGTTTGGCAGATGCCGGGAGAAAATTGCCTGCCTGTTTGCATAGTGCCAACTGTAAAGTTTGGAGGAGGAGGGATAATGGTATGGGGCTGGTTTTCAGAGGTTGGGCTAGGCCCCTTAGTTGCAGTGAAGGAAACTCTTAATGCTTCACCATAAGCAGACGTTTTGGACAATTTATGGGAACAGTCTGGGGAAGGCCCTTTTCTGTTCCAGCATGACTGTGCCCCAGTGCACAAAGCAAAGTCCATAAAGACATGGTTGGGTAAGACTGGTGTGGAAGAACTGGACTCACACAGAGCCCTATACTCAACCCCGGTGAACACCTTTGGGTTGAACTAGAACAGAGATTGTGAGCCAGGCTTTCACCTCCAACATCAGTGCCTGACTTCATATATGCTCTTCTAGATGATTGGGCAAAAACTTCCACAGACACAGTCCAAAATCTTGTGGAAAGCCTTCCCAGAAGAGTGGCAGCTGTTATAGCTGCAAAAGGGTGGGTGGGACTAACTCCATATTGTAATAGCTAGGTGTCCCAATACTTTTGTTCAAACAGTGTAGTTTCTAAGAAAATGTGTTTTCACATGCTCCCAAAATAATGGATTTTTCGAGATTTGTGTCATTTATCGGACAGCAATGATATGTTTAAGTAATTAAGTATGTTTTGTCTGTGCGATGGAATGGCATGGCATATCCCAGGGTGTGTCTGTGCCTCAAGGAACGGGTCCCTGGCTCATCATTATCCGCTGGATAAGCCGTTATGGAAGACAGAGGGTTGCATAGAAGTCCATATTGACAGACTGACAAATGTCCTACCAATGTATCTGAGCATGCTAATTGGATATCTGTATAACCAGTGTGCAGAGTAGCACCATCACATGTATTTCAATGCTGTCGGTGTGTTTTTCTTTTTAACGATAAATTATCAGATAGTACTCGATTTGCATGTCAGATAAAGTGAAATGCAGATTTTAAAAATGTGCGGAAACACACACCACGGCCTTGAACCGTCATGCAAATCCAAACTGCCGTCTCCCCCACCCATTGCTCTTGTTGTTTAATTCTGCTTCATCTGAATTACCTGCCCTTGAACCACTCAAGGTTGCGAAATATTTAGCATAACAGTTTTTAAATAGGCACTAGAAGGTTAGTGAAGGAGTCCCAAGGTGTACAGTAAGCAGATTATTCTGATATGTAATAAGAATAAAACATTAGAATGACCTCATGTCTTCTAGATCCGATTGAGTCCCTGGGGAAATATTACATTTTTTTCCAAGTGAAATTGCCGCAGAATTAAAAAAAAATAAATAAATAATTACATTTTTACCATTTTTAGTGGGCCTTGTCTGGTTTTAAAAGGCTTGGTCTGGGGAAACAAAGGAGGGTAGGAATATGCCCAGTGCTTGAATTTAATCATCTAAAAATGAAGGTGAGAGGTGTTTTTGAGAGGAGACTGCAAAGCAGAGGATGGGTGCACAGGATGAAACAGCCCCCACCACGTGCTTAAACCCTTATCCAATTGAGGAAAATCACACAGCTAAATTAATTAACTAAGCGGGAGAGCGGAGGCCCACAAACACGTCTCGCGTCCCCTCCTCCCGCGCCATGGCCCGTCGCCTTTCAGACAAACAGTTGCAAACTTCTAAAAGCCCGGTTCGAGAGGAGTGCTTTGCTTTAAAAAAAAAACGCCCATAGTTATTTCCTGAGCACTTAATTGCCGAACATCGATCGGCGCCTCACCGCGGTTTGTGATCACGAGCCGATTCACACGAGGACAGCACCAGGGGGAAATTAGCACCGCTTCCCTGCGGTAATTGCCGTCTCTGGGACACAGCGGCAGAGAACTCTGGATACGTGTCAATCATCCTGATGCGGGATTTGTTTGAGATTCCAGAGTCGACGGTGTTGGCCCAGTGAATGAATCCCTTCTCCCACTCATCTCCTTGCCCTGTTTCCCCGCTTTTTTTTTTTTGCAGTGTCTGAAAAACCCTCTCATTTGATCCAGCACAGGGGACATTCTAGGATTTTTTTAAGGTGGGGCAGCATAAGTGGGGTCATAATTTGTATGGGGGAACACCTTATCATGAGCCAATGATATGTTTTGGATAGGTGAGTGACAAGGGTGGGGCATTCTGGAGGCCAATCAGCATTCAGCTGGGACCAGCTGTGGACCCGCCTCTGTGTACATACCTTATCTGGCAAACTGCAGAAGTCCCGCCCTCTTTTGGTTCTGCCCAAGGCCAGGTTTGTAGCACTGCTGACAAAGCTCATGGTCCAAAACTTAAAAGGACTTTAACAGACCTTCATTTGTCATGCATATTAGACAGCCGTTCATCCGCATGACCGAGTAACACTGATGCTGGAATAAAGTTTCTTTTCGACACACGCAGCGAAAAGTGTGAATTGAAATTATTGCTTCTGCCTGCTGCCATGACATTTACCTTTTGCAGTCCAGCCTCAGGTCATTGTTCTGTGTGGCGGCTCACCTCCTGTTATATTATCCTCCAAAGCCACATCTAAGCGGCTGCGTGCCGTCGTCAGAGGGGGGGGGCTTCATCCCATCCAGTAGGGGGCGACACGACTGTCATGTGTGAGCAGATGCTAATTCGCTAAAGCTCAGCGTGCCTTCGTGGCTACACCTGAACTTTGACCCCCGGGGATCTAGTGCCAAGTACCCCTCCTTTGGGAAGGAGACAGGAATTGCATCTGAGCTGTTAAACGTAGAAGCATAGTTTCATCTGAGTGTTGTATCAGGCAGTGTTTCCCAACCCTGTCCTCAGGGACCGCCAGACAGTCAACATTTTTGCTCCTTCCCAGCACACCTGTATCAAGTCTTTCATGTTCTTAATTAGCTGGGAGCTGGGATGGAGCAAAATTGTGGACTGTCTGGGGATCCCCTAGGACATGGTTGCGAAACACTGGCATAGGGTATTCCCCGCTGTGTTTCCATTATCCTGGTTTGGTCAGCTGCATGTCTCAGAGTTTCAAGCAGTTATGCAGTGAATAAGAAACAAATTGCATCACATTTACCCGCAGGCCAGTAATCCCCAAGGCCTAAAGTGCAGGCCAATTAAACAAAATCTCCATAAATACATATTTTTAGAATTCCAATAACATTTTCTAATAACAATTTAAAGATCGCCATGAATCTCAGGATTAATGCAATGTTTGGTACATGAGGACTGTCAAGAACTAATGTGGAAAAGTGCCTAATCCCCATCTTTCCATCACAGCTTAAAAATCCCACTTGATTGAGATGGTAAGTCCTGACCAGTTTCTTGTGACTAAAAATGTGGATGATCATAACCTTGGATACAGGCAGATCAATCCGGTTAAATCCAGCTCAGAGCAGGCATTATTTGAATGCTCAGACAAACATGGGATTTTCAATAAATCATTTTAATGTGTGCATTTAACTACCAATCACACAGACATGAGGCATGGGCCCATTGTTACATACTTTACAGAGCAGTAGGGACTGGACCAAAGTCCACAAAGACAGCTATCAGTTATATTCTTGGCTGTTCCAATAAAGTTACATGACATGTACATGCTTCAAACAAGACAAAATACATCTGCTAATACATTAAATTTATTAGGAATTGATTAATTCACAAAATGTTAAAACTACAATATATTGGCATGGTTTGTACCATTTAATTACGTCAATTTCATCTGTGGCTGTAATCAGAGTTGGTCCGAATGTGAAATTATCATATGTTTTATAGACTTTTTGTTGCCTGTTTTGTTGCCTGATGTTGAGACATGTGTAGGTGTTTTTTTGGCGCCTTGAGACATAGCTGGCCTTGGGATTTGCTTTCACATGAACATTATAGATCCTTCTTATAATGCACTGCTATTATGTTTGTGATTATTTTTTACTGGTGTTGTGTTATATATTACCTGTGTGAATTGCTCTATGATTTTCACCCTGCTTCTTGTAGTGTAATAGCATCCAGCGATTCTCTATCATGGCCTAAGTGCTGAGTGTGTAACCTGCAAACACTGTTGCTGTCCCTTGTAATTGGGTGAATAACACAGGATGGAGAGAGGGGTGACATAATTATACTCGCTAAGCTCTAAATGCAGTGGCTGGCAGACTCCTCACGCTGAGGTGTGTGCACCATGACACTGCCTTAAGTGAAACGATGAAACGACACCAGCCTTCTTGACTCCTGCCTCGTCTCCAGCCTTTATTTCTGGATTAACATTATATTTCTCTTTTTGCAGTTTATCTCTCAGGGATAATTCGAGATGGCCTATTCCTGAAAATTTTTACACTGACATTTTAAGTACAAGGGGGTGGGGTTTGTCCCGCCTCCTCTAGTTGCTTGGACCCACCTCCAATCTGATTGGGCATCTCTCTGAACCAATCATTTTTTCATGTGCCCTCAGAACATTTTAGCGTAAATAAAACTTCTATGAGCTACAAGGACATCAATAACGGTAGTCTACATCTCCTACTTATTTGTTCCTGGACCCCCTCTGACCGGTGGAAAAAGGTATTATACAAATTATACTTGGCTTCCAAAGCAACAGTCATTTGTTGGACGACAGTGCTGCCGCAGTTGATACAGATCCCCCACCAACAACTCTAGCAAGTTAGCAGCGCATGTTAATTGCCCATATTCTAATAGCCAGTGTAGTAATCACTGCCCTCGTTCCTGCTAGCTTCGTAGTGGCATAGAAACTGCCCAGTAGCCCGCTGGTTTGATAGCCTAGTCCGCAGTGGCCCTGTAGAATGATGCATTTAAATCTCCTTCAAATGAATGAAAAATAAGAATGCATTCAGAATGCGTGTGCAAGAAGTGAATGTAATAGTAACTGTTTAATTGCACCAGCTGGTTACCCAATAGAACACCATATGTGCCTTTGTACTAAATGTAGGGAGGGTACTATTTGTTACCTTTGAAACATATTATTAAGAGTCAGAATAACCTTCTGATTCGAGGTGTTTTTGATCATAGTGGGAGAACCAGGGGGATTAGGAGCCTGGATGGTGTAGCCGCTGTTTCTTTGCTACTATGAAAATACATTTCCCCCAGGTTTTGCAATCTTTGACGTGACTGGAAAAATGTGAAGAAAAAAAAATCTAATTTCCTGAATCTAGGAACTCATATGGAAACACTGCTCACTTCTGAAGTTATACATATCAGAGTCACCCTCATTCCAGCTTCAAGGAGAAGTCCAAGTGGAAGTCCATCCATCTTCCAAATCTCTACATACTTCCAGAATGAGGTCACGGCTATGGCGGGGGAGTCTAGTCCATCACAAGACACACTGTCACTCACTCTGGGTAGTGTAGTGCGACAAATTCACTGGACCAGATGTTTTTTGGACTGTGGGAGGAAACTGGAGTACCCTACAGACCAACAGTGAGGACATGCAAGCTACAGACATACAGAGGGGGAGGGACTTAAACCCCTCCACCCCCATATGTATGTGGCTGCAGTGCTACACACTGGGACACCATGAAGTAGAAGTAGAGGTTCCATTAACATAAAGAGCGTATGATAACAAGGGAACCTCATGATTCATGAATATCTTGGCGGATCCTGTTTGCCTCTGGTTTCAGGTGTGATTCTTCACAAACACCTCAGCGTCCCACACTCCCAGACCGTCCGTCTTAAAGATAAAGATCAAAGCCTCCTCAATTATTTAGAGGTGGGTTTCCACAGACCGGTGAATCACAGGCTGGTATGTCCGCCCAGAGAGCCAGGGCGAGTCACTCCTCTTGACGAAACTGGATCTGCATTCAAGAACTTTAAATAATATCATTCTCTTGGACTTCAAGTAGCAGATGTGTAGATGTGATGGCGCCACAGAGAAACTTACCACACTGCTGAACACACCGAACAAAATGCGAAAGACCTCAGCCCCTATTCAACTCGAGTTTGCCCGCTCTTAAGAACCTCGTTTTTTAAGATCAAATACCACTGCCTAGCACATCCCATTAAAATCAGAAGTCAAAGACTCATGCATTATTTTGAGATCAGAGATGGTCCAGTGCAAGCTTTCCTTTGTGATATTGTTGGGTCTTTTTCCTCAGGGAGATCCATACTAATCTGCATAGAAGGGCAGGAAGACTTCCAAAGAAAAGTAATTCTTTATATACATATTTTAGCACATTTTACTGGTGGTCATACACTATAGGAAAACAGTACATGCTTATATTTTCATTCTTAATGTCCTAAACCATCTTGAAGGCCTTCCATCAAGCTGTAATGCAGTGAAGAGCATCTCAGAAGCTTCCCTTCAAGGTCAGCATTGAGGTTCTTCAGGAGAGTAGCCCCACGAGGCTTGAGGAACAGTCCAAAATTGGGAACGAGCAGGCATCCGTGTCCAGAGTTCAAGGCTAGCTGGCAGTGCGCTAGTTAAGGAGCCCAACAAAGCACTTTAATGATTGCTAGTGGAAGCTGGACCAGGTTGGGACGGATGTGAGCTGTCAATCATCGACCAAGCAGTTCCATTACATCATGGAGACTTTGGTTATCCAGTCATGAGGTCTGAGACTTCATCCATTACGTACAGCAGGCCAGGACTCAGGACAGATGGACCATTATGTGCAGATGTCCGCTCAGTAGAGAAGTCTCAAAAAGGTATCATGCAGCATACATACAGTGGATGTTAAAAAGGCTTAAGTAGTTAATTTTTACACTTTTTCCCTTAAAAGGCTTCTGTTTTTCCACTTTAGTTTTATAGGTCGCAATTTCACACTAAAGTTGGAAAAAGTTCCGACATGATTTATGTTGATTTCATTTTTTCACATAAACCTGCCATTCTAACACTGCTACAGTATGTCAGACTATTTACATCCACTGTACATATACTGTATAAATACCACTGCACTTCTACTGGTCAACATTCTATTGGTCAATGTTTATTCCATGACCAAGCTGGGTGACATGTGAACGCAGCTAAGATAAGACAGGATAAGATAAGATGAACTTTATTGATCTCTGAGGGAAATTATTTTGCATACAGCAGCAACGTAGGTAAGTACTATAGACAAACAAACATATAGTGCAAAATTAGCTAAATTGTAAAAACAGTACACAGTGTAGACAATAATGAACGCATATTGATGACTCTGCTCCATCTGAAATCCGCGCTAACGATGCAGGCATTCAGCATCCGTCTCGCCTCCATTCCACACTCCATGGCGGTTCTGTTCAGCTCCGGCGCCGGCATGGAGACTCAGCGTGAGCAGAACAGCTGCCGTCTGCGAAGGTGAGCCATCTCTCTAATGAAGTCACGTCACCTTTATGCTCGTAACCCTGTCACCTGGGACGGGACGGATTCCCCGGGCGGGCGCTGTGGCGCCGTCTCGGCCGCGAAACGTGGTGAAGATAAACAGCAGGAGCTTGTCGCTATCTGCACCGACTGACGGCGCAGGGACGTGGAGGAGCGTGACGGAACGATAAACAGGCTGGAGTTGACTCTACAAAGCACAAAAGATCGGGGGGGCGGGGGTGCATCCAAAGGATGACGACTATGTGGTGTCGATCTCGGAACAAGGTGGGGCATCGCACAAGGGGGAGAAATGCAGCTATGTGGGAGGGGAGAAGAAGGAGAGAGTAGATCAGGGTGAGGAAAATCTGTAAGAGCTCTGTTAGGGCCATGGGGGGGGATGGGGAAGGCAGTGTTCAGGAGCTCCTTTTAAAGAGAGAGAGCTTTGAAGCGCACGTGTGTAAGTGAGCCCGCCAGCGTTCAGAACCAAACTGGAGAATGGACCGGCACTGGGCAGGACAAATTGAGTCGCCATATAAAAAGCACCCATAACGGGAAGCTATAAATTTTGGCCACTGATTCCCCATGACGTGGGCCTGGGCGGGGGCTGGCCTGCCCCGCCCTCCAGGATCCCAGACCTAAAAACCATTTTCCCTCACTGGACACCGACTGTGACCATAGAAGGTACATGGAGGTCTTAATTAGCAGTGTTTGGATCCCAGAGCTGGGTGGGACATCTTGCAATGCTCCTATTACCTTTGAAGTTAATTTAATTTTTTTAAATTAATTTTTAAACTGAAGTACAAAGAAAACAGCTCCTCTATTAAAACAAACTATTTCAAATTCTTGTTTAGATCATAATTAAATGCGTTAATGCTGTAATTAAAGAATAGAGCTCTCAGCTGGACCACATGTGCAGAGTGATAGAGACAGGAGGTGCTCAGCACTGCTGCTGGAGTCCCTAGCCAGCTATCCGAAAGCATGCAGTGATATGCTAATGGCAAGCAACCACCCAGCACTGAAAACACGCTAAGTCTACCAGAAAAAATAAGGTGTAACCCCTAATCAAGACACAGAGCACACCTTCAATAAGTCCCTTCCATTGAACAAAAATATTAAAAAATCAATGCATGGGTATATATGAAAATAATTTAATCGTACCATTTGCTGTATTGGTTGCATAAATATGCAATATTTCCAGGTCAGCTTAAAAAGTGCTCAATTTTACGCTTAGCCTACTTATTTGGTGAAAGATCTAAGGTAAAAAAAAAAGTCTTTTTGTATCAGCAAAACCTGTTGGACTTTGAAATGCGTAAATCCCGCATATTCCAGTAGCTTAGCCGGCATACACCATACATACAATATCACGGGCTTGCTCCCTTGGCGATGAGACCCCACGTGCTTCTATCACTATGAAAAAACCCCCAGATTAGTCGAACATTAAAGCTTTGCACCACCACACACACAAACAGATCCGGCAAAAGGCACAAAGGCTCACTCCACGAGTGCAGATTTTCCTGCTGGCTGAAGAAGGCTCATAGAGGAACCATCCAGCCGGCACATGAAAGAGATGAGATATGAATGTTTGAGTGTTACCTCCAGCATTTCTACGAGCTTCACCTGTGAAGACACTGCAGAATGACCCCATCTCAGTAGGCCGGGGTTCCTAACTGCCATTTATAGAGCCTACAGGCCAGGCCCAGTGATCTACGGCGTTTCCTAAGGGGGCAATGTCTGGCTCAGCAGGTTAGAACTCTGCACTTGTGATCTGAAGGTTGCAAGTTCACATCCCAGGCTCAGAAAAGTGACTTTACTGTTGGGCCCCCCAGTTGCTCCAGGGATCAGGCTGAGTCATACAAATGTATGCCCCTTGGGGTAAAATTATCTGCTAAATGAGTGAAATGTGTTATTGCAGTGGGTAAATAATTCCCGTGGATGTCCACAGATTAGCTCCATGCACATTAGCACCAAAACAGTGGCAGCATTTCACGTGCCGTACGTGGGCTATCACCAGCGCTTCAGAAGCCCCATGGAAACACAGATACCACCTCTTTCATCTCCGGAAAACAAGATAACGTCTGTTCCCTATGTGATGACTCGGCTTCTGAGGTCTCAGTTTTATTTGGAATCTGCAACGTTTGTTTTTCTTCATTTAAAAGTCTAAAGGAAACCAGCTGTGAATGTGAATATTTTCGTTCCTTCCTCTTCCCCATCCCTCTCTCCACTGACGGTGCCCCTCCAGGTAACACCGATTAATTTTAAGAGGAAGATTTAGCGCTACGGTGCTCGTCCCGGACTGAAAACACACAATAGGTCCTCAGGGCAGGGCACAGATGGCAATGAGCAGTGAATCCGAAAACCACGTCCAAGACCCGAGGGCAGGAATTGGCTGCCGAAGGAGCAGATCCTCGCCAAGGCTACGCCTGAGACAGGGTGGGTCTGGGAAGGGGCGACGGGGGCAAAATTTAGCACTTCTGTACCCGGCACACATCAGGGCATGAGGCTAAAACTCAGCAATGTAGAACATCGACATTATGACCCCGCTGTAGCAAACCCATGGTGATGAGCTGAGCAGGCCAGGCTTGAGGAAACTCGCCACGCATATGGCATCAGTTCTCTCCGAAAGTTAACTTTCCTTTTTTTAAAACTTCATAAATCTCTCATTGATCTTAAAATTCAGCACAGGCCCTTTCACCCTCTGACGTGCCAGCTGTCTGCCCCAACCTCCATTAACTCCCTGAGCAAAATACAGAGGAAATCTCTGTTTCCCCTTTGCTAGGTCTCTGAAACTGAACCCGCCACCATGAACACCAAACATAGGGTGTCATACATGATTTTTTCATCATATCTCTGGTATCGAGCTATAATATACATTTCACATAGATGTGCTGACATGTGTCTCCCTCTACTGTTTAAGATCAATAATTTATACCAACCAGACTTCCCCCTGATCTTTAGACATCAACAGAGATTTTTTTTCCCATCATTACCATAGTTTTTAAATCCTCGAGTCCTTAATTGAATAACATTTGGAGTAGACTTCAGAAATGAGGCTGATTATCATTAGTGAGCAGTGGCACAAGTTCTTAAGTTTTTTTTTTTCAATTATTTTTTAAGTATATATTACATGTGACATTAATCATTTTAAGTTGGGTGCATTTCTTGCGTGATATTTCTGACCGAGGCCACCATCTGCTCGTTCCTTAGGACCAAGATAGTTTTGCTCCAGCTGAATTTAGAACAACACTGCCTGTTTTGACTCTCACCCCTGCTGGAGTCTGCCTCTCCTTAGACTCCGTTAGCACAATGTGACATGATTGGTCCCTGCAAATCTGCACTGCTTTACCTTCCCTTCAAATTGAGCTTCAGAATTTGCTTGTTTTGGTGAAGTAACTTAATTTATCGTCAATGAAAAACTATGAAATATACCCCACAATATATTAAATTATCATCATATATTCATGCTGACTTCACTCACCTGACCAGGATAGGCAGATAATTACATCGTGTAAAATGAAAGAAAATTGAAGGAGATCCTATTAAACAACTCAGTTTTGCAAATTCCGCTTGACATTTCAGCAAATACGTCCTGAAAAATATACAGTCGGGTAGAGATCATCACGTATGACTTCCACGGGCCAGACAGAATGAGAGCGCGTCAGCGTGGGCTTTCAAACGCACTGTTTTCAAGCCCAGATGGATCACGCTGCATCGCCTTATCGACCCGCAAGCTCCTCTGCCCACATCCTAACCAAGACGCGCTCCATTGATTCCTCTAGAGCCGTCTCCCGATCGTCTGTCTGGGACTGCACTCACTCCGCTAGGTGTGCTGATGGTTCTTCCTGTGCTCAGGCCTATCTGGGAAACGCCTGGCTAAACTCTGGGTGAAATAGAGGAGGTAAACATCTACATTAATAATATTTAGCTGGTGTATGAAGATGGTACACAGCCTCCAGTTTGTTCACACACCTATTCACCCACTGGGGACTGCAGAGTTTCACCCTAAACTTCCAGAGGATCCTAGTTATATTCAGCTGGAAGTCACTGCCTATTCATACCAGATACCAGACAGCTGGATAATTCTCCTGCAGCGATTCAGATGAACTGCCCCAGTCAGCAGGCCTCCGTTTAGGGGGTCTGTGTTCCACATCACTGATCTATCTGCTGCTGCCACTTTCAAGTTAGGGCTCATCGACAAGTCAATCCCGGGTCCTTGGGCGAGAACCGAACCCGGCACAAAGAAAAGCAATTCCACATAGTCTGAGATGCGGGCACCTCTCAGCTGGCGGACGAGGGCCTCTAAAGTCTCTAAAGCTGTAGTTATGCTGAGACACCATGGATATTCTCAGAGCTTGATGCTTCCGTACCATTGCTCGTTCCAAGATGACGGCCGTGAAGCATCATTTCAAGATCCGCAGGTCGATTACCATAATGTACAGTGATAATATTTATGGTATTTCAGCGCTGTGATGTGAACTGAGGGGAGTTTAATTGGGAGGGTCACTCCACAACACCGGAACACACATTCGGCAAAAGGACGACACCCCTAGATGCTCTTTCTGTTGAAAATCTTTAAATTCCACCATTGAACGTTGCATCACTGCACAGTTACAACCTACAGAAGGGTTGCCGTGACATCATCACATAGATCAGGTGTGTCGATCAGTCCTGGAGGGCTGGAGTCCTGTATAGGTTAGTCATTTGCTACACAACAAATGATTCAGCTCAAGAGTTGTGTGATAATTAGCACAAGTAGTTGAATCGGGTGTGTTAAATGAGGGAAAACCCAAAAATGTGCAGGACTCCGGCCCCCCAGGACTGGAGTTTGACACCCGTGGCATAGATGCTCAGCATTATGGGGAAAATAACAGCGTCTGTAATTGCGGGGGAGCCATAAGTGTCAATGATGCAGGCAGTGGCGCACACTGTCGGTTGTTCATGTCTCTCCTGAAGTAACAGATGTATATTTCGCTTCTCCTGTGACACTCCAATAGCAGGTTAAGCCTTCAGTTCAGCCACATAAATCCGCCAAGGTCAAGGCCACATCTAAGCTGGAAGTGACGGCCCTGACTTTCTCTGGTGAGCCACCGAAATCCGCAGGGGCAGACTACAGCCGTTCCTGGAGAGTGCCTGCCCCGGGACTATCACCAGGGGCAACCGTCGGTCACATCCAATGAACACCTCCACCAGGTGGCGCCACACTCTCACCCAGCTGAAGAGAACTTTCTTTGAGAAAGTTCAAAGTAGCTTTGCTGAGGGACGGTAATGAGTTTTCGACAGAGGCATCTCTCACCACGGCAGCAAGGTTTTCAAATGACAGACCGCTCTCTCGTGTTGTTGACCACTGACCAACACTAATGATAAGAAAAAAGCACTTCCACCGTGCCCACAAATAGCTAACTCTCTGCTCACACTCATTTCTGAAGTAGTTGAGGATAGTGAGAAAACTCTCTTATATCATGAAAATGAGTTGCCTGTAATCCCAGGTTGGATATTGTTGTTTATGTGTATGTGCGTTATCACATATGTATGCAAAAGTCAATGCTATTTGCTTATCTGCATAATAGAGTTCCATATGCTGGTATGGGCCAGACAGTGAAATAAATAAACACATTCAAAAATGAAAAATGAATCAGTGAAGCAGACAAAGGGCACCGCAGCCCCAGGGGGACGACTCTCAGCCGAGGCCCCCGCCGCGGCCTCCTGTGCTGGATCACTCTGGGCTCCGCTTCTCTGCTGCATGAAAGGGATCATTCTGTGAGCTTTGCCAGTCTTCTCTTTGTTAAGCAAGTGTGTTGGTCTGGGAAATGGCGTCACCCCGGTCGAAAGCGATTACCCCCCAGAAAGAAGGCCTGGCCTTCCCCGTAACCCCACTGGCGGTCTGGCCCTTCCCCCAGTGACCTGTCACCCACAATCGGAGTTAAAAACTGAAAAATTGTTGCTAAAAATCCTATATCCT
Source organism: Mormyrops boulengeri (assembly GCA_026781065.1). Classification (NCBI taxonomy): domain Eukaryota; kingdom Metazoa; phylum Chordata; class Actinopteri; order Osteoglossiformes; family Mormyridae; genus Mormyrops; species Mormyrops boulengeri. Next base: position 48,346,314 of record JAODLD010000001.1, read on the forward strand.
ATATATTTAAACGATCATATTATTTTTATAAATGAAACTTCTGGAAATTCTGTCTTCATGGGGCCCCTAGTTTTTGGGGGCCCCAGGAAGCTGCCTACACTTGCCTTATAGAAAGCTCACCCCTCCTCAAAATGAGAACTTTTGACCAGATGCTCTACCATGCTAATTAACATGCCATTTACCAGAATATTCTGCCACCTCCATTACACAGCCTTACCCAGCCCACCATCTAATTATGCTTCTGCACTGATTGTTAAAAAGAACCAATAAACACCGGTTTTTTATGCTGGTTCCCATTCCAAGATGTATATTTCTCTTCTCCTGTGACACTCCAATAACAGGTTAAGCCTTCAGTTCAATTCAGTTGAATTTGGCCTCATATCCCTAGCCTCTATGTCTCTGCACCTTTAAGAAGACAAAAGATAAGAAGGAGAAGATGAATGTCCAACATTTCATTATAAACAGATACAAGCACACCTCCTCAGTTTTTTTTTATCCAACGAAATCTTACAACTTAATGACCCGAGTTGTCATTTGCTGTTTGCATTTAACGATTTAATGAGCAGGTGAACCTGAGGTTGTGTTCAGAATGTCCACTCGCCCACTATATAGTGAATCTGCCATTTTGTAGCACTGATCGAATTCTCAACTGTAAATTTCATTCACTGTATAGTGCACTATAAAACTGTCACGAGGCACACCAAAATGTAGCGTACTGTACCCTGCATCGGTCAACTTCGACCATCATGCATCGGGGCCTGTCACGTGACTGTCGGAACCCTTTTTGAGAAACCAGTGATCACTTTAAGTAGTTTACGAAATGCTGGCAGGGCTACTACTATAGGTTGATACAGTGCAGTCAAGTATGTTGTCAGTTAAGTCACGTGTGTACAGACTTGTGTTGTAAAGTTTTATTTCATTTTATTTAGTTTTCTTTTTCATTGTGAAGACATATGTCAATTACAATGTGTACCAAAATAGCAACATTGGTAGTCATGTACTGAATTTATTTATGCGACAGAGATGACAGTTATGAATATCCGGCACATAATTAGGTAGCAGCGTAACATCCTCCTAGTATCCGAAATGTATGAACTGCGTCTGCTCTTGTCCCCTAGTCCTGCTAGCTGCTGGTCCATCTTGCAGCTCACATGGAAGCAAGGAAACTCTCTGCCCGGGTCACTAGACCAGGACGGCAAGGGCTTAAACTCAGCTATAAAAATTCAGTTTCTGAAATGTATTTATTTGCCAAGGCTCGATGGAGCCGGCCTCGGTGCTATCGCACTAAGAGGATATGGAAGGACTGCTGGCACGCGTCCACGGGAACAGCAGGGAAATCAGCTTGGGTGGTATTTATGTACTTCTGGGGGTGAAGAGGCAGGGGGTGGAATGATCGACAGGAGGAGAAATGAGTGACAGATAGAATGGATGCGCACACTGAGAATGTGCATGCGAGTGCTGATCTTCTTGGCTAGTGACCAAAACGCAGACATGAAGCAAATGACCACCAAACACCACTGACCAATAAACACTGACTGCCAAATACTGACCACTGACTGCCAAGCACTGACCGCTGACCACTAAATACTGACTGCCAAACACTGACCGCTGACCTATAAACACTGACCGCTGGCCACTAAATGCTGACCACCAAACACTGACCACTGACCAATAAACACTGACCACCAAGCACTGACCGCTGACCAATAAATACTGACCACCAAGCACTGACCGCTGACCAATAAACTCACCAATGACTGCTAAGCAGTAACCGCTATGACCAATAAACACTAACAGCCAAACGATGACTGCTGACTGCTAAACAATGCTCACTGACCACTATGACCAATAAAGACTGACCACTAAACACTGACTGCTGACAGCCAAAGACTGACCAGAAAACACTGGTTGCTGACTACCCAACACTGACTGCTTACCTCCAAACACTGACCACTGCCGAATGCTGACGGCCAAATGCTGACCATCATTGACCACTAACGAGCTGAAATATAACACAAGGTAATGTAACTTCCAGCAGGACTGAAGCCACTGGGCATTGATGTGACATCGATCTCATTTCGACATCCTCCCACCTCTGAAACTGTCCAAAAGGCAGCAAGGTAACTGAAATCGACATGAGTTCATGAAAAATACTGAAAAGTAATGCATGAATGCACAAAAAAAATATATAGTTAATTACCAACACCTTGGAGCTAATTAACTTTCCAGGATCTAGTGGTAAGTGTTTTACCAGGAGTCTCCAGGGTAATATCCAGTCCCTCTAAATTTCTCTTCACTCTGGACTCCATGGAACCTTCCGCAAAGGCCTTACAACAGTCAATCACACACTAGCACAATGCTTTCACACACTCCTGTATGCACTGCTTGGCATTAGTACATTTTCCCATAACCATAGTCCGAACACAATATTACCATACAAATAATCTTTTCATATCCATATGCCACTGCTGTCATGTAGTAAAAATGGCATTTTAAATGGCTCAGCCCAGAGTTACTGTGTACTGAATAAGATCTGGCGTTTTGCAGTGCAGAAATAAACTGTAGTAATGAGAGGGCTGCTGAAATATAGCTAGACGTAGAAATTATCATGCTATACGGAAATGGGCACGGAAAGGCATGGCACGGAGTCTCATGGTATTAAGTCATTTTATGGTATTGTACCATAAAGGTACTGCGGTAATGAGTTTTTGGGTTATGGGATAACATATTGTAGATACATCACTATCATGCTTCCGTACAGGGAGATGACTGGTAATGGGATTTGGAATTCCAGGCATGGAATAATGCTGCGGTGGAATTTTGGATTTTATAAGGCGGCTTTATGCTGCTGAAAGCACACGCTGCACATCATCCCCGGCGGTAATTCTGACGAAAACGACCATCCCTCTCCAGACAGGCTCCCAGGCTTAATGAGGCACATCTGAGGCAGAGAGACAAGTAATGTTCAGCAGGGCTCAGGGGGCATCAGCGCATGGAGACAGTGCCGGTAGGCACTGGGATGTAAATGACACCGTCCAACACCAAACCCCCCCGCCCGCCACCTGTCGCCGGCGAGGCAGCAAGGGAGTAGCACACCAGGGAGTGTCGCCAGAGACTGACAGTCTCCAGGATGCAGCTTGAGGTGACCTAAGTTTGGGACCAAGCAACAAACTCGACGACCAGCTTCCCCTGGACACGGAGACGTGGGGTGCCACACAGACCGAAGGGAATGCCATTATATCCATGCTTTCCTTGGCATGGACAACTCACTTCCGGGTCAAAGCTTTGAGTGAAAAAAATCAAACCACACCTGAATGGGCTAAAAAAGAAAACCATGTGACTGAATTTCCAGACGGTCACGCACCACTGGCCCTGGACGCATGCAGTGAGGCGGATGCCGGCCCTACAATTAGACTGGGAAAATCACTGACGGCTGCTGTATATTAAGCAGGGATCACAGGCACACGCACACGCGTAAGTAAACAACTCTGTTTATGTGCTACTGAGCTCAAATGCTTCCACGCCTTCTTCCCCGGAAAGCTGATAGTACAGGACTTGCTGTGAAAGTACTCCAAGAAAAGAGCTCGGCTCTGTCTCTCTTAAAGGGCCGTCGACATTAGGGCCAGACAGGTGAATGGGAGATATTCTCCTGCCCTGACAGATGAGGAGCACTTTTGGCTCCTTCTGGACACCCCCCCCACCCCCACACATACAACCGGCTACTGACTTCCTTTTACTTTATCTCCCTTATCGTCCATTTACCTCCCCGCTACACTCTTCTACCTGATTCTTTGACTCCTCTACCTCCCCATTCCACACCCCCCTTTCCCTGCCTTCCTTAGAAGACCAGGACATGCCATGGGTACCTGAAGCTCATGGTGTGGGCCTGAAGAGGCTGACCTCTTGATCCACTAAGAGTCCCGGTTGTTCTGGTCTTTAGGAGGGTAGAAAATGGCGATCGGCAAGCGCCTTAGAGCTGGATACCAGAGTATAGAATTGACATTTAATGCAGGCACTAATAAAAAGGGGATTACAAATGCTATTAGCTTGGCTAAAAGGTTTCACAGGCGTGCTCGCCCTCGCGTGGTGTGGCTGCCGCCGCATATGCCCAGTGGCGGTGTCTGTTCGCTTTTAGAGTGCCTGCGCATGCCGTCCCCACCCTCCCTGTACCACGGCGATATCCCAGCCCAGGAGAATGACAAAGGGGACGGACTGAGCAGGACAGTGCTGGACTTGAATAAAGACGCATTTCCTTCCCCCAATTTCTAATGACAGTTGATCCCTTTTTCTTTTTATTTCCTCCTCTCAATATTTCTACATTTATAGGAACACTTAGGGATATGGCTTGCTTTTATGTTGGTAGCCTGCCAAGATCGCTTTCCTGTCAGGATCTATTTCCTGCCGAGATCTCTTCCCCGTCGAGATCTCTTTCCTGTAAGATATTTTTTGTGCCACAAACTCTTTCCAAATTGAATCTCTTTATTACCATAATCTCTTTCCTGCTGCAGTGTCTTTCCTACCAGGATCTCTCTCCTGCTATGATCTCTTTCCTGTCAGGAAATGTTTCCTGCTGTGATCTCTTTCCTGCCACGATATCTTTCCTGCTGAAATCTCCTTCCTACCGGGATCTCTTGCCTGCTGTGATCTTTTTCCTGCTGTGATCTCTTTCCTACTGGGATCTCTTTCCTGCCGTGATCTCTTTCCTGCTGCATTCACTTTCCTCTTCTCTGCCAAAGCATGTCCTCTCCACTCGTCCTCTCTCTCCCGCCTTGGTGACCGTCGCAGTAATTTCACACTTTCACACACTTCCACACACTTTCACACATTTTCACGCACATGCCTTCTCACACACACATCTCTGCTCTAAGCCTTGCATCGGGACTTTCACGACGACTAAATGCTCAACAAACGAGCCTAACTTCCAATGGGTGGGAAGGAACGCGACGTGCAAGAATGCAGCAGCATAAACGCTGACCGAGCGCGGCTCATGCACACTTCCTCCATTACCCGTCTCCCAGCGTCTTGGGAAAGTTCCCGCAGCCCCAGCTCGCTTTCTTAATGTGCTTCTCATTTTGCAGAGCTGTTTATCTATGTATTTATTCATTTTTGCTGCAATTTAAATGGCTCCATGTAACAAGGTATCCATTATGCTCACCTTTTTTGTTTTTTGTTAAGTTGTAATTTTCTCCTGGTGATGTGCAACAAATTAATGCTAAATAACGCAGATCTTCATCCTGTAAATAAAACCCCAAGACCTAATTATAATGTATAATTGAACAGTACTCTAAAAATGCTAGTGCGACCCAGTAATGTACTATATTTTTAATTACTCCCAGTTGATTATTGCTGTACTATAAGTTATTTTTTTGCACATTTATATTTATGTATATAATCAAATGGAAAATGAACAACATTTCAAGTTATATGTTTTTGTATTCACTTCTCTCCAGAGCTATTGGGGCAAACACAGTGTTGTCTGTCTTTCCTGGGCGTAGATGCTTCCAGAACGCGCTCCCTGATGCTATTGCAGACAAAAACACATATGCTCTCAAAAAAAAAAGTCGTAAGAAAAGACACTTAGGCCTCGAAGGTTAGCGAGACGTCTCTGTGAAGATTTCCAGGCGGGCTTGTGCCCGAAGGTCACACAGAAGGGCACCCATGTCCCTGCTGTGGTCAGCCTTCTGTGTGTAGACTTTGACTGACGTGTTGAATCACGGCATGCGCATGGAGAACTGGGGGGGTTAGTTCAAGGCACTGCTACCCGCCAACACCCCACAGCCTGTCGGTGGGTAACGTCAGGGAGACAGCTGAGGTGTCATGTTCACAGACTTTCATGTCCTTCACTGAGGACCCCTGAGATACCAAAGGTTTTTTCTGGAAGAAGATACAAGTGACCAAACATGAGTCACCCCAGCCACGCACCCTCTCTGATGTGCAAAAGCTGGATGGCGTCATCTTGACGTACTCTGACTCAAAACTGGGATGCCAAACTGTCATCTGCTACAATATATATATTTTTTTTATTTTCTAAAAATATATGAAGGACAGGGTGGGCTGGAGGGCGCCTCCCTGTGGCAAGCTGCATCATTACATATTGACATGTAAAACATGAATATGGGTCATGAGCTGAATTGCATAATCAGTTTATATTTGTGTTGTAGTGCTGCTGGATCCGGGTTCAAGCCTTGGCTATATTAAAGTTTTTTTCAATGAATTTCCACCTAGGATCAATTAAGTTTTATCTTTTCTTAAATTTTGTTTTTAGACATCACTGTAGTCTAATGTGGACATGAAACAAGCACTATGTTATGAAAGAGAAATATTGCCGTGTGTGTGTCTGTGTGTGTGTATGTGTTTTTGACCCACACTAAGCCAAAGCAGGTCTGAAGGTTCCCGAAGAGCAGCCGAACATGTGGACCCCCCCCCCCGGGTGAAGAAGGCCTTATCATTCCTGCAGATGTCAGGAGGAAAATGGGTGAAATAGAGCCATTTAATCTAGTGACCTGGAACCCAGGTGGATGGGGGCTTGGAGTGAGCGAGAGGCAAGTGAATGCTCTGATAAGACTACAAGGTAGGCCAAAAGAGAGAGGGAAGAAGTGAGGAAGGAGGAGAGAATGATTGGGGAGGTAGAAAGAGAGAGGAAGAAGGAAAGAACAAGTGTAAGAGAGGTAGAGGGAGAGAGAGATCCCCTTAAAGCGAGGCGGCAGTGTGTAAATGTGAATAGGACACAGAGGTTCTTACCCAGGTACAGGCAGAAGCAGACAGCCACCCCCCCCCCGGGGAGAGATCTCTCCTCTGGGCTCCTCAATAAGGACCAGTGTCCCTTCTGCTGGACTGCTGCTATTTTCAGCCATAATGCCAGGTCAAAATACATGTCAAATGCATCATTATCGCCTCACTCACAGATGTACCGACAGACCACAAAACACAAGCAGCACGGTGACAGCGACTCGAACTCGCTATCCCATTCCCGAAGCCCATGCTGTGATTAGCTCAAAGCGCATGTGGTGGGTGTAACTGTGGTGATGGGAGACTGAGTCACGCCAAAAAGCTTCTGGAACTCTGTGAGGAACTTCATCATGCCGGCATTTGTTACAGACAACCCTATACCTTTGCCAAGCCAGCGTAAGAAGAGTGGTGCCACTGAGAGATCGCCAGAGGACTGAGGAAGACAGTCTCCAGTAGGGGGCATGCGGAATCTTCCCTACAGGCCAGACCATGAACATCAGAATGTGTCAAGTGTAGCGGATATGGAGAAGACCGGCCCGTCCGGGGGGGGGGGGGGGGGCGGGCGCCGGGGGGGGGGGGGGGGGGGGGGGGGGGGGGCGGGGGGGGGGGGGGGGGGGGGGGGGGCGGGGGGC
>JAODLD010000001.1:48353774-48371016 GCA_026781065.1 Mormyrops boulengeri
CAACAAGATTGCATTATGATGCTGTGAAAAATGGAAATCACCTGCCAAGCATCAATAAATAATGAACACTGTCATGTTTAAATATTGATAAACAAAAAATAAACTAATAAGCCATATAAGAGTTGGGCTGCACTCCAAAATATAGAGGAAAGGGCATCATGAACACATTGGTAAGGCTGCATGATAACTTCGGCTCAGTGGCTATGTAATGTCTCTCTATTTAAATCCTCCAAAGAAAGCTGCCCGTTCTCTGTGGTGAATCCCATTTGAGACCTATCTAAAGGATAAATACCAGCATGGTACCCCCCTGTTAGATGCAGATTTTTTCCCATATGCCTCTATGTATTCCTTTCAATGGATCCCTGGAACGCTCGTTTTCATTGGTCAAAGCAGGAGGTCTGATGACTGACAGAACCGCCGTCCAATCTGCTGTCAGGTGATTAAAACAGAAGGGCCCATGTGCTGTTGATCTCTCAGTCCGCCCTTGTTTTTCCAGTGGTGAGTCCAGTCACAGTGGGACTGCACTTATCGCGTATTTTTTTTCCCTCTGGGGCAGTTGAGTTGGGGAGGAGAGAGAGAGACAGGTGATTAATATCACGGTAGCAGCTGCCGCCCACTTCCCTCTGGGCCTGCTCCACTTCGAGTGGATAGTTGTCGGAGGGGCTCGTCGTAGCCTTGTCGAGGCTCGGTGCCGCTTGCATACGCGGGATGTGCCAGCAGGCCCTGACAGCGGCAGGGCCGCGGATGTGCCGGCCGAGTGACGCACACTGTCGTGCCCGCCCCTGAGACGCGTGTATGCCGAACGGCAAAACACATAATTAACGACAGAAAGGATATAAAGGCGGCGGACCATGGCGGAAGTTTCAGCTGGGGGGTGGCGCAAAAAAAACAGGCCTCTATTGACAGATGGGGGACAAAGACAATGAATGAACAGACTGGGGAAAAAATCCTATATGTCTCGTGTGCCTGATCAGACTGTGATGCCTGTCTTTAACCAGAGGAGGCACCTCTGTTCCAGTGCACACATCCCATCCAATTAGCAAGTGAGGAGTGAACAGGAACAAGTCAAGACAAGTCAAAGTACAGAGGCGATTAAATACCCAGGTGACTAAGCCACTTAGAAACGAGTGCTAGCTTTCCATCAAAGCCCGATTTTGTCCCCTTTTTAAGTTCCACGGGCATTATGTTACTCTTTGTTGTTTATTAGTAAAAAAAAGTAAAAGTAAAAAAGTAAAAGATCATTATCATTCCCGCCAGTAGCAGCAGTAGGAATGCAGCAGAATATAAACGGCGTAATTAGTTAGACCTCTCACTTCCACCACCATTCTGCCCTCCTTTCATGAAGTTATGACACCCAAGACACACCTAAGTACCTCCGTCTCTCTCCCCATCCCGTCTGTCGAATGAGTTCCTCTGTAATTTCACGAAATGAAGGAAAGTACGGGCGAGGCCGCCAATAATCCCCGCCGGCAATATGTCGGCCTTTGCGTCTGTTTTAATTACGGACTACCGAGTGGAATCCAGCAGATGCCTTTCCGCGGCACTGGGAATCCTGGGCTGCCTGACAAACACTTATCACTACAGCCCTGTTCTCAGCGACTTATCCGCAGCCGTAATTATTACTGTCCCCGTGATTGCTGGCTCATCGTTTGCATAAACAGGAACACGTGTGTGTTAATTGCCCTCCCACAAGCAAGACCTGTTTTATTCAAGGCACTCTGGCATCTGTATTGGGGGGGTTTCGGTAATGCAGCGTGCTTGAAAGTTTCTTACCGACTTTTGTTTCGCCAAAATGAAGCATGCAGAAAAAACTGTCCCTTCCACTGTCTCAAAGCAACAATGTGAGAAATACAATAAAAAAACAATAAAATAAAAACAGCAATAACATAAAACAAAATAAAAATACATTATGACATTCTGTGCAGGTGGGTCTGTATTTAATTTATCACCAATATTTGTGTAATATACTCTATATACCTTTTGTATTTATACTAACGTGTCATTGTCAACCCTGCAACAGAGCAGTATATGATATCTGTTTTTCCACTATTATTTACATGTTATATCAACCCCCTCTTGTCCAAGGATATAAGTGCAAACTGAAACTCAAAACATTAATAGTAAGTGTGGTACAAGGCCATGAATTCTTTATATCACCCCAATGTGAAACAGAAATGGATTTAAAAAAAGCTGTAGATCCAAACAATGTTCAAATCGTCATCATTTAATTAGCTACCCTTTCACAGCCTCACTGATAGCTACCCATCCGGCGTGGATCTGAAGAGCGTCGAGTCAGTCGATTCCAAGAAATGTTTAATTCATCAGCGCCCGCCGCACTGCCAAGAAGTGCCAATGACCACCAGCAATGACCCGCGCCGAGCGATTATAATCACAAAGTCGATACCTTTGATGAGAGCAGCAGTCACTCGTGAAGGCTCTGATTGGACGGCTTCATTCCAAACGCTGGCCCATCATATTGTGAGGCAGCGGGCAATTTTTTTTTTCCTTTTTTCAGCCCACCTCAATCGATTTTCAACATACAGAGAGATTTCAGCCAATCAGACTCACTTTATAAAAAAAAAGAAAGAAAATTGTGTTAACGCTTTAGCATTTTGCTAATCTTAGCTGATAATCAACAGGCCAGTCAGTTAAAAAGTTCTGCTGAAGATGCATTTTGGCCAGAGCTCCTCACCAAAGATCTCGTCATATGCATTAGCCTCCAACTTTCAAAGTGACAAGAAGAGAAACTCATGCCATCTTTTGGCCAGACACCACAAGGGTCAATAAAACATTGATTGCCATTGGGCCATCTTACTACTACTAGCTACTTAAAACAACTCCATTAGTCACAAAATAAATGTAAAAAAACAGCCTTTATGCAGTTTTACTTCTAAAAATGGATACTTATTTCTGTTACAATAAATCGTGTCAAAATTTTAAGTGCGATAATCAATCTTCCTCGCTGCATGAAACAGATTGACATTTTAATCATTTAAAAGATTTAATCTGTTCTGTTTTCGGTCATTATTCACTATCAGTTAGAATAGCTTTACAATAGTTTTTTTAAAAATGTTCTATTGAATCTAGAATGTCTTTGAAAGTAATTCAATAGCAGTGCAATTTGTCAATGACTGCAACATTGGATTCTGAAATGCAAGTCTTCCTCTCCACTCTTTATATTATAATTCCTGGAGTTTGGTTTCACGGATGATGGAGAAACGAAATGCCACACATCGGCTACTTTCAAAAAAGCTGCCTTTCACTGTCAGGTAGATCCTTGAAGGTTGAGGTCTATAGGGATGGGGTTAGATGGTAACCTGGGGCAACTGCAATCTTCAAAGAAGATGTCAACCATGGGGTCTTGGCTTTCTAACAGAACGACTTCCTGAAAATCCCCATCAGCTGCATTCGAGTCAGAGAAGGTTCAAGTTATCAGAATTCAGCTTCATTCACATGGAGGTTTTGTGGGGCTACCCCAGCCTGATAAGCCCTTTCCTTTCCCTTTCTATTAATGAACCATTTATGTGGGTGTTTCATGAATGTGAGAATTTGTAGAGGCTCAGTCCAGGAAAGCTACTAGCGATTAGGGACATAACTTTCGGTCTGAAAGAGCGCTTTTCAGCCTAAGACCATCTCCTGTCCCAGCTGATTTTGAGGTTAGGGGTCAGCGATCAAGTTCTGCAGTCTTAAATGGCCACCCCTGTTTTGGTGCCCACCTCTGCTTGCAGCTATTAACCCCTTACAATCAGACTCTCATTGCAGCAACACATGGTATTACATTAATCAAACTGATGCTTTTATCCGATGCAACATTCATTATTATTTTTTTTGAGAAAGCAGGGTCAGAAAACCCCTGGAGGAACCAATGGTGATGTCACTCTGCCACCTCTGGGATTTGAGCCTGTGACCTTCGGATTACAGACACAGCATCCTATCCGGCTGAGCCGCACATCGACAAGAAACAAAGCTAAACTTTTAAGATGTGGCTTGGAGATGTCCATCACTCTTCACGTCATTTCACTTATACTCAATTATTTTCTGTTATGCTAAATTACATTGAATTGAATTTAATTAATTTCAAATTTAAGCTCAACTTAAGCCTAAATTAAATTTAAGGAGGCTCTTATTCAAATTTGTTTAAATGCACCAGCCACTCTCTGCTTGTTCTCCTCCTCTGCCTAGGTGAGGATCGAATACGTCCACTTTATAATCGCAAGATGTGAGGTCATCCTCCCAGCCCCTCTCAGAACGGCTACGATGTCACGCTTCACTCCTAAGCTGATTGGATCGGACGGGTGATTAAAAAATAAATAAATAAGCTGCAGCCACAATGAAGACTAACAAAGTAAAATAAGACCTAATCTCACTTTCAATTTCCAAGGGCTTCGTCAGGGAATATTGAGCATTCTGATGTTCTAAAACATGCGACTATGATGACTGTAATCTTCTTGTTCTCTTATTCTGCTCTCAGCTGCGGCCTCTAAGCTTATACTGTTCCTCTCTCTCTCTCTTTCTCTCTCTCTCTCACACACACACACACACACACACGCTGATGAATACACAGCTGGAGTGTAGAAGGCAGCAGGGGGTGTAGTTAGCATGATGTTCTGAAGCCAAAACAGCCACAAAGAATCAGTTGTGAGACCCCCGTCCTCATAAAAGCACAGACTGCATGTATCGGGTGCAAACCCACTGCCTGGGCGATGACCACCCATCTCGGCTTTATCGGCCCATTGCTGAACACAACGGGAAACGAAAGTTGTGAATTCAGGGTTCAGACGTGAAGGAGAATGAGCGTTGTGAGATGGGAAGGCCAGACCCAGCCTTAAAGGTAATTTACACGTCGTGTTTCCCCTCTGGTGGTTAGCCACAAATTCACACCTTGGATGTTCTAAAAGCTTTTGGGAGAAATTGAGGTTTCTGAACTTAAACCCAATGTAGACTTGGACACAGGAGAGCCTTTTGGTTTCCCCGCCCCTTGAAAATAATGTGGAGAACTTCACTCAACTTTATAAATAACTTTCTGAAGATGGGCAGCATGGCCAAGAGGCAAATGATGGTCGGTGGGGAGGCCAGTCAACTGTAAATGTGAGACAAGGCAGATGGGCTTAAAGACCTCCACATATTCCTCTGCTTTGATTTCTCAGAAGTGTACATGCAAATGCCATCCATGCCTGGAAGGAGTGAAGATCCAACACATATGAACAGGGAACTGGAAACCTCGTGAAGGATTCTCAGTGCAGAGCCCTCTAGATCTCATGGTACTAAACTATGCTAGTGCTTTCAAGCAACAAGAAATTACTGTTAAAGGAATCAAACTTAAAGCATCCCTGCAGAAAACAAAACAGAGTGACTAATCATTCTGCAAGCTTAAGCAAAGAGACCTTTTTGATCTTGTGCACAACATCGTCCTAAAAGATGGGTGGGGTCAATAACCTTATCATGATGGTATATGCAATTCCATTGGTTCACTCTTTGGCTGATGACATTATAAGACAATGTGATTGGCTGAAGCATGTGGTGCACCTGCATTATTATTACTGCAGGAGATACGCTTAAAATATTCAATTGCTAATTATTTTCTTTCACTGTGATTGTTTTGTGTGAAGTCATTTTGTGGGAGGGTATAGCATAGCCCATGAAACACCTTTTCCCACCATTGTGTGCCAAACATTGAAATTCCCCATAGTTTAATTTAGACGCCTGGTTTCTGTGATCACTCATTGGATTGATTTTCCCATACAAACCCCTCCGGAGGTTGGGGGGGGGGGGGTAATTCTTTGCTCAGGCAGCTTCTGTGTGGAGTTCTTTCAGTTAATTAATCCCATAACACTATCAGTTTCTATTCACGTGGGTTATGGACAAGTAATTCCTATATGAACAAACTTTTTGAATTTATCAAGCTGCCGAATGTGATCTGCAGAGGGAATAGTGAACGGGAGGAGATTTGTTCACAGACGAGAGGCTTCTTCAATTTCTGTAAAAAGGGCCTTATCAGAAGTGACCTGGTTTCTATCTAAAGGTCTGTGTAGTCCAAATTAAGGGCTGAAATACAGACATTTAGACCTACAAATGCAATCTTGGCCATCGCCCCAAACTAAATAAGACCAATATTGTCCTTTTTGGTCGCAGACATGCTGCAGAAAGAGAGCAGGTTACAGAGAAATACAGCAGTCTATGACGTGAAGCTGGAGGTACTGGGAAGATCAGAGTGTTACTCTCATATTTATGGAGGATGCAGCTTCCAGCTATATATTCCTAAATGGTGCTACTCTTCAACCAAAATCACTCTAATCCTCCCTCAGTGTGGTGCAGGCAAACATGGACACAGGTGTAAACATGATGCTGCCACAATTACATTCCCCCCATCTAGTCCACAGTTCCGTTTGCGGCAGGCAGCACTCTGACACATTGTCAGGGTGGCCATTACCGCAAACACAGCGAAAAAGCAAGAGAAATGGTGCTTTGGCCATATTTTAGTATATCTGTCAGGTATGGCCTTTTTCTGCTGCTCCCTTTGTATAGTAAACATTGCAGAAAAAGGCTTAATTTCCTATTAACATCAGCTGCTATGTACTTTTTGATTAAATTTCTCCACTAATGCCTTTTCCCCAAAAACAAACTGCAATCACAACCACGTATATAGAATATTTTGTTGGGCCCATTTAGGGTGATTATCTTGTTCTAGATGAATACAGGGGGGGCCCTTCTCGACTCAAACCTGCCCGAAGTCTAGATTCTTCACCTGCTGGCCCAACCTGCTACTTGACCATTAGTGGAATTAAAATGATATTCCGTTTAGCTCCACACATTTCCCATTAATTGCATCATTAAGAGGAGGAAAGTAAAAAGTCATTCTAAGTAGGAGAAAGTGTACCATGACCTGCAGAGGGGGGGGCTGCCAATTGGCATTGCCCCCTGCACCCCCCCCCCGGAGTTCTTTTTTCCTTGATTCAACTTTTTGTTTCCTTTGCTTCGTCTTCTGCCTTCTGACTTTAATATTCGTTGACGAAACTGTACGCCCCCTTAATTGCTTTCACGTCCATTTCTTATATACTGTAGTTGTCTCACATTAATTACTCTTGAGTTGAATCGGAATGCTTTTGATGCGTTAACACCCAGGGAGGGGCACTGTATAAAGAGAAATTGAATGGAACCAAATGAATGAAGTAACACATCAAGCCATAGTGGGCTCTCTTCAAACCGGCACATTTTAAGTTACAAGAGCAACCAGGTCCATTTGATTAGTAAATACTAAAGCTCATTAGTCCGTATTATACTGACTTTTTAATGTAAAGACACATACATTTTGTCAGAAATCAGGGAGAGAGAGTCTCTGGAGTAAATAAGGGGTTAAAGGCCTTGTTCACAGGCCCAACAATGAAATCATTCTGTTGACTGTGGGATTTGAGCCAGCAACCTTCCGACTAGTGGCACAGTATCCTAACCTGCTAAGCCACAAAAATTTGACACATGCATGGGAGGGAGGGAGAGGGAACTCAAGGAGACGGCCTGTTGAAATGTAGCTACTCTCACCCTTTCGCAAGTCCCGTTAGCACGCTTCGTGTGACTCGCCAGGCGGGAGGCTAAGCTGCGAATCCTGCGTAGCGAGACGGCAACTTGCTGCCGCACAAGTCTCCTGCAATTACTTCTGCATAAAATGCAATTTATTTCACCAAAGCCCC
Source organism: Mormyrops boulengeri (assembly GCA_026781065.1). Classification (NCBI taxonomy): domain Eukaryota; kingdom Metazoa; phylum Chordata; class Actinopteri; order Osteoglossiformes; family Mormyridae; genus Mormyrops; species Mormyrops boulengeri. Next base: position 48,361,460 of record JAODLD010000001.1, read on the forward strand.
GGAAAACATAAAACATCGAAGGTATCAGTAAATCACTGAGCCGTTGCTTATACCTTCGTGCGCTCGACACCATGGACGAAAATTGCTCCGCGGGCCGATGCCAACACTTCATTACGATCCAGACTCGATTCATTCAGATGTTTCAGTAATTAATCTCACGTGCCACTTAGCGCTGTCACCACACTCGTATTTCATCGAAACGAATATAACCACGTTGCTAATGATGCATGATTTTTTTAAATAAAATGCGTTCAACACATAAATTATGCTTGTTATTTAAAAACTTGACTTTAATGTCTATATATCTATACAGTACATGTAAGAAAAAAAATAAACACAAAGATCGACTGGCTTGTTTACCGACTCAAAAAAGGATGCTATTGTATCTAATTCACCAGCAAGACTACCACTTTTGAAGATGACTGAACCAGATAGCATAAATTTGATCAGAGAGCTGAGCTTAGCCTGGTGAATATAAATAAGCCTTCAGTTCCTTTGTTCAGAGCTGAAAACAGCTTTGTCAATGCTGACAGAGATTATTATCTATAGTTGTCTACTGATTAATCTTCAGATGAGGAGGCTGATTTTGGGCATCACGTGGATGTTCTGTGTGTAATGTCCTTGTAACGCTGTCACTGTATCCATACTCCTTTCTCTCTCTCTCTCTGTTGTTCTCCTCTCCTCCTTGGTAGGAGCCCGAAGGAGGACACTGGGGAGGTGGCCAATTCCAGTTTGGCTTTACACAAGTGTGACGCACCCGCGTGTGATCCCCACAGCTGAGGGGCCTGATGCCACCAGTGGCATTTCAGGAGTGAGATCCTCATCATCCTGACTCTACCCTCACCAGATATAATTACACTACCCCCCCCCCAACAACACTGATTCTGGTATTAATGTCCTGCTCTTTGCCACCGTCAGACGCATCGTCACCTTTATCAACACCTTCGTAATCATCGACATGATGGTCAACACAAACACAACTCAAGACTCCAATGGTTTAGCTAACACCCTCAACAGCCAATCAGAGGAGCAGAAGATGAGTAGACTGGCGTCTGTTCTCAAGAAGAAACAGAATTTACTTCCTATTATGAGGCCACTGCCAGTGCTTCTTTTTTTCCTGGAAGCGCACTGGAGTTTTTGTGTTGCTGCATGGACAATTTGGGAATCAGCGCTTTCGTGCACACCCACTGTCATCATTCGCAGCCACTGAAGCAGCGCGTAATTTGCAAAAGCCTCACAGATTGATTTGGATTTGCTGCAGTTAATTTATCCTGGTGTGTAATAAATTACTATAGTGGAGAAAAACAAGAAACTTCTGCTTCAAATGTTGCGACTACCATGTTGACGTTTTCAGAAAAAAAAACTAATCTTCACGTATCACAATGGAAAGCCGTTTATATAGCATAATGTTTCACATTTGCAATATATTTAAGTTAAAACAAGTCAACCACATGGTTAAACTGCAATAAATTCAAGATAATACTGTTTGTATACTGTAAACCTGCATGATATAGTGAAACCCTAATTGGGTAATTAACAGTGTAACCGTTAATTTAATATATGTCGTCGAGTCAGCTCAGAGCTAACGGATTCCCAGGACTAACTGATCCATGACTGCAACACGATAAACATGCCTGAACACAAAACTGCAGCATTTAATGACTGATCGAGTAAATGTTTTAATGGTTGCATGGAACCATGCTAGTTGATGTTACTTGATAGATTTATCATGAATGACACAGTAAATTAACAAATTATGGATAACTTCCTACATTTGATTAGGATTTAAGAGTGACGCGGATCATATCATGTTTCTGGTTTTGCAGTAAGAGTCTCAGTAACACTGTTAGCATTTGTTGACGCATCCCTCCATTCTGTAAACATCACATTACTTGTAAATACCACGACACACGTGTTAACCTGCTTTCTGTGCATGGAAGCCCTCCCATATCACGCATACTGTATTTCAATTTGTAAAGGGAGGGAGGTGCATAGGTGGGTGGTGGTGGTGGTGGTGGTGGGGAGGGGGGGTGTTACCGCAGCTTGGCTACCTCCTGGGAGGAAAAAAGAATAAACCGTTTAATACAAGTAGTGAGTATTTAGAGATCGGCTCCCGCAACGCGCCTGGTGCCAGGGGACAAAGGCTCCCGCTGCGTCTGTGCTCCGCTCGCTTTACGATTGCGTGTGTGACTCTCTAGCGCCACCTGGCGGCCGCGCTGTGGTACAAGACACGCGTTGGTACGCGACCACCTCTGTTCTCAAGGGGCTCGCAGTCCCGCGCGAATACCCCCCCCCCACCCCCGGCGACGCCAACTTCGGCGCCATAGAGGGACAGGTGCTCGCAATGAAGACGACCTCTGATTGCTGCTAGTACGCCTATAAATGAGTTTCTATGATGCTTATACTTGTGTCATTTAACCTGTACAAGTGCCATCGACATAAATAACTGGCATCAGACGATCACTAACGGGACACAAACAACACAACCGTATGTATCGCCTCAACTTTTAGTCTTAATAAATCGCATATATTTAAGCATGCTTTAAAAGCCAGGAACTGTTTTCGCTACATCTGGTTCAGTTGGCATTTCATGCACTCGTGCTTTTAAACTTGCCCACATTTTTGATCGTCATCAATAGCATCTATGTACAATGGCTTTCACATAAGCTCAGAAGTTGGGGTTCCTCCCCTCCGTACCAAGCATGCTGCTTGTTATCAACTACTGCCATGAATCTGTGCCATCTGAAGTGTGATGCCACGTACAATCACTTGGTCTGGGTTGCTCGACGTGCACATTCACAACAAAAAAAACGAGGGATAGCTACTAAGAAGACATCTGTCGAGACCGATCGCATCACAAAGCATCATACGTGAACAGTCAACTTCTGAGATCTCAGTATATAACATTTGCACATATTCATATTTGCGTGAGTAAAGGAATTAAGGGAATGTCAGGGGGGAAATGACTTCACAGATGCCAGTTGATCGTCTGTTCCCTAAAAGCAGGACATTTGTCACCTAAATGAACGTGATCTAACTACAAAACAGCACAAACCCCAAAAAGCGACCCTGCCTCTGAGCGGTCTCTAGCTACAGAGCCCCGAGGAGTCCGCAACACGGCGCAAACGCGAGAAAAAAGGGATGCGATCGGCGCAACTTCTCCCGGCTTTCGCTCCTACCTTGACAGCTGCAGATGAGCAATCCCAGGGAAAAGACGAGGAGTCCCGGCTGCATTGTGAGCCGCTTCGGCTGATCGGCACCCTTTTTTCTGGTCGCGGTGGAGCTGGAAGCCCTGTCGCTGTAAGGAAAGCTGGTCGCCCCTCTCCTTCACAGGCTCTAGCTCTCCCTCCCTCCCTCTCTCCCTCTCTCTCACACACACACCCTCTCTCTATTTCTCCCTCGCTCCCTATTCACTCGTTCATTGCCAAGTGCAGAGATGATCCACTGTAAAGCCGGAGCCTCAATGCTGCGGCAGTCCTCCGGCGCAGAGGCATATAATTCAACAGCTGGCATATATTTTAAAAGGAAAACCATATATACGCATACATGCTGCAAGAAAGGCGCCTTCTATACGACAGAGAATACAAAGCTGGGGGACAAAATAATTAACACGATTGTTTAACTTATCTTACTGTTATATGAGGCTGTGGTTTCTGGAATATGCCTTGCTATTTAGGCTACAGATCGTTATTTTTATTACATACATATATTTATTTAGCAATACTTTTTCTCCTATGTCTGGCTTAGCGGACTTCCGATACACAGTTCCTGATGTTTATCTTTTAAGTAACATTTGACTCACCTGCAATTAATTACCTGTTCCAGTAGTCAAGAAACATATGCAAGTAATATATACCTTCTATCGCTAAACTAAATAAATCATTTAAAAACATAAAAATGTTTTAAAATATAAAACAATAAATAAGTAAACAAACAATTTTGCAAACCTTGATCTCAGGTGGAAAACGGTAGCTTAAATGTGCGGGGCGTGGATGGAGCCACAAATAACTGCATTAGTTTAATTTTGTTATTTACAAAAGAACAGTTGGCCCACGGTTAAGATTGATTGTCTGAATGTAACAACGAATGTACATATTTATATTTTGGAAGGTGGAAAATATCAAACTGAAACCTGGTGACGTACGTGGTAGACCTCCGACAAGGAACAGTCAAGACCGCGCTAATTAAATCTATCCATCCATCTTCTGACCGCTCATCCTGGTTAGACTTGCGGGGGCGCTTGGAGCCTATCCCAGGCAGCACAGAGAGTAAGGCTGATGTACACCTAGAATAGGGTGCCAGTCCACTGCAGGGCACACACACACCACCACACACTGCGGGCAATTCAGAGATTCCCATTAACCTAACTGCACGTCATTGTACGAACTACGAGGGCAACACGTCGCTATACCACACACACACACACACACACACACACACACACAGCAGAAGGAAGATGTAGCCCTGAGGCTGAAAGGCAACATTACTACCAACTGAGCCACGTGCCGCCCCCATTAATTAAATGCTTACCCAGATTTTAATAAGGCAAACAGTAAGCTTGACTGAAATCTCTACTGTGATGTTTTATTAGTGATAAATTATGTAAATAACTGAACGACCTGCAGGTGATGTTTCAGCTGGTAGTGTGAGTCTATAGCCAGACTATAAAATGGAACAGCACGTATGGATAAACAAGTCTTTGGACAACTCTGTCAATTCATTTAGTTTAATTAATTTGTGATAAATTACATGTCATATTTTTGTCTATGAGAGGGTTCAATTGACCTTCTTTTGAAAAATACGGAGATGAGAGAAATCGACACGGTTTGACAAAACACTCACATCAACATTAACGTCCCGGATTTCACGTGCTAAATACCACAACCTAGTGGCTGCTATCATCGAAATGGAGAAGTCCGCAGTTGAAAGATCTACAATCAAGCGATTTCTTATTTGAAGTTGTTAAACTTTAAAGGATTGAGATTTCTCAGCGTGAAATATCCCCGAGGAAGGAGCGAAATTCCATACGCGAAGGTGATCACATCATAGTGATATAATCGTTTGATGATGGAAATGATTGTGCGCTGAAGGCATTGCACCCCAGTCTTTTCCCCCACCCCCACACCAGCCCACCCCAACTTTTTTGGAAGATGGGGCAGTGCTGGCACGTCAGAGTGAAGGTCTGTGGATTGTTTGTAGTTCTGCAGCATACTGGCGTAGCTGCGTTTGATCAATTGCGCAGGCGCCGTCTAAATGTTCCCGCGCAGATCTTCACGTGGAAACGAATTGCTGCAGAACCAGAAGGCTCCGTCACGAAATGCAGCCCTGCAGAGAAACTAATGTCATAATAGCTTATGCTCTTCACGGGGCTTTTTTTTAGCCAGGACTGGTGTGCCTTTGCAGAAATCAGTGATGATTTACAAGTACCTTACTTGAGTGCTTTATTAAGGGTTCATGTGCTTTTGTGTAAATGCACTCTTCTGAAGCCCTCTCTCATATCACTGGACCATATATTATCCTTGGGATGCTCATGCATTGTTTTAGAAGACATGCAGGTATTGTGAAAATGAAATGAAATTAAGCTTTATTTGCTGAAGTACGAGGACAGGTGAATTGGAAAGCTTTAGTCTTTGTATGTTCAGTCATGCTCTTCTGTACGACATGCACTCAAACGCAGGTGAGAGTGAAGTCTGGGGCCAGAGCACAGGCTCAGCCATCTATCCAGCTCTTATTTTTGTTGGGGGGGTTAAGGGCCTTGCTCAAGAGCCAAACGGAGATGTGACTCTTCAGCCAAGGATGTCATTCGAACTGGCAACCTTCTGATCACTGATACAGAGTTTCAATATGATTTATTCCATAAATGGATTCTGCAGGTATTGTATAGAAGACAGCATCATGACAGGAATGTCCCATTGGATAAAAAGTTATGCTGGCTGGATTAAACATTGATGCAGTGTATGTCCTTTGCTTGAAAAAATCTCGTGTTAAGGTGACAAGAGCACTACATGGAATGAGATGGTCACTTCCTCCCAAAATCGCATGAGTAGCGATGGGTAGCAGGCAAGCATGTGTATTGCCAGAATGAGGATGAATGTCCTTTGTTTAACAGCGGGACTGAGGCTGGTACAGAGATCACGGTTCCTGGCATTAACTCACGCAGGCCCCAAATCCCAGGGGATAATGCTTCATGAAGGCTACTGCTTGCACAGCCTAGGTTTCCTAGCAACATCTTGTAATAGTCCCATTATAACGATTTTGTTAGTTCACCTGCCTCACCTCACCTTTCAGCAAATGTCCAAAGTCTGGCCCCTTCAGGGCGGCTGGTGTTACTGCTGTTGCAAGTCAAGTTGAAAGGTTGTGCATGAAAGACAGCTCATCCATTCATCTATCCATCCTTCTGGCTTCTGTACGCTCATCCCATAGACGGTTAGAATAAGTCCTGACTCTAGGCTACAGTTAAACTCACACCAAATTTACTTTAAGAAATAATGACCAAAAAGTGCTCCCTTAATGAACTCGCTTTAATTGAAGTCATTGGATTGATATCAGTGCTCCCGACCTTAGATGTCATTCAAGCTTCGGTTTGTCTTTCCTTTCACGTTTTGCCATTAGATACCAAGTAAGGTATATATTTCTATGTGAAGGCCCGCATGTTTTTCCAGCTCATTTCATTAATGTACACAGAAAGCTCATTAATGCATACTGAAAGTTGAGGAAAGATTCTATGGAAGCATATGAGTCATGGTGATTTAATTGAATGCTTCCAGTATACCCTTTACTGAATGCTACAGAGGAGTCCAAATGTTCAGCATTCAAACAGTGGTGTGATAGATTCAGCATAGGTCTGTGAAAGAGACCTGGAACAATAACAAACCAGAAGTGATGCTGCAAACAGGGACAATGCCATCAACCGGCAGAAATTTCAATTATATCGGCAAATTAAAGCGACAGGGCCATGTGGAATAGGGTGGCCAGTGTTTAGGAAACCAGTCCAAAATAGAAAAGCAGCAGGGTGGGGTGTCGCAGAGGCTAATTTACGCAAATGTTTTGTGACTTATATCTAGGCCTGGTTATTTGTCTCACTAAAAATGCCTTTGATGAGGATCCTCTTGATTGGTTCAGATCATCAGTGAAACGAGAGGGCTGTGAAGTATGGCCCTTCCTAGCTGGGATCATGATCATTAAAACCAATGTCTAGACAGACGACAAATCAGGCACGACTGACAGAGAGGGATTAGGCGGTAGAGCCAACACCTTGAGCGATGGTTTTAAAGTCTTCCACATTAACGTAACTTGAAGCCCTTGGTCCATTAACTAACCTGGAATTTCTGGAAGCTTCTCACAGGGGCCCCAGGGACAGAGAAATCCGCTTTTCTATTCTCCGGGAGAATTTGAAAGCCCGCTATTGAGCAGGCCAGGCTCACACGTAAAGACCGTGATGGTAAACAGGGCTGAGAAACGGATCAAAGTTTTCGCAGGGAAAATGAAGAGAGGTATAATGATTTGTGTGCCCAGTGCAAAACATGGAAAGGGCTGTTTTTACAGGTGAGCTTTGGAAAGGGCATTGGACATGGAATGGGAGGCTGTTTCTATTCAGAATCTTTGTGGTCTTAAACTCCAACCAGTATATCCCTGTTTCACACTGTGAGTGAATGAATGAATGAATGTTACATTTATATAGTACTTTTTGAGACACCCAAAATGCTTTACAGAAACAATGGGGAACCACTTTGAACCCCACCACTGCATAGCAGCCACCTGGATGATGCAACAGCAGGCATTCTGCACCAGTATGCTCACCACACAGTACCAAAAGTGGTGAAGAGGCAGGAGACAATTCATCGATTAGATATAGGGGATGATTAGGAGGTTAGATTTGAAATGGCCATAGAGGGTAATTTAGCTAGGACATCAGGGTACTGCACCTACTCTTTCAAACAATGCTCAGGGATCTTTTATGACCTTTGAGAGTCAGGACCTGAGTTTTATGTCTCACCCAAAGCACCATTTTCACAGCACAGTGTCCCAGTCACTGCACTGAAGCACACTGACCAAAGGAAGGGCCAACTTTTTGGCCACACCAACACCTTTTCCAGCAGCAACCCAGCTTTCTTAGTTGGTCTCCAATCCAGATACTGGCCAGGCCCAAACCTGCTTAGCTTCGGCTGGATTATCTAGTTCGAACCGCAGGTGCTATGGCTGCGGTCGATAAAATGCTATATGTTCAAGACAATGAGGTAAAAGGAGCCCTCTGCAGAGGGGAGGGAAGCAAAATATACCAGTCAGCTCCAACAGGGTGCGGGAGAAGTAAGGGCAGAACCTCGTTTACAGTTCTAGCTTCGACTTTAAAGAATTTGTTTAGACAACTCGCTTACTTTCTGCTTTTCTTGTGCCTCTGGGTCCTGCTGGAATGGGTCCATTTCTCACAGCCAAAACTACAAACTGCTCTCTATCGAATAACATTTCAAAAATTTACACAGCATGTTTTACCTCAGCTCAGAAAAGTGATACATAAAACACAGTCGGTTGTATGCATATATATATGCATAAAATGGAGCATCTGGCATAAATTTTGACTCATAAAATATAGCAGCTGGCATAAAATTAAACAACAGGGATTTGTAAACCTTTTGAAGCAGTTTGCTGATATTTCAGCCAAGCCACTTGGTCGTCGTCAGCGTTTGGAAAATGATGGCCCGTCCAGGTCCGCGGCGCAAATCCAGGAGGGTGTTGTACCCCTACCGACCTGCGGTTTGCAGAATCATACAAAGACTTGGTATCTTTTGGTCTTTTTGAGCTGTGCTGATGTGCGATTTGGCGGGGAAGCCACAGACTTGTAGGACGACAAAATCAGATTTTACATCTGCAGGTTTTTCTGCGGATGCTCCTCCCTCCGCCCCCTCGGCCATGACACAGAGCTGATAGAAGCATGGAGGGATGCGCTGCTTTAACTCAAAAGCTTGGGTCTGTTTTTAAAGAGCTGGGCAGTTGCCAGGCTGAATCTACTCACAGAGGCATTAGCCAAAGAGAGTGATTAGACCCCAGACATTCAGCGACTCTGTCCCGGGGCTCTCAGAAACACACGCCTGCGTCCTTTACCCTGAGACACGTGTCACTTGGGGAGGTTGGGGTGCACATGACATATCTACCTATCTATCTATCTACCTATCTATCTTTCTGTCTGTCTGTGTCTGTCTGTCTATCGATCTGTCTGTCTGTCTGTCTGTCTGTCCGTCTATCTGTCTAGCTATCTATCTATCTATCTGTCCGTCTGTCTGTCTGTTTATCTATCTTTCTGTCTGTCTGTGTCTGTCTGTCTATCGATCGATCTGTCTGTCTGTCTGTCTGTCTGTCCGTCTATCTGTCTGTCTGTCTGTCTGTCTGTCTGTCTGTCTGTCCGTCTATCTGTCCGTCTATCTGTCTGTCTGTCTGTCCGTCTATCTATCTGTCTGTCTGTCTGTCTGTCTGTCTATCTATCTATCTGTCTGTCTGTCTGTCTGTCTGTCTGTCCGTCTATCTGTCCGTCTATCTGTCTGTCTGTCTGTCCGTCTATCTAT
>JAODLD010000001.1:48379120-48390582 GCA_026781065.1 Mormyrops boulengeri
GCAGTTCTGAAGGCGAAAGGGGGTCAAACACCGTATTAGTATGGTGTTCCTAATAATCCTTTAGGTGAGTGTATATCGTTTATGTTTCCAGCCGCTGAAGATTTAGGGCCCAAAATCACTGTTTTTTTTATTGCCCTTAGAGTGACTTTATCCACTGTTCTGCCATTCATCCAGCTGAGGAAACTCAAGCACCGCTAAGCTATCTCCAGAAGTCCTCCTCTGAGCATGAACCAGCAACCTTCTGCTGAGCAGAACCCATTCCCTATCCCAGGAGCATTCTCATTTTAAGCAGTACCAGCTATGAAGGTGCATGAGATACACCTTGTTTTGAAAACACAACAGTGATAAAAATAGAACCAAGACATCCAAGCACTGGATGTAGGTGGTACGCCAACTCAGCGTGTAGTGTCTTCTCCTCCCAGCATTAAGGCTACGGGTTCGACTTATGCCCCCTGAAGCTTCTGAATCCTAAGGTTTCTGGTTTAACAAAGTACACATTTTAAATCGGCTTTAACGTGGGCCATAGTTGTTAGCGAACACGTTCAGGTCGGGCCTGTCTTTGTGCTATGGGATGTGGGGCAGGGCTTTTCAGATCATGACCTTTGATTGGATGATGGGTAAAACCAGGGAGTATCAGAGAGAAAGATGGACACATGTCAAAAGGCCTGTTCTTTCCCAGAGATGAATAATTGAGCACACAGAAAACGGTCAGGGCTTTCCTGCCATACGTTCTGCCATCTTTGAGCTGATAGGCTTTTTATATGCCCAAATTTTGTGATTTTCTGTGAAAAAGGAAAAGGAGACACTGTCTAGTGAAAAGCCTGGTTTTTGGTGTTTAAAAGGAATCTCATTGTTGCATCATTTCCTTTCAGGCTGTGAGAGGAACAGACAACTGCTAGCAGCCCAGACCAACGTCTTGCTAATGCTTACCTGGATTACCAGTTTTATTGTGAAGAAGAAGGCTTTACTTAGTTTGTCAACTGCCAGGAACAATTAAAACTCTATAGGACATCAAAACAAACAAATGAGACGGCCCATATGTTCCCATGTCCTCATTTTTAGCGGACGGTGGAGCTGTCTGTTTTCATTTCTCTATCTCCTTCTAATTCTGTCAGTCCCTCACACGCTTCTCTCTTCTCTCAGAGAGACGGGTGCAGGCCGAATCCACTCCCACTCCATCAAATTTGTTCCTGGGCGACTCCGAGCACCGCTAATGAAAGTGACTCTTAATGGGGGATTTGGGAAGACTCAGGGACAGACATCCTGCACCGGAATGAGATTCGGATTTAGAGCCACACTGACGATGGGTCGGAATTTCTGGCCATTCGATAAAGGGAGGGAAGTCAGTCTGTAGGGGAAACATTCTGAGAAAACAGCTGTTCGGACCTGAGCGAGTTTTAATACCAGGATGTAAATCCGTTAGCACAAGCAGTAATCAGGCATACCGATAATGTGCTTCTGTGTGATTAGATGCTAATTTCAGTAAACATCATTCTACATCAGTACATTTTAATGATTAAAAAAACACTCCTGTTTCTTTTATTTATGGGTGATATACATATACAGCATATCGATATTTAAGACATAAAATGCAACAGCTATAAAAACGAGACAGGAGAGTGACCCAGAAGCAAAATAAATATCTCAACATTGAAATAAACAACAAATAAGCCAAGAAAATATGCAGCTGCTTCAGAAAATCCTCCTCCGATGCTCACCCACATCCATCTAGCCAAAGCTATTTCACTCCCTATCTACTAAATTAGCCCAATCAGGTCCAGGTGGGTTTTATTAATTGGCAACTCCGTGGGCTCAGGGCCGATGATAAATCACCATGGAAATGCAACCGATCATCCAATCCCTACCCTCTAGCTTTGCTCTCTATATATATTTATATGTACTGTATATGTTAATCAGAGCCCGGCTGAAGAACAGGGATTTAACCTTCGGATTGTGTTTTCTGTACCTATCTCTTATGTTAGACAGGTCGGTGCCGACCCGTGTATTAAGTCAGCCGTAAAATACCCTCAAAACAATTATTTAAAATCGAATTTGTTTCTTACCTCTTGGTTGCCTAATCCATGAAAAGATTGGTTTTAATATTTTTGGTGTGGCTTTCTGGACCTTTATTTTGACAGCATACCTCTCATTTTCAATAAAAAATAATGGTAAAATGAGCCTCAATTTAATTAAGTAAATAAACTGAATTGGTCTTATCTTGCCTTACATGTCTGGGCATACCTTGCCTTATTTATTTATTAATTTTGTTTAAATAGAGGTTTCTGATGCAGTACAGAAATTTATGTGGTGCTTTTTTGCATTTTAAACTTAAAAAGGGGTCGGTACCGACCCCAACACCAGAGCTGTTGTAATCTCGACCAGAACATTTACAATTTAGCGTTTTTTTTTTCTTTGGTAAATAGATGTTCTTGACAAGGTCAACAAGCCTTGATGCAGTGAACACATTTATACGGTGCGTTTATACACTTAAACTTACAAACGGGTCGGTGCCGACCCTAACACCATAGGAAGGTTAAATGCAGGTGTCTGGGTTTAGAGGGCTCCGAAGGCACCATGGCTTTTTTTGTTAGGATATTGAGAGTCGCAGCCTTGTGAGCAGTCAATGCCAGGGCGGCTGGGTGTGGGTCATGATCAGAGGTGAGTTGTTGCAGGGGTGCGGTATCCCCAGGCAGCACCCTAGGCCTGGGGTATGTGCCTTTGATGCAAGGCAGGATGCAACCCGCGTTGACCTTGTCCACTGAGGGCCCAAGGACCGTTCTGCAAAACAAAGCGAGACTGTTGTTTGAATGTATCACGCTTGAGGGTGTTTTAGGTGTGAGGGCAGCAGCATGTGAGTTTGTTTTATACAGAGAAAGGATCAAAGGCAGAGGTTTCAATGGGACCAGTGTTTAGTGCAGGACAGAAATGTCCAGAGATGAGAGAGGCTGCCAGCCACAGGAGATGTTAATGCACACTTATGTTTAGTGCTATGACATTGTAAAAAGTGAGTTACAAAGCCTTTGCTCTTTCTATTGATCAATGCACATGGCTGAATACTTTGGGGAACATAACCTTTTCTACAGTACAACAGAAAGTGCCCTGGTCAGATCCCAGATCAGTTCCTTGACATCTGTAGTGGCTGTAACCACTTTGGAAGATAGATATTATGGATGAACATAAGGAGGAAGACTGGGCAGGTTTTGTCTTACTGGGATAGAGGGGCTTCAAGGTGGAGAAGCATTATTGATTGATTGCAGGTTCTGGTATTATTTGAGGATGGATGGATGGATGGATGGATGGATGGATGGACACTTTATTGTAATTGCAGGTTTACAGTAGCACAACACACACATTTAGAAAGTAAAGGACATGTAGACAAGAACAATAAATAATAAATGACAATAAACAGAAACAGTGCAAAGAATGTCAGAGACGGTACTGCATGGAATTCAGTAGCAAATAAATAGAATGTTCACAGGTAAAACACAAGTGACTTTGTCATTGCTGAAAGAGGCAAAGTCACCAGCAGTGAGAGGGGAGCAGAGTGTGCTGGGGAACAGTTTGTTTACAGCGCCTGGGAAAATGAGCCAACTGCTTTACTGCCCAGAAATGTGGCGTCTAATACTGCTGGATTTTCAGCAGTCCTCTGGGTCGCTTTCTGAAAGATGACTGAAGGAGCCTCTTTATGTCGCAACATTACTGTTCCAGAAAGACCTCTAGGCTACATTTTATGTCTCCGATATCCCGAAACTGTAAATTTTAAGTGGAGGGGCCTTATATTATGGCATCTCGGTGCCCTTTAGCAGGCAATCCGCTTTGCTGAAGGAGAGCAGGAGCTTTTGAGAGGAAGCCAGCTCTCAGTAGGGCACTAGGGTCAGGAGATTGTCACGCAAAGCCGCCAATGGCCGTCACGCCTGTCTCTCGCCATTATCGCCCTCGCCTCACGGACCAATTTAATGAGCGAAATGTGAGAAATTAAACATCTCAATAACTGACCAGAAAAGAGGATTCGGGATGATTTATAAAGTGTTGCTGCAGTGACACCGCAGTCAAATTTTTAAGTGCCATTAGCGGCTCCTAAAGATTGGATGAGAATGGCCGTCACTATCATTGTTACCCGGGGAAGAAAAAAAGACAGACACTAAAAAAGTTGTCTTACAAAAGATTGTAGTAACAAAGTATATTATTATTCTGACACCAGACGTACCTCATCCCACTTCACTAAAAGACTGATTTTCTCTGCTGAACTTCATAAATTATGCAGGAGAGAAAGAGACACATGATGCAGTAATGCTAATTTCTGATCCCAGACTGACAGGGCTGAACTCTCCATCCGCATTGACCCCCCGGGTTCAAGTGTCCGTGTCTAATGAGCTTAGTTTCCTTAATAGCACAGATGTCTGGACATATTGGAGTGTCAGAGTGAGGAAGCGGAGGTCTCGCTAGCTGCCAGTGAGGACAATGTGCGCTAACGCATCAGCCCATGTCGTGTTGAAGAGGAGTCTGCCAACCGGAAAATCGGCAACCAGGGAGACAGATGCGGGGAAGTCTCTGGCGCTCTGAAAGTTTGACTCCGGGAAGACGCAAATCGGCCGTGGCTAACGCGCTCGGCACGAACTCGGCAGGCATCGCCGCTGACAGGCAGTAATCTGCCGAGCTTTGCTTTCACTACCGGGCCTGGTGTGCGGAGATGTGCGTTTCGAACGCTTCCTGGTTAGAAGGCGTTCACGCAGGAAGCGGTGAGTCACCGCTTCTGAATCCAAGAAGATCTCAGTTTTGGTAAGATGGCTTGGCCCCTGCCAGAGAAACGCTAGTAGACGCGCGAGTAGGATGGCACCTCAAAGAAGGATGGGTGACTGAGACCTGGCTTCATGTCCGGATCTTTAATTACTGCCAAGCAAGTTGTGCCTTACTTATTTGTTTTCGCTTGAAGAAAGGTCAATCCAAGATCCGTAAATAGACCCACCATAGGCACAGGAAGCAGAGAAACCAATGCACAGCACTCTGAATGTTCAAAGGCATTGGACACCAGAGGTGGAAGGTTCAGGTCCAGAAAGTACTGAAAGAAAATCTTGGTTTGGATTTGTACTTTCTGGACCTGAACTTTCCACCTCTGTTGGACACTTTAAATATAAACTACCCACAACAAAGAAGGGCAGAGAATATGAACAGAAGGAAACATAAAATAAACTCACTGATAAAAATATGATTTCCTATCAGTATTTTATGTTGTTGGGAGCTGCTCTGCTAGCCTGTCTTTGTCTCTGGAAAAACTGTAGTGCTGGATATTGATATTTTTTATTATTATCATTTTTGACCTCATGACTGAAACATCACATGGCCTCACTTCACAGTGGGTTTAAAAATTCCCCAACGGGGAATGGCGACGTTGGAGCGCTTAGAAAAGTAGGTCCGAAAGTGGATTGTGTGAGAAATGGCTTTTCCCCAGGTACCCGGTGTAAACGTGCAGAAATTGACGGTTCTGATTGCAGAGGGTTGGAGCTGGTCCCTTTCACGCGCCGGGACCACCTATAAGGGCACACGCTCCGAATCACCACTTTAGTCATTTTCCATCCATTTTCAATAAACACTTATCCAGTTAGGATCACGGCCATCGAGTGAGCAAACGTGTTCTCCAGTCCACAGATTACCTACACTGAAACTTCCTGAATTTCCAGTTACTGTATAAACAGAGCATTTGGTAGGGAGGGCAAAAGAAAAATTTCAGCATTCCCCTCCCTTAAGTCAGTTTAAAGTGCAATATTACTACGCTCTAGCGACATCTTTCACTAAATAAACAGGGTGACAAAGAAAATATGTAGAGCTGTTTTTGGGACTATAAATATAATTAAGAAAAGCACTTTTCGTATCAAACTCAATTGCGTCCGCAGCCTAAGGTTTGCACCTCATTATGACATGACAGATGCCCTTAGCAGACAACCTATTCGTCTATTCATCAATTCAACTATGAGTTCCAGAATCCAGTCAGTGGACAACATGTTTTAATTTAAGATGAATTATTCATTCGCATGAATTGTCCCTATTCAACATTTCGGAAGCTGGAAAGGGATTTCTCATTCCTGTGATGATTCTCAATTGGCAATAAATATTTTATATTATTTTTAACATTAAACACAACCCTGTGGAATGAACATCCCCCATTACCTCCTCTCCCACCGCCTGACCGACCGCCTTTTCCCAGCCCAGGCCCGGAAAAACAGAAATGTTTGAAGATGTCACTTGTAATGACTGATGCCGCAGAAACCAAAAGACAGCCAGGCGGAGGAGAATGGCTCCCTGCAGGTATCGTGCCTCTATGCAGACGCGCTGGCCTCAGAAATTACCCGTATCGCCGCATGCCACCGCGACCCCCCCTCCATCCCCTTCTAACCACACATTTCAGAGCAGCTCAGCCCCAGCCTCCGTCCTCAGCAGTGATCCATATTCCTGCTGCACAAATGGTCTTTCAGTGACAGTTTCTACTTGCGGAGTGACACAGGAGTCCTGCCAAGACGGGGCGTCTCGGTGACAGGATAAAAACAGGACATGTCGATATGTTCATTACAACTGAAAATATAGCGTATCTCTTCATTCCACATTGACTTTTTTTCTCTGAATTACAGTGGCTTCATTAAAAAGTTTTTCGTCTCTGATTTAAGCCCCCATTTTAGTAGGATTATAAAATGATGTCATTTGCAGAGGTACATCAGCACGCTTTAGTTTTCACATTTCCCCTTTTGTGCTCCTTGGAATCCTACGCATACATGCGTACAGTTGAATGTAAAGCTAGGGGGCCAAGCACAGGGTCAGGCCATTTATCTAGCTCTCTGGGGTCTTTTAGGGGGGTTACGAGCCTTGGTGATGGACCCAACACACATGACTATTCAGACAAGGAGGGGATTCAGACCGACAGGCTTCTGATTACAGGCATAGAGTCGTAACACACTGAGCTACACACATGTTGTTCTGCTGACACACTCTCCAGAAATCCCCAGCGTCAGGTGTCCTACTGACAAATCGCCCAATGAAACCAGCATCTCCATGTGGGGGTGGGGGGCTATTCGTTGACTGGAGGAATGATGTGACACTCATGCCTGGCAGTCAGTAACTCGCCAGAGTCCGAAAGATTTAAGGGAGGCGTGTAACTAAAGAATAAAATCTTAGGAAGTATCTGCCCATCCCTCTTCAGGGGGGTCCAGGTCACAGCTGGATAAAGAAGCGGTTGAGCTTTTAACCATGATATTGGCCTTCACACTAACCTAATCAGGACCACTTGATTTAAACATTCTTACTGAAGACAGGTACATTTCTAAGGAATCCATCCTCATACTACTACAGTCCAAAAAAATGGACACGATCTGGATCAAAACATCATAAACCAGTGGAAGCAAACGGCAAATATTGCCTCCTTCAAAAGAACAAGCCAGTCAGCCACATCCCATTTTTGCCTGCAAATAATATAAATATTTTAGTCAGGACTTTGACCTGTGCATCGCATGGAACACTGCTGTCACTTTCCTTCAGGAAATGACATGATTCCTTCCTGCACTCTGAGTTGTATTTTTAACCGGGCGATTCCGCTCTTGTGAAGCGGTAGATTGACACACAAAAACCAATATCTTATGAAAGGAGGCCTTCTAGGCGTCTGTCTTGATTATAAGATCCACACTGAAATGTGCTTATGAAGGAGCAGCAACCACATGCAGAAAACACCACCATGTTTTTCCTCCCTTTCTACTTAAAGTCCACGGATCTGATTTCTGACATATGAATACTATCTTGCTAACCTTCGGTTTCTCCTGCCAATTTGAAGAATAGCGAAGATGACCTTTTAGCTGCTATATTTGGCTTCGATATCGTCGGATGGGGGTGGGGAGGGCGGGGATCAAGTAGATTCTCATCAAGATGACAAAAAAGGAAGTGGAGGCCTTATGCGTGCATGTATCTCAAAGTATTCCTGTGAAGGTTTGTAAGACACTTAAGTCTGACAGCTGCCAATCAAATGGCTACTTTTTCTTGTGGGGGTGAACGGAGAGATGTTATCATTGTCACTTTCAAAAAGCAGTCACCATGGTCACACTTCTTTCTATACCCCATCTAATGCCTGATGAGGTGAGACACAATAGATGTGGCTCCAGGAAAATAATTCACTCCACAGTCGCCGTCTCTGAACTGTACAGTCAAAGGACATGCTGAGGTGTTATAGGATTCCTCAGTTGGTCAGGCAAAGCCATCAATCATTATTAGTAATTGTCATCAGCCAATGGACTTAACCCTACACCATTAAGACCCACCCAATTGGCTAGACTCCTAACTTCCCCCTTGTAGTCCAAACCTCTATCCTCATACAAGGCTATTTTGACTTCCTCAATTACGTGACCCTGTCCAGACTGCGTCTAGTCTTACAACTTAAAAGCAGATCCTCTATTGATCGAGCAGGATATCCATGGCTTATTGTTATAACTTAATGCACTTAAGGCCCCACAAATGAGCCACTCTCAGGATTCAATAAAATATTATTAAAATATCAAATGAATGGATCAATGGGCATCGTGGATCACTGAGTATACTTTACAGAGCGAATGAACGATGCAGTCATCTTTGCAGCAGGTGAGGTCTGCGGGGAACTGCACGCTGTATATCATATTTCTCCGCTGGTGGTTGAATATGGTCAGAATAATGATGGCGCCCTATAATTCATATAACTGGAAAAGACGCGCCACATAAAAGACGTCTCTCTTTTTGTTGCTGTCAGAACTAAGGATCGATAAAGTTTTGTGGTCATCATTTGGAAAATCGTTTCAGTTGTTTAATGACAACATAGCAAATACAGGTGATTTACAATTTCCTAGGGCAAATAAAAAAATTCATGAGTTAAAAAATGCTTAAGTCAGCAGAACCATGCTAGAATGACAACAGGAAAAAAGAGAGATTAGTGTATCTCATAACACAGATGTTAAAATATGTGTTTGAGTTCTTCAGAGATGCATAAAATGTAATGACTATTGGATTTTAAATTTCATAACATTATAGATCTACTTGAATTTAACAGAGCCAGACCTAAACGCATTCTTTTGAAATGCAGCATTGTTAATTTGAAAAAAAAAAGTATCTTGTGTTGTTATAGCAACACAGGAGTAAATTATGGACTGCAGAAAGTAACTGAAGTGGACAGGTGCTCAAGCTGCTTAAAAAACAATTATATACACTGAAGACTCCTTTACATATAGTGTGAGTATTATTTAAGTCATGGAGTTTATGGAAATTCCATCAGGGAGCCTTAAAAGATCCTTTCTGGCATCAATCAGTATAATATTGCATGCTGATATCTGATTGGCCCTTTGCTACTTCAGTTCTCTTAAATATCAAAAAACCAGTTTTATCTGGTTGGCTCTTTGGCGCTTCAGTGCTCCGCCTACTATATTCCCTCTATCTGCGCCGGCTCATCCAGTCCTTTACAGGAAGGGCAGGTACGTCTGCCCCCCGCCTGCATTTACGTGCCAATGTAGTATCTCCGTCTGGTAGTGTCACCTCTTTGATCGTCTGAGCTTCGGTCAGGCAGGTTGAAGTATGTGTACCAATCAATAAACCATTACCGGTATTACTGTGAAGTCATAAATGGCTGAAATTATGGTTAATATGGGGATTGTGTTTCAGGCAATTAGCGTGCCGAATAAGCAGCAGGCGCAATGGGAGCGTTCTGTGTTGTTTAGGGCGTATAATGGCACGTCCCATCTGCTTTTTTGCAAGATGAGCCATGTTGACCAGCAGATCCTCGAACCATAATGTGTCTATATTTTTGTGGCTGTGATGAACTGTCATTTCACCGTGAAGAAAGAGGGAAAAACAGAACCGCGGTCTTAAAGTTTTATTTTTCCATGCTGCTGGTGTTTTGTTACTTCACCTGAACTTCGGATTCATGAAAACATGCATTCCAAAGGTGTGTTCTGTTCAGTTTCACACATGCGTGGATTGGCCAGACTATGCATGTAATCTGCAGTGGCCACAGAGCTTGCCTTGTTCACACTGATACCAGCTGCTCTGAGTGGGTCCGGGGGGTGGGGGTGGCGGTGGTTGTACATGTATCTGCCAGCCCTCTATCTCATTTGACCCGATACCTTTTCAGAGCTTTTAGTCCCTTAGGTGAAACCGAGCAACCATATGGCAAGAAGGACAGAAAAGCATGGAACACACTGTTAGATGCTCTGTAAATAAACAACCCCCCCCCCCAACACTTCACAGGGAAATAGTCTCTATACTCTGGAAGCTTCCAAACAACACGCCTGAGTATTAGAAATGAATACATGTAACTGGATTCTGTTGAGACTTGGTGGAGATTACAGGAAATATAAGAAAATAACTTTGATGTTTTTGCATGTTATTGAGTTCTGAGTGCATTTCAAGGTTGTTTTAATTGTCCGCACAATATGTGTGTTTACAATAAGATAAGATAAGATAAGATAAGATAAGATAAGATAAGAAGACCTTTATTAATCCCACAGTTGGGAAATCCAGCACCAGCAAAATGAACAATACAAGAGGAGTAAATGCAGCGTAACCTGTAACCTACAGCGATAAAAGACTATACAATATAACAATAAAAAAAACTGCACAATGTACAAAAATATATTAATATGTAGTGAAAATGCATGTATACAAAAGTGGACATGGTAATTGGTATAGACTGGTTTCTTCTCCCCAACAGTGATGGAAAATTTTTCTGATCATCAGTAATTTTAGGCATATATCAGCATAAATTGAGCAATAACTGGTTAGTATTTCAGCAGCTTACATTCAGAGAATGAATATTGTTGTTTCTCCACTCGTTTGGACACTGTGTTAGAAATCAAATGTTATATGTGTTATATTTACTTTGATTTCCTCAGGACACCAGAATGTCTCTGATGAATCAGCCTTTGTTTGGGCCAATGAGAATGTCTCATGACAGCAGCTCGGTTAAAAAAAAGTATTTCCTCTGCCCCATAGCCTCTGTTAATGATGCCATAACACTCATTGTGTTTTCACATAACTGAGAGCCTTAATTCTGACTTTTGAATGTCACATGTGTTTTAGTGCCTGAAGTTCACAGCTGGAGTATAGTGACTTTCTAAGAGGAGCAAAATATTATTGGGAGCTGGGCCAGGAGGTTACAGGGGTCAGGGCAGAGGGGGCAGGCGGTATGGGAGCAATGGAGAAGAGAGGGAAAGAGAGAGGGAGAGGATGAAAGAGAAAGAGATCCAAAATGAAAACAGACGCAATCACAGCATTGTTCGATGAACACACTTCACTGGCAAAACAGTGAAATTATGGTCAGACGGGTGGGGGGGGGCACTTGAGCATATATACAGAGTTCAAGATCCAAATGACGCCCCCCCCCCCCCCCCCCCCCCCCCCCCCCCCCCCCCCCCCCCCCCCCCCCCCACCCACCCCCGGGAGACAAAGGGGGGTGGGGGGGTTCGCAA
>JAODLD010000001.1:48392220-48409989 GCA_026781065.1 Mormyrops boulengeri
AAATCTACCACTTTTCTTTAAAATAACCATCCCCCCCCCCTCCCCGAGGTCAGCAGGCGGGACGAAGGTGTCATCTTGTCAGGGGTCCCAGAATTCCTTGCTGTAGTTACCCCGTGACAGTCACATGTTTGTAATGTGCTATCTACCTCACTTATACGTTGCTTTGGACATTAGCATCCGCTAAAAAAAAATAAATATACATGTGAACATTAGGGACATGCAACATGTAGGGGAATAATGAACCAGGCAGAAAACTCAGGGAGGGGGTGCAATTTGTTATTTTATAAAGATGTGGAGGCGTAAAAGCAGCTAACAGCAGTTTTTAAAGGCATGTTATTATGCTTTTGGTACTGGATAATTTTACTGTGGCGTAAAACTATATAACCCAACCTCATAAATGTGTAGTGTTTACATGTTAACGATGTTGAGCGTTAACCACTTCTACCATGGTCCTGAATGAGACTTCAATGTATCCTTTTAAGTGTATTTAAATATATCTGCAATTTTAAGCAACTCTTAAACATTATGTTCAAAAATGTTTTGAATATCCCCATAAAAGCTTTTATTCAAAAGGCATAATTATTTAAAATGTGGCATATGTTGTTTGGGAATTCTAATGCTGTAACTGTAGTTCCTTCATTTGCACCAGTTCATGTAAATTTCAATAATTAAAACAATGTAGTTTCATTGTTAACGATGGCGTGGGAATCCGCTCAACTTTGCAATTGGGGCTGTGTTATATTTCACTGAAGGGATTTCCAAGGTTACTGGAGGTAAGAGCCACTGTCCATCGAATTTGTAAAATAATTCCTCTACTCTGAGTAATTTTTACCATTTTACAAAAGTAGGTCAGACTTTTGTTTGTATGCTTTCTATACTCTCCAAATATTTTTTCATTCTCTCAAAAATCCGTTGCAACTTTGTCATGCACTACATCGGGAAAATGTGTTGCATCAGATGATGAGATTGTGTCTTCATAGCTGTGAAAACAGGGGTATGTGGCAGCTGCTTTAAACAAGGAATCACTGCTTTAAAAGGCGAAATCACAGAAGAATCTGCATTATTACAAGGATTTATTTGAAGAAGCATTATTTCAATACAGATGAGCTGGGATGAGAGGCTGACCATTTGGATTCATGAAAATTGTTTTCAATTTTCATCATCACGACAAATAACATTGATATGTCTAAACGCAACTTGATGTAATGGAATCTTACTGTCCTCCTTTAGGAACAGCAGAAGCAGGGTGGTCATTACTCTGGTCTCCAGAGTCCCAGGTTACACCCGTCTCTGGACTTTTCACGGTTTTCCGTCTTTCCTGATCAGGTTTTCTGGGAGCAGATTGAGTTTCTCAAAAATCCGATCGCTCGGTTGCGGTAAATGTTGCACGGGTTCGTGCTCTGGGCATCCGGTGCAGTATGTGGTCCAACATGGCCCTCCGTTCTCCCTGGTCAGGTGAGTGGAAACATGAGGTACTGAGTGAAGTCGCTCTAGTGAATTAGTCACCACTACTTATTATTTGGTCCATCTGCGTGGTTTGGTATCGATTCCCACTTTCCCATCTAATTGGAGATGATGATGCCATTAGCATTAAGGTCCCTGCCCATTTGTCTTTCAATCGCTGATCCCCATTAATGATGAACAACGAGCAATCACTTAATATAAGGACTGATCGACAATGAGGGCCCTCTTAACGAATCATCCATTCCTGAATCCATGTTTCTAAAATACTGCTTCTGAATTCCGTTCGGTGACATTTATAGTGGCCCATCACCGTCGATTTGTGGATCCGCCCCGCTGACATTAACGTGTCTTCATTAGCAGTTTCCAAGGAGCCCTGTCCCTAGTCAAAAAGACGGTGTGGAAAAGAAAGGAGGTGAGTGCATGTCGGGAGGTTCTTTCATGTGCGTTTGATGCCGATGAGCTCTCAGCGAAGGAAAAGATGAACTGAAAATGCTCTACGAGTGAGCACATTTAGGGAGATGGTGGAACAAATGGGACAATGTTTTTTAACACTTGTCGCTTAGGAGTGATTATCAAGCCTTTTGTGACTTGAAATTTCATTGAAAACGGGTTTTAGTGGCCAACTTGGAAGTGTGTAAGAGCGGGCGCCTTCTTCAGACTCTGTTATCATAGTTTTAGCCTTTTCAAATATTTTGTTCTGGAGGAGAAAAGGGGTATTAGTATTACAATTTATGCAGATCTGCCTCTATAATTATTTCTATTTGCATTCCATATGTCGGTCCTGCTTGCTGTAGACTTTGTTTACATTCAGGACAATGGTGGTAGAGCTTCCCCCATGCTTGTTTGTCTACTGGAGGTACTTAAGTAATGGATCGTCCCTCTGAGGACGTGCTTAATCTCTGCTTGGAATAGCTCCTGCTTAACTGACACCCCCCGCATCTCAAACTCTTCTAAATGGTACAAACAAAACAATCCTTTATGGTTATTTAAATGATTCAGCTGCTTTTTTTCAATCTCTGCTATTATCATGTTCTTCTTCTGAATATAATGCATCTAACCCATTAAAAAGAAGGATTTTGAGAACATAGCGGCAGAAGGAAGGCGAATGAGGTACGCATAAATTATAGCCCAAGCAACTTCTGCTCTTTTCTTTACTAAATATGGCCATTGCACTAATACCCCGTGACTTCTCCACCGCAGTCGGCTTTTATCTGCAGTCTCTCGTGGTGTGCATTAGCATTTTTAAACCACAGCAATTTCGCTTCAAAACCCGTCGCAATAAGTAATTTGCTTGTATTACATCCTTGAAGGCTGAAGTGTTGCTAAAGTTGAATATGAGTCGTAAGTATTATTATTTGCATAACTTTAAAATCTGCCTGTCAAACTGCGAAAATACAGGAAGAACACGCAGAGGCGCGTCAAACCCTTGCCCGTCGTAAGCAGAGTAGGATATAGAATTCATATAAATATTGAATATAGAATAGAATGTTGTGCATGGAATGTATGAAGCTCTCAATGCAAATTCAACGACTTTTGGGTCGTATTGACATAGCTGATCATATTTCCAGCCAATGCTAATGTCTTACACTCCATTATTGCTGTCTGAGTTCTTTGAGTTTCCCCTTCACCCTTCTCCAACAGGCCCACTGGCCCATGCTTGGTCCTTCAAGAAGCCCTACTGACTGTCCTTCTAGTATGGCTCCACAACCAGTCTCGTACAAGATCCATAATTCAGACGTTCTATAACTCTGCTCTACTGATCAAGTCTTTGTAGTCGGAATAAGGCTTAAAACCCATCACACATGGGATTATGACTAGAGCTGTCATGATTACCCAATTAAACTTGTTGTTTAAAATTTCCTTTTGAATGACTCGGCAATATGGTGTAAGGAAGATGGCGCACAGTAGTTGAGGGTCCAAATTAAGTCCAAAACATCAGTTGTGTGGAAGCAGTTAATGTTAAAAGTGAATGAAAATGCATTTGTATGTCAGTATTGGAAAGAAGAACTTAATCACCACAGTGTGACTGCAGTGCAAATCTTAAAAGAAGACATTCGGGTTTGACAGACTCACCCAAATATGTAAAGCTAACTATAGATATTTGCCATTTTGGTGTTCGGAATATCCTAACTTGTCTTTGTCATCATTTTGACTTAAATTATTTAGCTTGATTTACTTTCTACATTTCCTGCATGTCAAAATAATCGCTGGCAAAACGATGCTTAGACTGTCACTTACCTGCATCATCTTACATAATACAGGATATAATAACCACATAATATGGAATATTTTTTGTGTGTGTATTGTGTGTTTAGGTAGGGCTGAACAAAATTGGAAAATGTTCACATTTTGCAATATTCATGAGCTGAAAATGAGGTATATAGCCAAATAGAACTTCTTCTGTACCTGTCAAATATGTTTGCTGTTATTGCCATTAGTTATGAAAAAAACCTAAAGCAAGGGCCAACACATCACTTGCTTTTTGCTCAATATTGTCTCTATGGAATACAAAATATTTCCATACAGCAGAAGACGGATGTCTGTTCCTGACCAGTTCTTCTTTGCTTTTCTCCTCTTCACTCACTTTTTGTTTAATTTCTCACAAACGTGCCACACAGTTAATGAGTGAATCCAACAACAAGGACAAAAATGATTATGATTGTCGCGTAGAGCGCATGCAGAGCTCATGTAAAAGCATTGGCGGTAAACTTTAGATTGTTTTTTTTTTACATATACTAGATAATGTTGAAATGAAAACATAATTAAGATTGCAAAGCTTGCTAAGTTTTTTTTTTCTGTGACTAGCAATATAATGTTTAAGCACAACATGTTGATATTTTGAACCCAGCGGACTATCACGGTCCTTGTGATGTGACAAATGCAGGTGCGTGAAATGCCATGACGATATTAACATCACACGTCATGCAAGCCTGTCAGGGCAGCAGAGTGGTGCACTGGGTAGCGCTGTCGCTGCACGCCGACGCTTTGTGTTTGTGGAGTTTGCACATTCACCTTGTGTGTACGTAGCTTTTCGTTGAATCCTCTGGTTTCCTTGCACTGTCCAAAAAACATGCAACTTAAGTGAATCGGATTACTCGATTATTTATTTAATCAATAGTGACAGCCCTAATTATGATGGCAACTTCTTTCACTGAATTTTAGCAAGATTTATTAGTTTACCACCTGGCAGTAAATGACAGCGAATGGTAATCCTGTGATGTATTAATATTTGTATCACTAGCCACGGGAGAACAATCATTTCAAGGATCACCCTGGGTGACTTGAGAAGAGGAGCTGTCTGTGATCTAGGAGGATGGAAATCAGCCACGCTTGATTACTGTTTGTATAATCATCCCTCCACCTCAATGATCCCGGGAAATGACGTGGGGACCAATGTTCATTTAGGAAAGGCCTGGGCTGCTGACCGGGGCTGCATTTGATTGTTGTGTTGAATGGGAATTCGTGAAAGCAGGTCAAATTATGGTGATACGGCATGAATTTTAAGTAGCGTAAATAAGCCACGGCTGCCCAAATGTTTCTGGCCTCTGTTGGATGATCTCATCAAGAAGAGAAACCCTCGAACAATGAGACATAATGTCTGTCGCTGCCTGAGTGGCAGATTCATTGAATGTAATTTAATAGTTTGAAAAATCAATTTAATTCTTCTTTTCTCAGATTACTTAAAGCTGCACAACAAAATCACATAGTAATTTAATAGGTTTTAGGTTTTGAAAAAAGAGAAACTTTACACAATACTCATCTAAAAGAGAGGCCCATATTGTGTCCGAAGTGATGCTACACAAGAAGAAAAAAAACTAAAACAAAGACAATTTGTCATTAAAGTAAGACTTTTCACATAATTTCATTTAACTAAAATCACTACGATCAGACTGAGCTGCCAGTATTCAATGACAATGGTCATTTGGGTTTTGAATTGATGATGCAAACGTATCTCATTATAATATGCAGGCCTACTGAATTACCTACCCCCAGGAATCTCCTCCTCAATCTGCTCTCTTCTGTGAGATATCTCATATTAACAAAATGATTAAACCACTAAGGACATCTGCCAGTAGGAATTCCTCTTGTTAGGGGACATATTCCTTACCCCATTTGTAAATCAATTTACTGTAAAACACAGGATTCTTGCAGCATGTAACACAAGAAAAAAACCAATGAAGAGAATATGATCATAGCCCAAAGTGACAATGTCATTTTCTGCTCCCCGTTGTTATTTAACTTGTGCGATATGGAAACAAACACTACAGACACCTTTGTAATGCTTGACAGGGACATAATTACAGATCTCTTAAATTGGCTTTACGCTCAATTGTTTTCCCTTGGCTTGTTGCGTCTCATTATTGAGTCATATCTATTATCTGTGGTTAGCTTTACCAAGGCAACTGTAGAACATCACAGCAGTTGCTACATCCCCGCTGTTTGTTGCTCCTCTCACTCTCCTTTTGGGCTTTACGTACAATGGCACCAACCACCAGTTCAGGATCTTAAAGTTAACTGAAGATATTTTCCTCTCATTGTTCTTCTGTCTTATTAGCAGGCATCTGTAAACATAACATTGGTAGCCAACTACAATCAATCAGCAAACTCCTTGGCGAAGACTGGCAAGACTTCCAGCCAAATACTTTTTCCATCCGGATTATTGGCGGCTTTAAGATGCCCGAGTGTTCAGTCATGCAGATGGGAAGCGTTGACCCTTAACACCCTACGGATTAGAAATAAACCCTTAGCTGTGTTCTGGCACGGCCATGATTAGGTTTTGTAAACGCCTCTCATGTTCTTCTCATATGTCCAAGACTGCCCTTCATGAATGCTGGAAGCAATGTCGGTCATTAAAAGCACCGCAAATATGGACAAATCAGAGTAAAATTTTATTGATCAAAATTTTAATGTAACATGAAACTGCAGAAATAGCTGGATGTAGCATTCAGCAGATCTGTTGCCAGATGTGGGTAGACAGTTTAGTGGGGGGGAGGGCTGTCGTTCAGGCAATTAGCTTGGCAAACGAGAAGCTGTGAACCATGAACAGGGGCAGAAGTGATGGAGAAGGTGATTGCTTCTGTGCAGTTCTCATCTAGTCAGACCTGACTCAGCCTGGTCTGAGTGGCAAGGAATCAGACTGGCCCTGGGTGACCAGCAAATCACAGTCTGCTGTCTGACATCTCTACTGATATGGATAAAATGCAACAAGGTGGTTACGGACATGGACTTAAAACAGAAGTCTGTGGGTTTTAGGCCCAGGACAGGCCCGGGAAAGTGGTTTCACCATAGGGCCCTTGAGCCTTAGCCAACAATTAGTCCAGGGACGGATTGACCCTGCTTTCTGAACTGTATGTCACTTTGGATAAAAACATCTGCTAAATAAAAAGAAATGTAAGAATGGAAATATCCCACAGTCCTTCTGATGGAAAGCAACCTCCTAATTTTAACTCCAGTACATGGTGTTCGAACCACATGCTACGCATACCATCAGGGCATGCTAGTTCTAGGAAACCTATCCTGTGATAATTATACCAGAAGACTCTCTGTAATACAAACATAGACTTGAGACTCATTGATTAATACATGCGAGCATGAAACTACTTTTTGTGGCTTAGATCAAAACCGATAATATGATAAATTCCCCCCCTATGCATCTGCATTGAAAATATAATAAAAAGTGGAAATGTAATTTCATGCCATGTTGCGGCGGAAAGCAGACCCTGAAACAACCAGCGTACCCAGGAGGAATCCTGTGTTTGCCTTCTAAAGAGCCTGGAAATATAATCTCATCAAAGTCAGCCCGGAGAACACATGCTAAATCAAATCCTTCTATTCAAAACAGGGTTCAATACAATCAGCACACATAGACGGTCTGCACTCAAAGTGCACTGAAAAAATGTGGCTCTACATGAAACAAGGGCAGTCAGAGCAGAGTTTATTGGAGAGATTTGTGTTCCTTTTTTAGGATTTATGTAAATGAGCAAAATCGCAGGTCTGACTGTTGTCTTGGCAGCCATCTACAGTGGCCCGTTCTGCTGATTCTTATTTGGCCGCGGTCACTTGATAGTGATGTTTAATTTCATTGCTGAGCTGAAGTCAGAGCTCGTGGGAGATCTGAGTGGATTCCATAATCCCTCGCCGTCAGAATGGCAAATCAGCTTCTACTGGCTAATCAGGATTTTAGTCCAAGTAAAAAATGAATTTGCTATTTGAAACAGCAATGCCAGGTGTGAAATTTGCCTTTGATACCTTTTTGACATCTGGAAGGTTCTTTTTGTTCCTTAAAAGTGCTGGGAGATGATTGTTGGTCACAGATCATTTTACGTTTGGTGCAGATCCATAAACTACCCCGGGAACCATGGGTCATGCTATTATTTCTGCTAGGACATTTTAACAGGGATTTTTTTACTTCACTAAGTCAATTTCTCCACCCGGAATTTCAAGCAGAGTGAATTTCTGCTTTGCCAGTTTTTGAAGATAGCATTGTCAATAGCATGTTCCAGAATTGCGTTCTGTTATCTGGCCGGGCTGATTGACTTGCTGAGGTCCCTGATAATGATTGAAAATAAGCCATCTGCATCTGCTGTGAATTCCCTGAAACCCGAATCACAGCTGGCACCCTGAAAGTTACTTCTAAAAACTTCAAATCTGAAAAATTGCCTACATTTGACATAGGAGCCATGTCATTTAAGCAGAAAGTGTTGGGATTGCGCTTGAATGTTTGTCATCCTTCACCTAGTAGTCTGGACATTCTCTATGATGTGCTCTGAGTTTAAAGAAGCTAGGATTTTATCTGAACTTTTACTTGATTAGATGATTAGCCTACTTTGAAGTCCTCAGTTTAAAGTCTGGATTTCACACTGTAATGACTGACCTGATCACCCTTTGGGATCTGGCGCACCTCCTCTGATTCTCCATGATGGCCTTCGGATCTTTTCGCGCTTCAGAAGTCAATAACTGACCAAAACCTGGAAGACGGGAGCTGAAAGAAAGCACAGGAAGTGACAGGATGAATATTTCATTTTCTTCTTCTATTTCAGGATGTATTTTTCCCCCAGTACTGCATTTAAATTTAATTTCTTGGCTAGGCTTTTATCAGGCGTAGTAGCTGAATATTTTACTGGGAAAATTCAGGTTAAGAACCTTGCACAACAGTTTTACGCAAGCACCCAGGAGTTGACCCGGAGGTCGCTACATGCTTAACAGCCACGCTGCCTGCTGCTTCAGCTCAGGGAAGTTTTCCGGATTACAGGCATAGAATAAAGTGTGCCTGGTATTTATTTTCAGGATGTGCCTTTTTCCTAAACCGGTTTAATGAAAGATAGTGTTTTTAGCAGAAATTAAGAGTTACATTTGCTAAAACTGGCCTGATATCCTACATGTAATAACCCAAACAATGGCTACTTAGACCACACGATGGATGGTGGAGTAGGATGGAGGCTGACCACATTGACCACAGTCGCTTATGGACGCCGTGTACTCACACCCAACCTGCACTAGCTTTGGCAAGCCGCAATTTTACATTACTAGTCATATAGTATATATCATTTACATCGTATCTCATTTTGTCATGTTGCCAGGTGGCATCAGTCAACCAGTTATTCTGGACAGGTCTGTAATCTCACCTTGTACATCAATGGATTGTTTATCAGCAAAATAACTTTCTTTTTCGCTGTCTCTCACGCCTCCCGCTCAGGACCAGCCAGCTCCCAAGCCGCTGAGCGGGTCCAGATATCCAGATTCTGACAGTCTTCGGAGAAAGCACTTTAGTACAATCCAGACATCATCAGCCTTACCGTCGTCCCTGCCTCTGGCAATCCGGATCACCCCACCGCAATGGCTAACCCTGGTCATTATGTCTCATGTACTTCTTTACAATTTAAATAATCTGCGATTTGTGTGTTTATGGGCAGCAGGATTCATTTGCCCCAGAACTGCATTAGTAGATAATGGTAGAATTGCACTTCACCCCATGTCACTGCCTGGCTTTGGTAATCTCATTATGTGTTTAGAATACAGTGCTGTTATGGCGTCATTTGTGGGCAACACAAAGATGCACTCCGCCATTGAAACACCATTATTCCGCACAATAGCACTTACATCTGCTGCCACAGAAGTCATAACATCACAGACAAGGAGTAACATGTCGATAGAGCGGCAGTGCCTCTAAGCAATCAATGTGACGAGGGAGTTCATAAACTTAACAGCCTGGTGACACCAAACCCAATTTCTGACACGGCCCGATCCATATGGATCGCTTGGTACCAGCCGGAGAATACGGCGAGGGATTTTGTCCCAGGCAGTGGACTGACACGACATGCCGTCCAACTTGTTCTGTTGCAGGGGCTGGACAAACTCACTAAATCTCTCTCTCACACACACACACACACACATGTTTGCAATTGTATCTTCGTGGGGATTTTCCATTCATTTCAATGGAGAAAACTGAAATCCCAACATGACGACCTTAACCCCTACCCAGCCCTAACCTTAACCATAAGTAACCAAACGAAATACGAGACTTTTGGCATTACTCATCTTTTGATTGCATTCGCAGATCTTTGTGGGGACCTGGACAATGGTCCCCACAATGTCAAAATAACAGGTTTTTATTGCATTGTGGGGGATATTTGGTCCCCACAATGTAATATAAAAATAATCCACACTCACATCACAGCTGCATACGCTGTTTTATTCTGGTGAGCACTGAAATGTTTGATTGGATATATATCACCATGTTTCCCTGAAATAAACATGTGAAAACACGTGCATGAAACACAGCAAATAAACACGTGCAGTTTTAGATGTAGGAAGTTCAATTAAATGAATTAGTCAAATGCCAACCTGTAATACTGACTGACAAAAGCCCACCTCGAAATGCAGCACATAGCAGCACGTTAGATTAGGTCACATGTCGATTGAAAAACATGAATATACCTGAAAGCTCATTGCTTTGTGCGAAGGTCATCATTTTCCATTTAAAATATTAATTCGGCACCCAAAATCAGTATCAGTACAGCCTTTATTAATTAACGCAATTCAATATAGCTGCGTACATTTTAACACGGAAAATTTAGATCCGTTTGTTTTTTCTGAAATGTGAAATAGATTAGTAATAGATTAGTGAAATAAAATTGTGAATCTGGCAAGACAGGAAGTGAAGAGAGGATCACAAGATCGCTGTTGGCAAACAGACACCTGTCCGTGCCTATGGGGAAATCTTATTTCCACAGCTCTAGAGAATTCAGACAGCAATCGAGTAGCGTTGTGACCCACTGGATGTACAATTTTCAGATTTACATGTGACCGCAAGTTCTGATGTTTATTCTTTTCTGTTCTTTTGATAGAGATCATTGTTCTGGAAATTCTTTCTAGATGGGCTGCTTTTAAGTCAGTCAACATTTTTAAGAAAGCTGCCTTTTCTGTTCTTTATATATTTCTTTGGCAGTTGATGCCTGAAAAAGTTTTTTTTTCTTTCGTCTTTTATCTCTGGCTTCCAATTAGCTTTTTTCCATACCGGGAGAAATATTTCTCCGTTCTGTTTTGATTTCGTTTCAGGCTGAAGGCTTATTCTCTCTGTTAAATGTCAGATGCTGTAAAATTGTATTTCTTTCGCTTTGTAATTTCAAATCGGATCTGAGGAGACAGTGCTGTTCCCGTTAAAAAGGAAGAGCTGGGAGACGGGAACCGGAGCCGGGCGTTACGGACCGGGGAATGGATTACGGAGGCTGTAATGAGTTATGGATGGGTGTCATTGGTTTTAAGCTGCACATCTCACTATGACGGATCTGCAGCTCCGTTTTCCTGTACATATGCACCACAGAGCCGGGGTTACTGGCCTCTTTCAATCGAATCAGAATCCCAGAGAGACAACTGTAATTCCCAGGTACATAATGCACACATGCCTGCGGAAAACATGATTTGCAAGAATGATATTATACTTTCAGGCCATGGCATCTACTGGATTTTCCTAAATGAGATTGGTACTGGATGGTCTTCTCCAGAAACTCAGTGATGGTGGAGAAGCAGATTTTGTCCGTAGGTTGGAGGTCCTCTAAAGTGCACCTTTACATCACCGTTCGCTATACTTGTATTTCCTAAACAAACAGCATAACTGTAATCATTCCTTTGCAGGTTTTTTTTTAAAAGCAGTGATTTTTTTTTGCTAATTTTTTTCCACCACAATCCACATATTCACAGTTTTCACGCACCACATGATGAACAAGGTGCAGAACATATAAATCCCACATTTGTGTTTCATTTTCACTTTTATTTCTTTATTTATTTGTTTATATTTTACCCTTTTCTCTTACTAAATTAGCCGTGTTCAGACATATGGCCCCAGTGGATAAGAGAAATGATCAGGGGTATTATAGCCCAGCGCCGTCGTGGAGCGAGATGTGGGGGTGAATGTGGTCAGGGCCGGGGGGCACTTCCAAGAATGGGGGAGGCACCATGGCCTGGTGCTGGGAAACTCTCATGGGTTGATTACGAGGAGCTGGGTGCGGGCGGGGGACTTTAGCTAGAGGGGGGCTTTTCAGCAGATCAATTGGCTGTAATTTACACCTTTATCCACGGGCCTTATTTGCATATCACCTGCCAACGCATTAGCGGTTTTTTATGGACCGCACATGTACCTCAGTTACCCTTTTGCGTCATCTTATTGACTCTGTCTGTTGTATTTATGGATAGGCCTAATTAAGTGGATGAAGCTTCACCGTTAAATGTGACTAATTTACGAGCATGTGTACCTGGAGGATTTCAGTCACCTGACTGTTTGCTCTGCTGTCTGTTTAAAAAGGTTTACATTTTTATGCAAAAATCTGATATGCTTGTTCAAACTGAGGAGATGGACGTGGTTTGCCATTATAATTCTGAGTCAATAAACGCCAGTGGATGTCATGTTTGTGTACTCTAGTGGCCAAACATTCATTAGCATGCATTTTCCTGCTGAACAGTCAGTTCGTTAGGAGCAAAAGTCATGGAGATAGACACCTTGGCTCCAACAGTTCCTGAGAGCACAATTCCGTCTCTTAAAATTTGTTGCCGTT
This sequence comes from Mormyrops boulengeri, assembly GCA_026781065.1. Taxonomy (NCBI): domain Eukaryota; kingdom Metazoa; phylum Chordata; class Actinopteri; order Osteoglossiformes; family Mormyridae; genus Mormyrops; species Mormyrops boulengeri. The sequence continues at coordinate 48,404,736 of JAODLD010000001.1, forward strand.
TCTAACACACCCTCTATGGTGAAAGTAACACGGCATCCTTCACTTTTGACCTCAATACAGTGATGTACATGGGGCAGAAGTGTAAAAGGACGACATAGGGTGGCCAAGATGATCAGCATCGACGTCACTCAGTTACATCTCTAATAGATAGGTTTAAATCAGAGGTCTGAGTAAAGTTGTGTTGCATGTTTTCCTAGAAGAATAAAGCTGTTCACTATTTGTGAGTTTTGAGTACACTCCTAATAAGAATGTCTGAAGATCAAATTGAATAATTTTTTTGTTACGCACTCAGTTACACTCAGTACAGTGTGTTGTGAAGTGCCTGGTTGTCTAGCTCTAAGACTGAAACACTGGACATGAGTATAAAAGACAAGATATTAAACATAAATATATGTGGGGCTCAGCATGTACGCGTCGAAGGCCTGGCATGAGATGTCTGTTTTCGTGTCTTCAGAGTATTTCTGCACATGTTAGGATTGACTATCTCCATGGATAGTCCCACCAATAGCGGCCATCGCGGTCTTCCAGACGTCTCCGCCATGGAGAACTACCACAGGCAAAACCGTTGACATACGTACCCCTCTCCATTTTTCTTTTAAATTGGTCCCGCAAATTTATTCAAAGCATTTAGCTGGTCCTTTGCCAAGAAAAAAAAAATCACAGTCATGCTCACACTTCAGACTGGGAATAGGAGCAGCGAGGTCACCAGGTAAGACAGTTCGTGCTTTTTCACATTTACACTTTTTTATATCGATGGCGGGTGGGTGTGTGTGGGGGGGATTGGTGGCAGAGAATTTGCATGAATTACAGCCTGGCATTAATCTGAAAATGCAGAGAACTTCCTTTTGGGTCTAAAGAGAAGAAGGAGAGAGGGCCGGACTTAATCACTGCCACACTCCCTACACCGTTAACATTTAGGAGATGATCTCCTGACAGTAAAATAATGGTTGTTTGCTCTCCTGGCTTAATTATGTACATTTTTAGCATGATGCGCTGCCAAGTAGCAGAGAGGTGGCCATGTATTTTGGGGATTTTTCTTACTAACATACAGCCAGACTATTGAAAACAGACTGAAATGTGGCCTGAATTTGTATAGACAAGACCCAGTCCACGTCTTTCAGCAAAAAGTCAGACATCTCACTTTTGTCGCCAAATTGTGTGTAATTTGCGTCTTCATTTTCATCCTGGAGGCGTTGCATTTCGTTCAGGATTCTCCTATCAAACTTACGCGTGCCATATACCTACGTGTGCGTCTGTACTGAAAATTCAACAACACTGCTAATGCATGACTTTTAAAGCAGGTTTTAAAATGCGAGAAATTATGGGTTTCAAAAACAGCTGACAAAACAAAGGCTTTCACTTTTTTCCTGCCTGCTAATGAGAGTATGGGCAAGCCCACATCCAAATTTTGGGCCTGAAATGCTGTGATTCAGGTGCTGAGGCCTTCAGGCCTGGTGAGCAGAATATTAAACAGATGTCGCTCCGAATAACCGAAGGTAGTCCACAGACATCCTCATAATTATTCACAAAATTGAATGGACATGTTTAAATAGGAAAAAAAGATAGTAGGTTATAGAAATACTGCCCCAAAGGAAATGAGGTCACAGAGACCCAATGTCAAGCAAGGAAATGGATTCTATTTACAGCAAAGGCAGATAACCCCTAATACAGCAAATCATTCAAAAGACCATAAATAAAAAAAATAAACAAATAAATATGGAATCCAAAATGAGGAATGTTTTAAAAAACACTTACATCATCATCATTTTAATCCTTTTTTCCTGGCTGATGATGTTGTTTTTCATCATTGCCAAAGTTACCACAGTAATGAGTGTGTTGTTTCTTTGGTTTTGTTCTGTTCCATTCGGAATTTTCCGGTATGCTAACTGGCAGCAATCGCTAGCCAAATTTCGCCAAAACTCTGGTAATCTTGACATCGTCGCCTGAATACACACCTATGAAATGGAGGAGTCATGTTCAATTAAATCACTACAGAAATAATGGCTAAATCAAATTTTCTGCAGACAGGATTTTCATATAATTCACAAATGATGGCCCCTTCTCCCATTGGACGGCTGTACTCAAAGGCTTTGATTCCATCCCGGAACCGAAAGTGCTCAGTTCAGCTAATCACTCACCTAATTGACTAATTTAGACTTTTGTATAAATACTGAAGCTTAGCCACTTAAAAAGCACTTGTAAAGTTGTCGGATCTCTACCCAAACTGGAGCAACAAAGTGCTTCTGGTATATAAAATACATAGGCCTGTATATTCACATTTTATTTACCTACTATTGTTAATGAGGTGTTAGAAGCAATAGTGCTTTTGAAAACATTTTCAGTTTACCGGGTAATCACTTTTTGACCATCTAGGTGAGCCATGGGTTACATCTATCAGTTCAGTGTACTATTATGCCAGTCAAACATATGTGTTTCAATGAAATATCACCATAATATGAGATACTTAACTAACATATTTTGTTATACAAAATTTACAAAATCCCATTAAAACCGGTGATTTCCTTTCAGAACCTTATAATAAATCCTTGGGACCATAATTTGAAATGAAAACCAAGCACTAAAAACTTGTTAATGTATTTTTTTTCAGTCTGACAGAACCGGTTTGATTAAAAATAATGACTCACAGGTAGGCTGAGGTGGGAAGCAGATGTTGAAGGTTATAGCTGGTCTGTGTGAGTTATTTCCTCATATAAACATGCATAAAAAATGCCACATGGACGCAAGATAGTGATACGGTCATAGTGTTGTGGCACTGACTTCTAAACAAATGTTAGCAAGCACCTTGGTTCTGTTTAAACAAATGTACCTTATTTTTTCTTTTGTCCATTAAATCACTGCTTGTATTTCAGCTTTATGTTTAAAAAAACTAGTCTGACGCCTGTGGCAAAACTAGATGCTAAATCACAACTAGTAATTATTGCCCACCTGATAATAACTTGAGCTTAAACTTATTACCTTAATCACCTCATTATATAAAAAGACTAGTTATAGATAGAATGTCATTTTGTTGAGTTATTCTTCTGGCATGGGATATATGCACGAATAAAACATAAAACTATTACATTACAGTATAATTTATGGTCAAAAACCTAGTACTAAAAATATTTGAAAAATGTGGATGTGACTTCAGACTTTAGACGAAGCTCTATTCAGACCTATTAGTCCTAAAAATGTTCTCCCAGCGATATGGTGCTTTTAACCTCATTGCTCTTCTTCATGTGACCCTAAAATAGCTTTAAGGTACTTTGCACAGCTCACCTCTGTGACCCAGCCTGTTAAAAATGACACAGTGGCTTTTACCGTATGGCGCTTTGTGAGCCTGGGGCGATATCATGCTTTTTCTCCACCAAATACAAAAACACAAATGTCTCCCGTTTAAGATGATCTATTTATGAAATGGATATTCCAGTAAGGCGGGCTCGGACACCTACACTGTGTGGTCCTATCTAATCGATCAGTTCATCTATCTGTCTGTCCGTCCATCCCTCAAGCCATCCATCCACCCCTGTAATTTTATAAATAATTTGCAGTTAAAATGCTTCATGCACTTCGTGCAATGGCAGGACTATACCAGGTATTTTTTGTCTATCTATGTATCTATTGTATTTGATTTAATTTATCTAATGTTATGATATATTGTGCTGCTCTCTTTAGCTGGCAAGTGGTACAGAAATTAATTCACATTAAAGAATCAACTGAGAGAATAAAAGCTTGGGTAAATCTCACAGATCTTTCTGTGTTCCTTGTCAGATTTCATGCTAATTTTACTGATTAGTTTGCATGAGACTTATCTGATACTAATATATCCCTGCATCTGGGTGGGGTCCTGGCCATGTTCTTATGAGCAAATTGTTAAAATGGTTGTTATAAGAATAGAATATCATACAGTGATACCATATTAGTATATGTAATATAATGTATTAGTTGTTTATATATATTCATATGTCCACTAACAAGATTTAAATGGTATTGTAATGGATTAGGAATACAGAAACAGGAATTCAAAAATGGCACAACATTTTTAATATTCACTTATGGGAGTAGAAATGTAAATAAATAAGTAACGATAATAAAATGTATCTGTCACAGTAATTGACCACCAGACAAGGTCGGAAACCGTTGTACATCTCTGGTGCCTCAGCCCAGACTCATAATGAGCCGTGATGACTTCGTTAAACATGGCCGCGGTCCTGCCCTGAGTGCTCGAGGCATGTCTTTAACCCGCTCGGCCTTCTGCAGGACACTTATGTCGTCGTGACAACAACATGAGTCCACTCGGCGCTGTCCCCGCCTATCCACATGAAATACGGGCACTGTCTAAGACCATCCTATCATGCTGCACATTATCGCAGCCGGCGATCCGAGCGCAAGTCCCTTGCCTGCGCTCTCTGCTTAAACAGTTCTCCATGATGACAAATTGATAGGCCCTCTGTCTCGCAATACCATGATTAGGGAATATGAACCTTACCTTTGCTATTGACGTTTAAATGGGTCATAATATGCCAGCTTTATAATTCTATAAGTGCTTTGGCAGTGATTGATTCATTATTTGGGCAGCGGGCTAAGTGAGAGTGATGTATCTGTAATCTGCCCGGGCTGTTATAAATATCGCCGGCAGTGTGTGCCTCTGTTTCCGACACGGTGGCGGGGGTCTCTGGCTTCCTAATGGATATTACCAGGATAAATCAAGTTCTAATGCCCTCGCTTCCCGAACCGGAGTGGGCGCATTTCCTCCAGATGATGCACAGCCACCATGGAAAACAATAACTAGTGTGTAATGAGGTCATGGCTAATGGCAGGAATTAAAAGGAATCGTATTAAACCACATAAAACCTTTTGGTGCCTTGTTGTAGACAAGCTTCTGTACGGGAAGGGGAGAACCATCATGGGGAGGTCAGGGAGTTTTTTTCTACCCCTCTCGAGCCCTTACTGCACGCGCTCCCCAGACGCCGTGATAGAGAGCGGGTGGCGCCAGGCGAGGTCAGGAGCATCGCTGGTCTGCTATGTTTTAAAGTTAATTCTGTGTGAAAACAATTACGGCAATTCCTCACCGAGTCCATCGGAGGAACAGCTAATTACACGGCAGATGTTCAGCCTCATGGTCACTCTTCCAATAGAGCAGGAAGTTAATTGTGGACGAGAGTCAGGTAAGAGGAGTCAGCGTGTTGCCATGGGGATGGGGAGAGATATGAGAATATCTGGAGATCGTGGGGATTTATTTGGGTGGGTGGGG
>JAODLD010000001.1:48440532-48461744 GCA_026781065.1 Mormyrops boulengeri
TGAGGAGGTATGAGGTGGGAAACCCACATTTTTTTCAAAAGTAAACAAGAGACAAGAAATGCATGCTGTGATGCTGAGCAGGAGGAGGTCTGGACGGATTTGGAAGTGGCTGAAAACAGCATAGCAGCAGAACCATGATACACCAGTGATGTGTATGAAAAGCCTGGCGAGGTATGGAATGAATAGTATAGCGCATGGAGGGGCTGGGGTAGAGGCTGCCCAAGCGCTTGATCTGCCTCCAAGCATGGGGATGGCGCTTAGCGGCCCGTTTCTGCAAAAGCGAGAGGGCGGAAACAAAGGCGAGTGCCTCTCGAAGCACACTGGGCTGTGCGCCACCGAGAAGCACTCTTGACAAAGCGCGATGGCGCGGAGCTCCGAGTTGCCTCTTCCAGGCTGATGCTGAATCAACCTCAGGCTTCACACTGATTTCTGAGGTCTCTATAGTGTTCAGCTGGACAGGGGTTCTGCAATCATTTTACTACTTGCCATGCTGCTGATTTGGCATTGAGACTTAGCTGTGATTTTGGAGCTGTCCCTGGTTCTGAATTAGCTTGGGGCTTTGCAGCCATTTCAATGCTCTCCATGGTTCTGAATTAGCCCAGCAGCCAGGGACAGCGTTTGGAACTCTGGGGTGCAGAAGTACAGTAGCTCCCAACTTACAGAGAGGAAGCATAAGTGTGAGATTCCACTGCACTTTTCAGACCTGTTCCATGCTGATGAATTAGTTAATGTTCATAGTCAGTCCTTGACTGGTCCCGGAGCAGTAGGAAAGTCCTGAGAAACAGCAAACCATACTGTGTGTTTTGAGAGGAGACTCTCTGTGGTCCTGAATTGGTGTAGAGCTGTATATGGTTCTGAAACGTCTGACCTCGCCCACACAAAATTAAATGAATGATAGATAGATAGATAGATAGATAGATAGATAGATAGATAGATAGATAGATAGATTGATTGATTGATTGATTGATTGATTGATTGATTAATGCCAAAGGAAATTGGGAATCATGGGAATACTGGTGGCTGTGGTCTGTACTGGTAAGGTCAAATTCATTGCTTTCCTCTTCAGATGCTTGGTAATAACAAACCAAACCCAACTGTGAAAATCATTCAGGAATTCATTTCATGGTCAATAACAGCTGAATCCCAAAAAATATCTTTTTTCCATTTGTTTCAATAACTTCAGTGCTATTTATACCATCATGACACAGAACAGGGGATCATGTCAGTAGTAGCCAAAGACCCCGGATGGGTGAGCAAGCACTTGAAGTGGTAGGGGGTCACTGTAAACCAGTGAGGTTTCATGGCTTACTCTTAGTGTGGAGTGTTCTATAATTCCACTGCCTCCCGCTTTCTTCTCCAATGCTCTGAAGTACATTAATACAGCTCTTATTTATCTATACGGTTCATATACAGTTGCTATCTACAATTCATCACGTGCTGAAAGGTCGACTTAGATACTGTTTCACAGGAAATATTAAACATGACAGAGAAATTCTTCACTATCTTGCCAGGTCTCTGTGTGTGGCTGTCTGTGGTTTTAGTTTTGGACATTTTTGGTGTTATTGTTCATTATTCATAGGCTTATCAGGCATTGTTATCCATCCAGAGAGTTTCCGCTAGGGAGAATAAAGTCGAGTGGCTTATCAGCGGGGATTTCCCTACTAAATTTAACCTAAAACCATCTGGTCATAAGTCAAGTACCTACTGTACATCACCCACTGCCCCTGTGTCTGGTACCAGGGGATACTGTGAAATCAGACGCGCTGGTTACAGCTTTTTCAAAAAGAAGGGGATGATAGGGGCCTTCTCCATCATCAAAATGTATTAAATCTAGCATTAAAAGATTAATTGCAGGCATACACATTTCTCCTGTAATTATATGACTGTAATTAACTTTTCATTAGCACTGGGTCTTTTCCAGACTGCATTGTTTCAGGAACCCCAGGCTTTTCTCTGAGACATGGCCGACGGAAATCCCCCCATTAGCTAAACCTCTAACACATCATGTCGCACATCCTGCATCAGCTAAGCCGTGCGTCACTGCAGCTGGATTCCCGATAGTTAACGAGGACGTGTGGCATCAGGCAGGATCTGCAGCAAGCAAAAAACAAGGGAAAAATAATAAATAAATAAAAAAAATACGAAGAAGCATCGAGAGATAGCTGTGCTGTCAGTTTGCACATGCACGTCGACAGAGAGAGTCAGGACTCTGCTCGTCTGTGTCTTTCAGAGATGGGTTCTCCCCCTCTGTGTGTAGAGGTGTCTCAGACTGCCACAGTGTTATAAACCCACAAAGGTGAGTTTCAATCCTTTTCAGTGGTTATCACCGCAGTCCATGAGTAATTATCTGCTTGAGGTAGACCCCTCTCCCTGTTCAGGTCTCAGAAAGTCTCAGAGAGGCCTATTATAAATAACATGTGTTTCCAGTGCTCTAATCTTAGGGGTTTCATTACCTATCGCAAAGGACCCAGTGGAACTCCATCACCAGTGCTTATTTGCTCTTCTTCCCATGTGATCCACACTTTCTAGCTGGAACTGAAAATAATAATAAAAACACAGACCAAAGACAACTCCAGAAACATCCACATTTTTTTTTTAACCAGTCTAACTGCTACAAAAAATACAGCGTCATCTTAGGTCATGTCTGTGAGATACTGCAGTGTTCTGATCTTCATCATTCTCCTTACGCTGGGATATGCTGTCAAATCACTGCACATTTAGAGGGAAAAGTATGCACATAGCATGATGCACACATTTAAAGGCTGTCCATTAGAGAGCAAAGTCAACTCACAGCTAAGGCGTCAGCTTGCAGCTGTCATGATGTGATATGTGGAGTCAGTCTAAGTATTAAATTTATTATTGTCTTCTCAAGACATGGGGTAAAATTTGGAAAGCAACAGGGAGGGAGGTAAATGTATTCTGCAATGTATCATGGGGTCTCTAGTGAAGTCTGTACTGCGGGGGTCTGCAGTGAGTTGGCGCAATGCCTCAGAAGTCACGCTCAAGCAGAGAAAAGTCCGCTAATGGGCAGCCTCACAGGATGTTCAGTTATTCTATATAACTCATTATTCTTATAACGTCGTACGCGGAATAAGTTTCCTTTGGTGGAAAAAAAAACATTGCGTTAAACTCAAACATATTTCCGAACTGCAGATGTTGTCAGGAACATAAAGCGCACTTTACTTAACAGCTTGGCTTTCGTTTCACACGTTCAAGGTACCATGTTTTTTGTGTTGCAGGAATTTTATACATAGAAGCGGCACACAGGAAAATAACGGATGCCATTTTCTCTCGGTTTTTAACACGGCACTGTGGCACACCCGCGTCTCTATTGGCAAACATCAGTCACTGCACTAAAAAGAGCTAATTAGGTGATCCCCGAAGAAGTCTATCTGCGGTATGTTCACAGCTAATTAGAGAAGAAAGTGCGTACCCATCTGAAGTATTAGCTCCGAGTCAATTCACCTAGAGAGAGGGACTAAGGGAGAGAGAGAGGATATACACTGAGAACACATGTAAAATGCTTTTTAATTGCTGACTGTAGCATACCTGCTTTGTGTTTACTCATTAAAGCTATTAAAGTTCTAAGGTGAAGTCAGTGGCTGCCAGTTCTCCTTTTTCTCCAGTTAATCATGTTTGTGGTAGGTGACTATGCAGCCCTGCTGTGCATGGAAGGCTACAGTATGCTTCAGCCAGTCAGCCACTTGTTTGATAGTATTCTTTTATTTGGACTATAAATGCTATCAAACTAGATGGGAATCTAGTCTGCAAGATTTCAGATTATAGCTAAATAAAAGTAGTTGTTTTAATTTAGATAAGTAGATGTAGATGATGGCTAATCTGGGAGTAAAGTAATCGCTAAGTAAAAGTCAAATTTATATAGCATACATTTCAAAGTAAATGTTTGTTTATTTAATACAGGTTCAAGTATATATATACACACAGATAGAATAGACCGACTTGGATCAGTATTGGTGTGCCACCAGGTATAGAGAATTGCAACTCTGTGCCAGAGAACATTTCTAAGCATGTGCCTTTCTTAATAGAGGAGCCACAGGACCGTTAGTGTAGCAGCATCTCAGTACTAATTATTCATGAATAAAGAGGCCAGTGGGCCGGTGGGTGAGGGGGTGGGAAGGGAGGCATTTTTGCAAAGATGTCATGCTTTGTGGTTCAAAGGCTGCTTTCATATCTGATCCATATCAGAAAGCATGTGGCAAACTGTGGTCTGTAGACAGGAGCCACAGTAGGTGGTGTTCCACGCCGACATCGAACTACTCCCGAGTCTGGAGAGCAATGTGTGCCAGCGAGACATTCAGAGGCCTTTGATCGATTTAGTGAAAATTATTTCTCAGTACGCTCTTATTCTGCTTTTCATAGCAACCAAGATGTATGTGTGCAAGGTGCTGGATCTCCCTCCATCATCCCTCAGCCTCTATTGATCTCATCTTGTGGCTGTGGAGAGATCCAATCAGCTCTGGAGGATGGGCAGGTTGGTCCATGCTGATGAATGATGTTAGCTCTTGATAATAGATACTGAATCCTGAGAAGGACTCTGCGAATGCTTGGAAAATATGAATTCATCAAATAGAAGTTCAGTTCAAAAGAACAACTAACACCTTGAGTCACTACATCTTCTGTCATATAGATTCACTTTGGAGGCAACCGGGCAAACCTGGTGACCCTGACGACCCCAGTAACCATGGTGACCCTTTATGCAATGGTCCTGAAGCCAACTGCATCTTTCCAGCATTTTCCAGAAGGGTCAAAGTGACTCTGTCACAGGTCATAAGGAGAGATGGCTTCTTATTGTGCCTGTGATGTTCAAATAGCCGTTTTGAGGGAAGAGCCCTCACCAGCTCTCTAGACCCATTCTAATTATCAACATGCTGAGGTACAAGCACAGGTCATCTTTGCTGCAAACAAACTGTGAAAGGGCATCTGTTCTAAATCCTTAACTACAGTTTTAATGGATCCTGACATTTAAGGGGTTAAAAAAAATTCCAGACACATTATTAACATTTTACAACAAACCAATGACTCGGGCAAAATACTATATATTCTTTTGCCTCTATCATTGGCTGCTGATCCAAATGGCCCTCCTCCGTGGTTCTACATAGAACCTGCCTCAACTCAGACCTCAAGGTCTAGATGCAGTTTTATAAAAGACCATTATAGATTCAAATTTAGCTGTAGAGAAGGTTCTTTGACAGTCATACTCTAGGGGGAAAAAGTAGCACGAAATCGTGACACATAAAGAAATTAATGAATGAACTAAATGTGACTTCTTTTTTAGACAGCTAATGTAGGGGTTTTATAAAAACCTTGCCAGAAAATGCTGGCACGAGAAAGACATTTTTCATTTTTGGCAAGCCGGACTGTTTTTATATGCATATGTGAAACACCTAAAAAGCACATAAACAAAACCATGGTGAGAAATATATTAAGATAGTTTTGTCTGGATAACATCTTTTATCTCAGTCGAGTGTTTCTGCAGACTTGGTTTGGATAATGGAGCTATTGTAACAATATCCATATACAAAATCATATCAACATATCCTGCTATGAGAACCCTCTTTCCAGTTCTGAAATATTAGTGGTTTCATTGGCAATCCTCTCACATCACCTTACCCCTGGATGGGCTCTTACCATATTTGGGCTCAGATTCCCTGTCCAGTCATGGCATCAAAGTATCCTGTGTGACTCCCTACTCAGAGCCTCGGATTCAAATCCCCACCCTTTGAGTTTCCCTTGCTTTGACGCGCTCATGTGATGTCGCTCATGTGATGTCGCTCCTTCTCTTCCCACTGTGGTGGGATTGTACCAGTGAGAGTCTTTCACTCTGTGTTTACCTCCTGCATCAAAGCTGCCCCAGTCGAATAGTGCTAATCAAATGCCTGTGACACCTTCACGTGTTCATAGCAATGGGCGAGGGGTGGATACAGGGGTGGGGCCACTGGGACACTGGCCCCAAATGAAAGCTGATTGGCTCCCAGAGTGCACTCTCTTCTGTCATTCATCGATTCAAAACATATCATTAGTTAAGGATCAGGTTGGCCATGTATGTCTGTATATTATAACCTTTCTTATGCTCTCCACCTTAAATAACCCAAAAATCGCCCTGTCAAACAGACGTACAGGGAAACAAGCCCCACATGTTCCCCCAGTGTGATAAAAACCTGTTATTTTGACCCTATGTGAACATTTTTCTGGTTCCTTCAAGGGAAACTCAATTTTATAAAAAACTTTGACTGGAATCAAAAAACAAAAACAGACAAAATTCTTGTGTTTTGGACAGTTCCTGAAAAGCTCCAGAAGGTGAAGTTGGAGCTAATGGGGTTTTCAGAACATGAAAGGTCTTTAAGTATATCTGTAATAACAGTGACATTAATGCTAATCACGCTATCAACTGCTCAGATGTCACGGGTGCTGTGGTCAGAGTCAGGTTCATTTTCCACCTACTTTTGCTAGCGAAGATTATAGGGGGACGCAGTGCCAGTCAAAGCCCATGTGGTGCCCTAGGCACGCTTCACTGCCATAGGCACTCGGCTGTGTCGCCTAATGGACTGACCGGCACTAAGGGACCTATCCTGGGCAGCACAGGGCACAGTATACCGTGGATGCGATACCAGTCTCTCACAGGGCACATACACAGTACAGCTGATTTAGAGATGCTACTTAGCGTAACTGCCTGTCTTTGGAGTAAACTGAAGTAATCAAAGGAAACATGCCACGGTTGAGAACATGCAACCTCCACACACACACACACACACACACACACACACACACACATATACACAAAGAGAGATTAGGTGTCTATATCTTTGTGGGGTATCTCCATTCATTTCTGTGGGTGGGCATAACCCTAATCCCAGCTATGCCAACCTTAACCCCTATGTAGCCGTAACCTTAACCATAAGTAACCAAACAAAATACAGATTTTTAAGAAATTGAGTGAGTATGAAATGGGGATTGAAAAAAAATCCCCATTTTATATATATATATATATATAACCTCCCCCCACCACACAGACATGCACACATACAGAGCAGAGGCAGTACCCAAACCCACAAACCTGGAGGGGTAAGTGGACAGCACTACCCATCAAGCCACCCTGTATCGTCATTTTGTGCAGTAAAAACATAAACAGTGATGCAAGATTCTACTTATTTGCCACCAGCCAAAGCCCGAATATCTGTCAGCTGTATGTGTTTAGTCAACATAAACCAATAGCAAGACAGTTTCTGCTGTTTTAATTCAGGACAACCTTAGGTGTCAGCTATCTGAGAGACACTGACAATGTGCTGCCTGAGAAAGCAATAAAAAATAATGTGTCGTTTTAATAGAGTCCTCCTCTAAATCCACAAGCAATAATGATCGTGTGCATCAGCCTTCACTTTTAAGTGGCGATTGTTTTAGTGCTAAACACAAAAATTGGGTGGTTATTATTTTGTTGCTTATCTAGGGGCTTTACCCAGAATGCCTTGCAACTTTACTGGTATATGACAGCAGTCCAGGTTAATTCCTTTACTCAAGGACAATGGTGCATTCCAGCTTATAAATACATATTCATAAACATTATAGTACCTACTGACACCTAATCCAAGGTTTCTACTTATTGTTTTAACTAAATCAAAAGCAAAAAAGTGCCAATTGTATTAAAATGAACTGAATCATACTCTGTGTGCAGCTCAGAGATTTGCAAAACTAGATCGCAGTGATTCTTTGGGGTCTTGACTTCTATACCCTCCATGGCCTCCACATCCCATAAGCAATGGGTCATCAAACACCTTAGTGCCAAAAGCAGAAAAATCACATGTGGGCCATCTGGGGTTACCTGAAATCCAAGGGCTGGCAATCAATCTCCATGGAAACGCTGAGGAACCCTTATTGCTACAACTTCTGTGTGGATACATAAAAACATACATGGATACAGTTACACATCCCTCTACAGTGTTCTCTGTGTTGTACAAGGCTGTGGACTGCAAATTTCAAAAGTATTGACTGCAAATAAGCAATTAAAAAGTGAGGAGATAAATTGCATAATTGATGCTTTCAGGCAGACTGTTTTATCTTACATAATTCTACACTTTGTTTTGGTGGACGAGAATGTTAGAACTCATTCTGACTTGAAAGTTGACTTAATGGCCTCAAACTAAGTTTAAGGAACAGGGTACCAGCTGCCAGTTTTGTATGGGTCGTGTAACTCCAGCCAGATGTACATGTCAGGCACACCTATATTTTATTGAGAAGCTTGTTCTTCTCTCTTAAGAGCCTCTCAGTTTTTATTTTTTTGTTTGTGCTTCAGCTTTTTAAAAAATTGTGACTCAGCGTTAGCTGTGAAATTGCTCTAAATTGCCGACAATCAGTCAGCGATAGGTGAGAACGGAGGTTAACAAGTTTCTACCAGATTGGCCCGCTGGAAATATTTTACTGCCTTAGATCTATGACCAGATTCTGTGAGATTCGCAAAATTGAATTAAGAACTATGCCTGTCGATTATTATCGCTGCTGAAAGTACGCCATATGGTAACGGGAGAATGACACGTCTCTGTGCATGGACAGCTTTCCTGGTGGCACCGGAAGTCTGACCTTCTCACCTGGGTTCACTGACAGATATTTTAGGAGGAACAGATGGAGGAAATGGGCTGGAAACTGCTTTTGACAAACTCAGCTCGATGCTTATGAGGTACTTTCATGAAGCCTTTAAGTCTTTAGACTCATTTGAGCATAATTAAAGTGTATGAGGTTTTTAATGCAGATACAGTTACAGTGCAGCACTTTGTCATGTTGCCTAAGTACAGTTACGTACCAACAGCACGTTCACATGGCAATATTAAAGCTGAAGTTATCACTATACTTACAGGATTATACAATATCTTGAGAATGTGTCAGTACAATGCAATCTTTGTATATGTTTATATATGTATAATAAGTTGCCTCATTATTCTGAGTCCATAGCTGTTTTACAAAGAAAAGATGAAAATGTGATATAGATATATGTTCTTCCACTATTACACATGTATTTGATGTTTTTTCTAGACAGAGATTGATAACATCAAAAACTTGAGTATATTTACATGCACATCAAAAATCGCCAATTATTTTGCATTTTATTTTGAACAAAAGTTTAGCAGCGCGCTCTCTTGTGTGGCAGGCATCAGGCAGCGATGAAGATGGCACTGAAGAGACAGCGATTAATGCCAGCGTGATCTGCACCTCTCACCTTGGAGAAGGTCATCCACCAACATGTCTGTTAACATTTGTGTACATTACTACAGCTAGTGATACCTAAAAAACACTGGAACCTTTTTTACTGAGCAGAGTACCGCAATCACTGACTGTATATATGCCGTTCGCACAACAGCCATTTTAGACCACATTTATCATGGTGGTACTGTATATTGCACAGTTCTCTTATTTATTCCGTAATGTATTACCTTTACCTTTACAGACATCCCACCTCTCCTGGAATTTCTGGGGATCTGCCACAAAATGACAGCATCTCCCTAACATCTGCGAATGATGTGCATTGTCATGGAAATCTGTCATTCTGCTATTCTGCTGCGGTAACCCTAGCCCAAGCCCTAGCTGGGGCAGTATCTCTTATGGTCCAGACAGTGTACCACGATATACAGTATTTTAAGAATAACACTATTCCACTGTTTCACAATAACATGTGTTGAGCGTTGGGGTGATTATTAAAGAAAATACTGGGGTTACCCAAATACTGTATAGCCCAAAGTTGTTGCTCATCCACCTCCTTGAAATCGAAATGCTTAAGCTGGGGCGTTTGTATTTTGATTTTCCCTTACTTTGTTCTTATCTTTTTACCAATTCTTGTCTTTTGTAGTATTTATGTCTACTTACATTATCCTTTGTTGTATTTCACATCCGTTCTATTGGACAACCACCCCCTCCCCATGACCAGTAAATTCCGTCTTGTCTTGTCTTGTCTTGACTTCTGGCTTCCAGGGCTTTCACAGCAAAAGGATCGATCTCCAAGTCCCTCTACACCCAGGGCTTTCACAGTAAAGGGATTAGCCTCTGAGTCTCTCTATATTCATGGATTTAACAGTAAAGGGATTGACCCCCGAGTCCCTCTATACCTAGGGCTTTCACAGTAAGGGGATTAGCCTGTGAGTCTCTCTACACCCAGGGATTTCAAAGCAAGGGGACTGACCCATGAATCCCCCTACACCCAGGGCTTTCGAAGTGCAGGGATTGGTCCATGAGTCCCTCTACACCTAGAGTGTTCACAGTAAAGGGATTAGCATGTGAGTCTACACTCAGGGATTTCACAGCATAGGGATTGACTCATGAGTCCCCCTATATCCAGGGCTTTCACAGTAAAGGGATCGACCAGCGAGTCCCTCTGTACCCAAACCTTTCGCAATGATGGGATTGACTTGTGAATCCCTCTACAGTGAAGGATTTACAGTCAGAGCCATCTGGTGTCTCGAAAAAAAAAACAGCTTTCCTACCTCCAAAGCAGATTTCCCTTTTCAAATTGTTAAAAACAATTAAATTCTGTGGGATTTCATTCTAGAGCTCAGCAAAACCCTGGATAAGCAGATATGGGAGATGGATGAATGGATAATGATGTTGAATTTTAGGGATAATTCCAACAACAAATCAGATTAAGACAGTCCTGGGCTTCACAGGCTTCTTCATATGATGATCATGATGATGATTCACCAAGACCTGTTGACATGAAATAGCATTTAAAACTCCATTGTTTTTATTACAGGCACATTGAACAACAAGTTAAGCTTTGTAGTATACACAGGTACCTGAAAATGTAGCTTTGATAACCGCTAATCCACCAGCTCCAAAGTTTAATTTCATAATGCTAAACCAATAAATCACTAAAAAAATTTGCACAAGCTAGCGATAACAGTAACGAGTAACTTTTATATTAATTTAGTTTCAGTTTGGTTTTGGGCTCTGAAAAACCCTTAAAAACATACCTAGAGAGCTGAAATTCTAATCTGTTTAGCAATTCAGTTCCGCAGGGCTGGAGTGATTACCTGGGGATATTTAGGACTTACACAATTGGGGATCATTGGATTCTGTAAAGTCTCTGGAATAAATTTTCATTAAATAATATTCTGTTTGCAAGATAGAAGAGTTTTTGTTGGAGGAGTCCTATTCCACGACTGGTTCATACTGACATTTTTGCCCTCAGTGAAGCCGCTTGGGGACTAAAAACATGGCACCATTTACACAGAACGAGGAAGGAGGGTTTCAGCTCTTTATTGGTCTATCGCCCTGTCGATCAGAACCCGGAAATAAAGTGAAACAACCAGGGACCAAAGCATGATTTCTTGCTTGGCCGCATAACTTCTTGTATTGAGGGTAGTCTGGGCTAAATGCATGTGCACGAAGTTATGCAACTAAGCAAGAAATTGAGGTTCATGACACAGGCCCCAGTTCTCCTTTTAGGTCAGGGTACCCCACATTAAATGGATTTTATCTTCATTCACTTACATACTTTTATTGATCCCTGTGGGGAAATTGTCTTTTTACGCCTCCCTCAACTTGCTCTTTGTAGAGTAAGCTGTCCATGAAGGGCAGCCACCGGTTGGGGCGCCCTGGGAGAGGGTGTTAAGGACCTTGCTCAAGGTCCTGCAGACATGCTGAGGCTGGGTTTGAACTGGGGACCGTCTGATTACCGGCACAGCCCACTGAGCCACACACTGATATGACAAGTTATCGACCAATCGCGTCTTGTGTTTATATGTAGTCAGCCAATAATATGCAAGATATGCTGTTGCAGACATGGTCACAACAGACCGGAACAAACATGTGTGATTTTAAAATGTACAAATGCTGACCATTAAACATTTGACCATTAAACTTCATTTACTTCACCTGGAAAAAAGTTAGCAGATTTACAGTTAGCAGAACTAAATTTAATGAAAGGTCCACTAACAGTTCTCAGAATTTGCAGATATGCTAATTCGCTAATGAAAAAGTTAGCTTGGCTGGTTAGCAGTTAGCAGATTAGTAGAACCGTGCACACCACTGGCAGGAACAGAGCTGACATATAATGACCATTAGGAAAAGGAGCTCAGATAAAATTCAACTGCTAATGTATTTTGCATTGATATACATTGTAATCTTTTTATGCAAATATAAATTATGAATCACTTAATTAATAATAATTAATACATATGTATCTTAAGGTTCCCAGCTGTTGGAACCTTAGCAACTCTGAAATAATAACAATACAAAGATAATAAATCCATTAGTCAGCAAAAAGATTATATGCAAATGAACAATAACACATTCATTCATTGTTAATAAAAACAAAATGTTAATTTTCCAAAATCCATATATTTCAACCTTACTTTCTTCCTGTAGAAGTCGTATTTAATCTGACCAGTTTGTGTTTGTTTATTTGTTTGTTTGTTTACAATCATACACAATTTACAGTCATGTTCTAGTTATTACTGGTATTGAGATAATAATAATAATGGTAAATGATAATGGTAGTCACAATAATATAGATTTTCTTTGAAATGGTTTTTGGAAATAAAATGAACAATGCTGTTTTTCTGCTGACTGCTGAAATACTGCACGGCTTTGTTCTAATCTAATGTTCTTGGTTATGCTGAGTAACGATTAAAGTACGAACGCACTCTTTTTCTCGTGCCATAACTGGGTGCAGTGCCTGAGACGCCAGGTCCCTGCCACCAGCCACCGTCTCCCCTCAATTAGCTGTGTCTGGATCTGCTCTCGTTACAGACAGTGATGAATCTCAGGCCAGCGAGGACCAAACTGGAGGGCAGGGGCTGCCTTGCCTACTGCCTGTTATTTTCCACACCCATTTATTTTATTTATTTTTGCCTGACAGCATATTACTCGATCACTTTTTCAATATTCTATGCTTTTTAAGAACCACTTCAGCAAAGATTTAAAAAATAATACTAAAATACTAAAGATAATCAAACTACTTAAAAGCAAAAGACTGAGAGATGGGCTTGGAAGACCATGTCAAATCAAAGGCCATAACAACTGAAAGGTCACAAACACAGTTGTAAATGGTTTGTGTTTTGCTGTCATACACCCCCCATCCCACCCCACACACACACACACACACATACACACACACACACACACATGATTTATTCTGGTGTAACTTTTGTTACCTTTGAGGAGGAGATGGGCCAGTAATGCAAGGGGCTACTTCCTGGCTAATGCTAATTCTTAGGATGACCAGATAATCCATGTCATCCGGGACACTTTGAGCTACTTCGGGTTTTACAAACTACTTTCAAACTGAAAGGCTCCTGTGCTCGACTAAATAGTTCAGCTCTTCTTGCGCTTTGATTGGTTTGTTTCCTTGACTGAAAGACTCATCCAGCTGTTTCACATTAGCATTAGTGACACATGCATGATTATAGGAGACTGACCAATCAGCACGCAGCAAGAACTCCGGCTAAAGTGAAATCTGGGTCCTTTTAATTAAAATGGTAGTTTACAAACCCTGTCCTAGCTCAGAGTGTCCTCCCTGACATGGGTTATCTGGTCACCCTACTAATTCTAGGCCAACAAACATAAAAAGCAATACCCACTTAAGAGGATGCTGTTGTGCAGATTAAAAAGTTACAGTCCCAGGATAAAACTATACAGTCACACAAATGCTAGAGGAATAAGAATGGGAACACTCATGACTGCAGCAGTCACAGTAAATACTGTCAAATAGCCTTGCTTTATAAATGCATGAAAGGATATAATCCTTCCAACAGAGTGAGCAGGTAACAGATACAAGAATCGCACAGACTGAGAAGGTAACAGATACGGGAATCTAATGCTGGAAAATAGCAAGGCTGTACCTTGGTGCTCACTAGGTGGACAAGAAGCATGTGAGGCACCATGCTGGGTTAATCATCCGTGCAAGGAAAGGTCACCCGGAGATCCAGGTTTTCCAGTCACTTGTAGAAGATATCAGTCCTTGGACTGGGTGTCTGGAGTACCAGCAGACCTAGTGCCAGAAGGAACCTGGAGCACCTCCTGGGAGGGGTACAAGAGGGGCGTTGACCACCAGGCAGCTTGCCGGTCATAGCCATCTGCTGAGCCCTTGTTGAGTAAGACGTCAAGCAGACATCTCCTCTGTGGAAGTAGCACAGATGCTGGCATGAGCAGAACAGCGACTGCATGGTACCGACTTGGATTGGGGTTTCTTGAGGTAGGCCCAAAGCCCTTTCCTGCAGCCCAGTCTAGAGGAGGCCAGTCCTCAGCCTTCCCTTCGAAATGTCACCAGTGGGTACAGCGGACGATGCTGTTGTCATGCAGGTGCTCATCTTCGGGTGCCTTCCATCTTGTTTTTGTTCATTCATTTCTATGGCCAAGCTTCAGACTATGTGAATAAGAGACTTTGATTCCTGTCACTGCTGTTGAATACCAATAGTTTGTCATTTGGCCTCACAGAGGGGAGGTTTGCTGCCACCTGGAGGGGGACAAAAGAACATCTACCTCAAATCCACAGAGCTATACAACCTCTCCCTCACATAGACACTGTCTCTCTCACCCTCCCTGCCTCTCTCTCTCTCTGAAGATAAAACTCTGACAAAACGTTTGAGTCTGAAATGAGATGATTGCAAACGACTGGCATGCTTTTATGCTCTATATAGATCTGACCAGCATCTGTATCACTGACTGCTAACCAGCATCAAAGATTTGATTTTTAATGTTTTTTGCCCTGTCAATCTGCTCTTATCATCATGTAAACTGGATTCTGCCTTTAAATAATCAGTCCGTTATGAATTACATAAAGGAGTTTACGTCTCTCTGTAGCAGATAAACACCTAAACCCTGCTTTGGAACCCATAATGCATTTTGCCATGTCAGTGCAGGAGCAAGAAGCAGTTTGAACCAGTTTTTGCAGGTTTGAGCCCCTGAGACCTTGCCAGCTGTTCTGCATGGCACTGTCGGTATAGCTATAAAAGTGACAATGGGTTATGGTGTAGGTGGCAGACAGACAGATAGATAGATAGATAGATAGATAGATAGATAGATAGATAGATATAGTATATGGATAATAGTACTGGGCCACACGTCTTAATCACTGGATTCTGGTGTGTCATTCAGAGCCATTGCCACGTGTGTATAATATCAAACATATAGCCACACAGTCATGTTTACAAACATTTGTGGAAGAATGGGTGGTTCTGATGAGCTCAGTGGATTCAAGCGTGGTACTGTCATAGGATGCCACCTTTGCAGTAAGTCAGTTTGTGAAATTTCTTCCCTGCTAGATATTCCACAGTAAACTGTAAGTGGTATTATTGCAAAGTGGAAGCATTTAGGAAGAACAGAAACTCAACCATGAAGTGGCAGACCAGATAGAGTAACAGGGCGGGGTCACCAAGTGCTGAAGTGCATAGTGCACAAAAGTCACCAGTGCTCTTTTTACTCAATAACTGCAAAGTTCCAACTTCCTTTGGCATAAACTCCAGCACAAAAACTGTGTGCCTGTAGCTTCATGAAATGGGCTTCCATGGCCAAGCAGCTGCATGCAAGCCTCACATCGCCAAGTGTTGGATGGAGTGGTGTAAAGCATGCTGCCACTGGACTCTGGAGCAGTGGAAATGTGTTCTGTGGAGTGACAAATCACCCTTTTCTGTCTGTCAGTCTGATGGACAAGTCTGGGTTTGGCGGATGCCAGGAGAACTTCATCTGCCTGACTGCATTGTGTCAACTGTAAATTTTGGTGGAGGAGGATAATGGTATGGAGTTGATTTCAGGGGCTGGGCTAGGCCTTTTAGTTCCAGTGAAGGGAACTGTTAATGCTTCAGAACACCATGATATTTTGGACAATTTTATGCTTCCAACTTTGTGGGAACAGTTTGGGGAAGGACCGTTTCTGTTCCAGCATGACTGTACGCCAGTGCACAAAGCACAGTCCATAAAGACATGGTTGAGTGAGTTTGATGGCCTGCACAGAGCCCTGACCTCAACCCACTAACACTTTTGGGATGAACTAGTACAGAGCTTGTGAGTTAGGTCTTCACTTCCAACATGAGTGCCTGACCTCACAAATGCTCTTCTGGATGAATGGGC
The DNA here is from genome assembly GCA_026781065.1 of Mormyrops boulengeri. Taxonomy (NCBI): domain Eukaryota; kingdom Metazoa; phylum Chordata; class Actinopteri; order Osteoglossiformes; family Mormyridae; genus Mormyrops; species Mormyrops boulengeri. The sequence continues at coordinate 48,456,601 of JAODLD010000001.1, forward strand.
AAAAATTCCCACAGATACAAAGGAGACTAAGGGGGGGGACATGATTCTGGTATATAAGATTCTAACAGGTCTGGATGCTGTTCAACGAAATGGTTACTTCAATATTAGTTCAAATACAGGAACTCGTGGCCAAAGGTGGAAATTAGTGGGAAAACATTTTAAACTGGATCTGAGAAAGCACTTCTTTACACAGCATGTAGTTAGAGTATGGAATAGTATTCCTGTTAGTGTAGTGCAAGCTTGGGTTCCTTTAAAGCAGAGTTAGATAAGATTTTATCGACTCTGAGCTATTAGTTGAGTTCTCCCTAAATGAGCTTGATGCTGAATGGCCTCCTCTTATTTGTAATTTTTTTTATGTTCTTGTGCACAAAATCTTGTGCAAAGCCTTCCTGGAAGAATGGCAGCTGTTATAGCTGCAAAGGGGGGAGCAACTCAACCTTGATGCCTATGGATTTAGAATGTGATGTCATCAAGGTTCCTGGGGGTGTAATTGCCAGATGTCCATGTAGTGTAGATAGATACAGAATAATATAAAATAGCACCCTCCAAGTATTTATGAGGAAAACCGTGTATTTTCCTTATAGGTAAAATGGAAATATGTTGTACACAGAAGGCTGACCAAGATTAAAGACAATGGCTGGGGCCAAAGACAATATATAACATAGACAATTGTTTGGTTGGCAGACGTAGCAGCTAGCCTCCATGCTGGAAGAATCAAAGTGAGACAGTCTTACAACCAGCCAGGAACGTACAAAGGCAGCTTTGAGGAACCGGAGACTGAGAAGTGGTGGAGAGGTAGGAGCGCTGCCGTGAATTGAAGCCTGAGCAATCTCTTGGTGAACTTAAGAGGTCTGCCATATCGGTCCCTATGCTTCCAGAAAATGGAAATGCGTTCTGTGCACATTTGCAAATCCCTGAAGAGTTTCTATTCTTTTTTCTGCTACAAAACAGAAGAGTGATTGATTTTTTTTATTTGTTGTCCATCTGAATAGCGCTGAGATATAAGTCGGCGTGTGGCTTTTCAGTACTCTAGGACCCCCGCATAAGGGTAATAGGTTTTTTCCCAGGGTGAGGAGTAAGTAAGTGTGCAGATCCTTGTTCCTTCTGACAGGGAACTTATTAAACAGTTTCTTTTAATCCAGTAAAGACTTCCAAGATATAAAAAAGAAAAAGGCATTTCAAATCTCTTGTAAGGCTTGCGGGAGGTACATTCGCCCTCCCTTGTGACTCATAGATGAGAACCTTGTCCCCTCCCACGCACACACGCGCACGCACACACGCGCACGCACACACGCGCACGCCCGTCTGAAAAAGAGCTTCCCGCGGAATCACAGAATTGCATCCCGAGATGGGAGCCGCCAGAGTTAACACCCATCCCCGGGAATAACAATATTTCATTACTTTTTACGACGGGGTGCGCGCTTCAACAACCTCGCCCACTACACCCGCGACTCGCTGTCGGAGCGGCGGGGTCCAATTAATCGCGGCTGGCTTCCATCTTTCTAATAGGAAGGTAATGATTATAAGGCCCAGTTGCGCCAGGCCAGAGTGGCGAGGTCGAGATGCCTGCTGAGTTGCAGAAATAGCATTGGCGCGCCAACCTTCGCCGCCTGCAGCAGGTGTTGTTTCAGATCCATTTTTTTTAACTCTGCCTTTTCTTCCATATTATATTAATAGTTACAAAGTGCTTGCCGTGCTTTTAATACCAGTACACACATGATCCATGCATCCAGGAGTATTAAATACAGGAGTCACCCTCTCCACAAGACATCTCGGTGAGATTGTCAGTTATGTAATAGCTTATCTGTTCCTGGGGATGGGAGGGGGGTCACACATGCTTTTGTTGTACCAGGAAGGTCGTATTGCTACATCTTGTGTCTCCCCTGTGCTTGCGTGACTGGATTTAGCTAATTGTCTCATTTGATGGAGACTGTCCTTGTCTCTTTGACCTGAATGCATATGGGGACCCATGGTAAGCATAAATCTGCAAAGTGGTTTCCTGCATCTGACGTTTTCTGTGACTGAATGTCGAGTGTGTGACAAACTTTATTTTCCTCTGGAGAAAAACCCTTCATTGCATAAGCATTTTATAATGGCTCATGTAATCTATAATTGGAGCGCCCAGTAATACATAATGCAGTTAAATTACCAAACGAGCATTAGAAAGCATCTAAGTAATGTCACAAATCATATATATGACTGCAGTTACAAATCCAGTGGTGTTACCATGCTATTATACAGTAGGGTCTTGTGTGATGGAAGGATATTTCCCAGAATGCACAGTTTGTCATCATCTCACGAGGGCAAATGATTGTACAAGCACGGTCGCAGTTGTTTATTAGCTCAGTGTACTCCCGGGTTAACGGAAGGAAAAGAGCATTCCTCCCCACCGTGTGGCCGGAAACAGAATCAATAATTAGTCTGCCTGTTAAATTTAAAGGGGCGGCTGAACACTGGCAAGGATCTGTGTGTCTGCGGTCAGATATCTGTAGCTGTGTAGCTCTGGCAAGGCTGTGCAATGGGGCAGCGATAGAAAGCGTGTGACGTGGCAAGGAATATTACAAGATATCATTCCATATAATTAAGTCACTCTACGTGTCACATCACTTGACACTTGGCAGAGTACGGCTGAGTGAAAGAGGTGTGAAAAGTCCCTCAGTGAAGAAATAATGCAAATACTGGAAGTATACAAAAATGGTAAATATGCAACATAGTAATGTTAGTGTGTGGAATAAAAACAATGAGCAGTAATAATGTAATTAGTAATTACTGCTGTTAACTGCAGTGACAATTACACATACAGCATGATCCCAATGTAGTGTGTCAATACAAGCCATATGAATATGATTTGGATATAAATGATCATATGAATGGGTTCACTGACTTGAGTTCTGCATTCTGATAGCCTGAACGATGAAACCGTCCAGGAGGCTGCTTGTTCAGGACCTAATATTGCAGTGCCGTCTGTCATATATGACAAATATCATTCATTAATTGATGCATGTCTTACTTACGAATTAATGTGTGATGTCACCCACCCTATACAACATATTAGTAAGGTCTGACTTATGGGAACAGCGTAAGCGTGCGTGTGATCGTAGCAGAGGTGATTGTACACAATCCAGGTGCTATAATGTGTTTAAATCATATCACTCCAATCAGATCACCGGGGGCCAAAAGTCACACAAAGGAGACGTCTATAATAAACTGTCAAATGGGGCCTCGTGATTAAAAGTTGACTGTTTTTGTAAGACAGACCGATTTACTGGAAAGTGGGGATTCGAAGGTGGGTGCAATCCCTGACTAATTGCATGAATGTAGTGAGATTCTGAGGACGCGCAGCAGCTTCTGTGCAGCAGTTATTGTGAAAAAGGTAAAAAGCCACAGTAATAAGTTTGTCAGAAAGGGATTTGCACCCCCAGCCTGCTGCTCCCCTGGCTAAAGTGGCAATTGCCACCCCTTTGCCCAGACTGAAGCAATTACAGCCCCTATGTCCACTGGGCAATCATACGTCGATTGCTTGGTGAGTCACCCAGCAGACACCCCTCCCCCCCTCCACTTAAATTAGAAACAGCGCCCCCAACTTGCAGATGGAGGCAATGCTACCTTTTAAAGTAATTTTTCAACTACAATTGTCAATCAGGCTGTGTCTCACACTACATTTATATATATATATATATATACACACACACACACACACACACAGTTTCATACCCTTAGTCATGCTCTCTGGTAATTGGACAATGATCATCTGACCTTCTAATGCCAGATATTTCTGTCTTTTAATAGCAAACGCTTTGTGAATGTATAATTATTAATTTACATAATTATTGCATTCATATAAAAAATGAACTGGGGCCATCTGTGACTCAACCTGCAACTTTTAGCTCAGAAATCCATGTCCTCAATCACAATTCCACCTGGTGGTAACTTTTTGCCATTGCTACTTTGCTAACAGATATTTATTCCACTTTTATTATCGATCTAGGTATTATGTTTTTCATGTGTGTAAATTTACAAACAAAGCAATGCCTCCCTATCCTCAGGAACAAGACCAACTGCAAACACATCAGATTGTAATGCGCAGCTGTTTAATGCAGTCAATTGAAATGAGGCATGGCGTGACTTTCCCTCCAAAGCGGAGGCAAACCTGGACGTGCCGGCATGCAATTGGAATTCTGCGCAGCCCCGCTCTGTTTGCACGCTCTTCCTCCATAATGAGCCCCATGCATATTAATGCCTCCCGCTAATGAGCCAATTCAGAAAGATAAGCGTTTGCGCTGGTCGGTAATGAAGGGATGCAAATGCTGCCTTTCCATCAGCGGGCTCTTCTATGCCGAAGCCCCATGAAGGCTTGACATGGGCCCATCCGTCTCTTCTATAAAAATGTGTTTACTTGGGGCCTCATCAGCCACCTTTTCATATTCACCAAACCACTCTTCTGTCTGCTAAACTTCAGATGCGATGGAAGTACAACTTTCCAATGGCCACAAGAAGAAAGAGGAGCAAACGAGTATGTGAACGAGTTGGCAAAAACAAGTTAGCAAAAAACTAGTTAGCAAGTCAGTTAGCAAGAACAAGTTAACAAAAAACGAGTTAGTGAGCGAGTTAACAAAAATGAATTAGTGAAAACGAGTTAGTGAGCGACTTAAAAGAAACAAGTTTGTGAGCATTCTTCTTCAGCTTGGTGGGTCACAGTAGGGACGGGACCAAACCCGAGATTGCTGCCGAGTCAACCATCACATTCATGCATCCTGTACGGAATCCACTTGTAAAGTTTCTCACCAACATAGTTTCAACAAAATAATTCTTTACTGAACAGCAAAATAATGTATGTGATACAGTAAAGACCACAAAGTCAGCTAAACTACAAATTAAGTACAGTTCTTTACCACCCTCTATACCCTGAAAGGGCCTCTCCAGCTAGGTCTTGTATATAAATGTTGTGAGTGAATTTGCTTATAGAGGGTGATGTCCTGGCTGATGATGAGCTGAGACAGGATGGTCATTTCCTGCTAATTCAATCCCATCCCTGGCCAAATTCTAGTTCAACCAGATGAAACCCCCATTCTCTGATTTCTCCCATGACCAGAGGCATATACTAGGGTGGGGGGGGGGGCACCGGAGTACCCCCTTCCCTATCA
>JAODLD010000001.1:48461844-48472177 GCA_026781065.1 Mormyrops boulengeri
CCCCCCCCCCCCCCCCCCCCCCCCCCCCCCCCCCCCCCCCCCCCCCCCCCCCCCCCCCCCCCCCCACCGGAGTACCCCCTTCCCTATCATTTATCGGCTTTAATACATATCATTGGCTAATGAGAAGGTTGGCCCCTCTATATATTTTATAGCCTCTCTTTTGCCATGGACCTTAATAAAACCCTAGAATCTATGCCTATGATCTTAATTTGCTATCAGTATCTACATCCAAACCATCAACCAAAACACTGGGGCATCTTTAGTACTTTTTAAAGTCCATTTCTTGCAAAGCTCACCGTAGTCATTAAACTCCAATTTCCATTAGCTAACAAGCTTCAAATATCAATAATCTATAACCATTGAACTCAGGGAAAACAATAGCATGTAGCGCTTTTGTGATTTAGCGTAATTGGAGCAAAACACTTGGGAGGATTGTAGTCCTCAGAATTATAGGAGCAAAACCATGGCGAGTTTGTAGAAACAGACACTGATTTATCCTCCGTTTAATCAAACTTAGGACAGAAAATTTTGCCGCCGGGTGATTTTGCTGAACACGATTCGGTCATTTATCTTCAGTGAAGTGAATTTTCACCGTGATACTCAATTTTAGTCAATGAAGTAAATCAATTAGAGTGCAATTAGATGGAGTTTTTGCTCATTTGGTGAATTGAAAGAGAAACCTGCCGGGTTTCATAAAGTTTGCACACATGTTAAATCTTCTCCTCCATCTGTCATACTGTAGTCTAAGTCTTTTAAAATAAGCATTATTAGTTTATTGTAATGAAAAACAAAAAGGAAAATTCATACCTTCTTTTCATTGGATAAGAGGTGGATGAATGGAGGAATGGATAGATAGGTGCAATGAGCTAATTAAAGGTAGGGTATGCAGGTTTAATCTGATATTGTTAGTTCTTTGTGTGCGCTGAAATAAATCCTGGTGTTTCTACACAGTCGCAGCTCTGTAAATGGGAAAAAAATTATGTGGCTTGGACCGAGTGTGTATGCCTTGGAACCGAGCCACACAACATTGCTCCAGCCACTCAGTGTCAGGGGGCACTCATGCTCCTGCATAAGACAGGAGAAGGGAGATTGGGCAAGTGGATCGGAGAAGGAGAAGCGGCTTTGGATGGATGCCCATAGGGAGGGGTGGGATTGTGTAGTGCCTTGGGTCCGAGCCACTTTATTTTCTTTCGTTTTCAGAGGTGGGACTATGTAGGAACACCAAATTTTATTTTAACACGTACATTGAACAGACAGCTAGTGGACTGAGAGGAGAAATTTGCTGAATTTGACAAAAAGTGTATCAGATTAAAATGCGTACCATACCGTATAGATTAGTTATGGCAATGTTGAAACATTGAGTAGGCTAATACTAGTATTACACAGGAACAATATATTTATATGGGTGTTAGAAACATGATTGTAAATGTCCACTTTGAATAGAGATAAAATCAACTACACAAAGAACGGGAAGTACGAGCCTCCTCCTGTTGTCCCGGGTCCTTGTGACCTGCCAGTGAGACACGGTATCCATTAGGAAATGTAGGCCACAAATTAATTCATAAAGGCCACTCGTAACAAAATCAAAGGTACTGCCCGAAATGTCAGGGCACAATCACGGGGGTCGGGCTCTGCCACTCAAGCGCAACCCTTCCTTATTGCCTGTTGAATTTGCCGTGCCCTTTATGAAGTCCCCTCCCCCCTCAAACACACACACACACACCTCCTCATGCGACGAGCCCCCGTTTTGGCTACCTGAACCATGACATTTAAACTGACTGGAATTGCTGTCGCTAATCACCGGGGTCAGCCACCTCCTGGGACGAGCACAAATCCTGACATTTGCCGCCGGTGGGTCTCGTCCAATCAGGATGTTTGTAATAACTTTGAGGTCACCGCCTACATTATCAAACAGACAGCTTGCCTTTTCATACAGACACTTTGGCTGCTAGAATCTCATTTTAAGGGCGGTTTAGCCACTGAGAAGGTGGGAGGAGGCTGACATTTGGCTCGCTTGCGATCCTCATTTCCCTGCCCTAACTCGATAAACTGCGGCATTCACAATCTGAGGCGCAGGAGCGGAAGAGGTCAGCGTCAAATCTGACGAGGGATGACTGAGAAATGACACTGGCTATTAGAAAGCTAGACGAGGGAGCCTGATACTGCTGGGGTCATCGGGGGGAAGGGGACAAAGTTTGGTCACATAATAATAATAATAATAATAATAATTATAATAATAATAATAATAATTGTCCTGGATAAGAGACTAGAGGATGGATGGATGGATGGATAGATGGATAACCAATAGTTTTGCTTCTCTACGAGATCAGTGACTAATTCATCTGTGCAGGAATTGTGTTACCATTATTAATTAAAAACACTTAATTCAACGAATTTACACATTAACTTTCATTAAATAAATTGCCCAATAAATTTTATAATCATAATTAGACATAATAAACAATTAGGCAGCATAATTAAACGAGGGCTCACACTGAAGCGGTGAAGTGGAAACGTGGAGCGTGGCTGTGCACTGGAGCACGATATGTTTCCACACTTGCAGTGAGTGGGAAGGTGTGTGGGGGGGTACTCCGGGGTCCCCAGAGCAGTCACCATCGCGCTTTATGAATAAATAAAAGGTATGCGACTCCCACATAGGCAGGCTTCAGCAGTAGCACTCAGGACATGGCACAGATTAAATAACATTATATAAGAAGGTCTGCACACCCTGTGTAGGGTATCGCGGTGCGAGCTCGGGCCGGAGATGACTGAATCCCACCCCTGCTCTGTGTGCCTGGGGTCAGCATGTCCCCGTTTACCCATATCCTCAAGGCACTCAGTCCGAATACATGCAGCTAATTTGCATTTCTAAATCACCTTTAGCGTGTGAGTTTGTTTATGTACTGTGTGATGGACTGGCATCCTGTCCAGGATGCTGCAGGAAATACAGCCCCCGCCACTCCAGGCCCCCATCCTGTAAAACCACTTGGAAGATGGATGGATGTTAAACTTCCAGTTACTCGCAAAATAAAAGAATCAGATCCCGAACATAATTTAAAAACACCACGTCTGTGTGGTCTACTGCAAATAAAATATATGTCGATATTATATCCAAATATGCCGAGGAAGATTAAAGTAATCAGCTAGTCTTTATCTGCTGTCAAATCAGTACTCAGTCACTGACGGAAATGTTTTTGGATGCTTCACAATTCCAGCAGCACTGCTGGGGACGGCTGATGTCACACCCTGATGACAGCGAACCTGCGCGTATCACCGGGGCCCCTGAGCGGGCCACTCGGATCACCGCGGCACCATACTCCCCCCCGCCCCCCCGTGGCGTTACATGACTCTCTCAGGATTTGCTGTAACAAGATGCACATCCAGGAATTGGTCCAGCTTCACACCTGCCGGGGAGCCAAACATAGGTTCATATCCTGCTTCTGACACCTATATACAGGCTAAGTTTGGGGGGGCAAATGCCAGTTTTCAAACCTCCCACACTGAAGGTAGTCACATTTACTGCATGGGCAATCACTTAAAGCCTAGTAGGGAAGCTTCAAAACTTTTAACGCACGAAAGTGTTCTGCTGTCTCATTCGCCGTTTTAAAGCAGTCTGAAACGTTTTTGTTTCTTGTTTATTTTTCCACAGCTGGTGCTCATTTGGTGCCTCAAAGTGTTGTAGCATATCTCCTGCTTGATGCGAAGAGCGAAAGAGGATGGAAGATAATATTATGTTCCCTCCTTACACCCAGCATGGTACGTAATAGCTAGAGGCACATCTGCCTCAGGTTATGTAAATGTGACTTGAGGGCCCCTCATTTCCATATACTTTCCATGTGGCTTCTCTATTCAAGGTAAATAAAGGAGATATATATATATATATATATATATATATATATATACACAGCCAGCTCAAAAGTAGCTGCAAAAAATATCGGCTTTACATTGAGTTTACAGAAGCGCTCATCTAAAAAGGTAAAACGTGCCTCTAAGTAAATTTACACTTTTTCGTTTATTTAATATGTGTCCTTTTGTATATATTCCTAGTATATTTTTGGTTCATATGTTTTTTGCTATAAGGTGTTGAACAGTAATAGAGGGTAAATCCGACTTAAATAAAATTGTGACTTACATATGGGTTTGTTGAATGGATGACTAATGTCATATATATTTTTTTTTGTCTTGGATTATTAAATTTTTTCAGCAGCTAGTCTATGAGTAGCAGAGTCTCTGAGCTCCCCTGTTGCTGCTTATAAAAGTTCAAGCCTCTTTGATACTGATAACGCCTCATAGTTACTGACAAGCGTCTGATCTCGCCGTTTCCCCCTCGACACTCCCGTATATGTTCACCTCTGTTTCTCAGCCCCAATCGCCGTAGTAAGACATGTCGTACCTCTCCATCTTGTCTCATCGTACAGTGTCAGGCAGCTCCTCACGGGTCGCGCTTGCTGGATATTTCTCAGGATGGCTGAGTGCTGTGGTTTTTGCTCAGTGCGCCCCAGTGTTTCGAGGTCGCTTGAGCTCTCATGTATTTGAGGTCGTGAGCGTGGGTGTACCGCGACAGAGCAAAGGGACGGAAGGAAAGGATGAAGGTGACAGGACAATTTGGTTTAGGTGGAAATCAGTGTCGCTACGGCCAAAGCAGCTACATCCACTAAAATTGATTATGGCTCTGGTTCAAAGGCACTTGGGGACACCCCGACTCAGGCAAGCTCTGGATGCACTCAGTCTAACAACCGACTGCAGCCTGCACCATCATCATCTTCAGAAGACACGAGTAATAACTTTAGTAGCTAGAAACTGCTCCTCAACTGCAGGAGGACAGAGGCCAGAAAGTCTAGTCCACAGGTCCATCATCTCTCGGTGCTGACATTTTTTTCCATGCAATCTTTAATTTCTGGCAAAAGAGCAAGCAACTAGAAACAGGGCGATGAGTACTTTCGACAGAGGACCTTATCACCTCCTCTTCTCATGTGAACCCAGATGAACAAGAACCAAAGCTCAAGCAGTCCCCCTGGTGTCCGGGGTGGGCCAGCTGGAGTACACTTCTTGTCTCGGTTGGGTCATACTTCCTGTCCCAGCTCCAGCACACTTTCTGTCTTGATTGGGGCACACTTCCTGTCTTGGCTCGAGCAGATTTTCTGTCTCTGTTGGGGTACACTTCCTGTCCCAGCTAGAGCACACTTCCTCTCTCTGTGGGGTACACTTCCTGTCCCAGCTAGAGCACACTTCCTCTCTCTGTGGGGTACACTTCCTGTCCCAGCTAGAGCACACTTCCTCTCTCTGTGGGGTACACTTCCTGTCTTGGTTGGCATGACGGTGGCCTTGGTGTCCATTTTGAGTGTGCTACTGAGTGTTACTCTCATCTTCCCGATGAGGTGAACCAAAGACAAAATCCCAAATAAAGAGACAAGACAGCAGACAGATTTTACAGCTCTAGAAAGACAGTTATTGTAAAAGGAGGGGCATATTGACCAATGATGAATGTTACCAAAACTAATTTACAGATCCAATGACATTCATTTGTTTATTGCTACTGGCAATCAGGACAATCCATTGAGCTACTTCCTGCAGTATTGCCCCCTTAACCACATCATCACATGTCACCTGACCCCCCCCCCCCTTCCTTCTGGCCTCACCCAGGAGTATTGCATGGCCCAGAATGGGTCAGCTGGGGCACTTTTTTCAAAACTTCACTGTCTGTACAGTCCATTGAAAATTCCCCCTGGCTACTTCAGCTATAGCTGTCATTGGATGAATATGCAAATTCCAGCACCCTCTAGAGGCTAAATCAAAAATCCCTATAGCACAGGGCACCATGACTTTGTATTCAAGTTCAGTTTTTCTTCATCAGCCATGATTTTGTTTTTTCATCAGCCATGATTAGCATCACGCTCCATGTGGCTTGTGTAACTGTGAACCGACCCCATAACTGTAATCTGACCCCTTTGTCATCAAATTGCCAGTGAAGCTATTTGAAACCAAACTGGGAGAAAAATAGAGAGACGGAAGAGACGTGGGTTGCAGGGATAGGGATGATGTTCTGTTAATCAGCCCGCATTGTCTTGGGCTATATTTGCCAATCATGCCATGAATGGGAACACCTTTGCACAAACAAGCAAATTAGAAAATGAACATGACCATAACTGGAATGAAAACACAGGAACACTATCAAAACGGAAGAGGAAAAGAAGAGCTGTCCAAATATTCTACCTGCTTCTAGGACAAGCGGATACAGCGACATTAAATCCAGAACTACGTACCACGTGCTCCCCTCTCCCCCGGCCCTGATAATCAGTAGAAGCTTCTACCATGGCTTAGAGATTCACTTCGATGCTCTTCAAGACCCTCGGTCCCCAGACCAAGAATTTCCATCTAAAAAAAAAAAAAAACCATTTCCGCTGGCCTTGACAAGAATCCCTCTGATGGATTTAATCAATCATTCCTTCTCTGGCATATACATGGCAATATGGCCAGCGGCCTGGCTCTACATTATTAAGGGCGCTCCAAAATAAGGAAAGAGATCTGAGATTTCACTGCATTGTGACGTGTAGTATCTTTCACACTAGAAAAATAGTTGAAAGAACAAAGAAAGAAAACTATTTAAAAGTGTCTTTGAAAAAAATTATAATATGATTCAATATCACTATCATATCATGCAATAAAACTGGAACTACTCAACTGGGTTATGACTCAATTTTAAGTGGTTTTCTCTTGGTGCATCTAAGTCAGTAGATGTGAGCCAGGCAATAAGATGTGAGACATGGGGCCTTATAATTCACACAGAGCACCTGCCAAGCCAACATGACTATGTAGCATCTCTCGTGTGGGAAGGAAATCCACTGGAGTGCTGCTTAAGAGGTGACGTCGCTTGCTGTTTGCAGGTGGACCAGGCTCATGGGAGTTTTACTTACAAAGATGTTCTGAGGGCAGAACGAAAAATGATTGGCAGAGAGATAACCAATCAGATTGTAGAGGAGGTGGGTTCAAGCAACTAGAGGAGGCAGGACCAACCAATCACACAAGGGAGGAAAATGTGACAGACCGGAGCTTGGGAATTTACTGGGAGGCTGGGAACAATTTAATTCAATGGGAATTGTGATAAAAACCCACAGAGTGATTGGGGGGGGGTCAAGGCTTAATTTGGGGACCTAATGATAAAATCATTTTGCTGAATATAGGATTTGAAATAGTAACCTTCCAAGCATAGGCACACTTGATCATAAGTTGCCATGGGAGACTTGGCTGTGGCTGGATGGACCATCTGTCCATCAGAAAAAGGGGGGAAAACAAGGCACAAGTTCAGGGCATGTTGGGCAAATCAGTGCTCAAACAAGCAAATTATTTGCTAATATGCTGCTGTGAATAGCTACCTAAAAATGAGGGGGATTTGTTTCGTATTTTTATATCACCAACAATGATTGCGAGGGTTTTATTTTCCCACACACAACTTCCAGGACACCAATTATCACATTGACATTTTAACATTACACCACAAACCTTTGAGCTGAAAAGTCACTTCATAATTTGTGTGTATGAATCATTAAAAAGAAACAAAAAGCTAAACCGAGCTAAAATGCTGACTTCACGTCGGGCACCATTTAAACACGAGCGCTTTATATTCTCATTATATCCAAATCTCCATTTCGGGATGATTTCCGTACATGCAAGGTGAAATAAAAATGTTTCATCATGCAGGTTCCTCCCCCATCTTGTTTCATGAACCTGGGGGCTGGGCCAATTTCAGTAAATCCAAATGAAAATAAAAGTTAATGTTGCATTACTATTCTGGCCATACTCTCTAGATTGAGCTTGGATTGGGACAGAGAAAGACCATAGTGGTAAACACAGTGGTGAGCTTCTGGTAAATCATAAATTAAATGGGAAAAAGTAATGGCACGATGAATATGCAATAAACTCTACACCCCCACATGGTCTGAATAAAAATTCCACCTTGTCTTGATTAGTATAAAAGAATTTTTAGAAATGTGCTTGTTTCAGCGGTTAATTTCCTTTGGGATATATATTGGTGTGAATTGCGTTTTTTTGTTTTAATTTATGATTGTCATCTGTTATGTTTTGATTGTTTCCGATGCTTTATTTCGATACGTTTTGCCGGCGGATTTATGTCCTATCTTAATTGCCCTCGTTGGGTGTTTCTCCTCTCACCAAGCAATATCCTGTTTGTTCGTTAGTATCTGTCACACTGAAAAGGCCAAAAATCCCGTAATGAAAATTCGTATCGGCCTGACTGATCCGCTAAAACTTCCCTCGTTTTTTTGTTTTGTTCTGATTTTGTTGTTATTTCGTGTCAGTCTCTGTGTTTTTCCAAAACCAATTTGTATGGGGAGGGGGGTCTTTAGGAAGGCCTGCATTGCATTACTTTGAAAATGGATTTTTTTTTTCTGAAAATGGGAGCGTAGAAACAAAGAGAAGCCGAACGTCAGTGCGACAGCATTTAATAACATCCACAATGGCCTTCCTGTGGCAAGACACAGCTGACAGAGTACCAAAAGCACAAAGAGTGGAAATCATGAACCATTATGAGACCAAAGCACAAGAAATATGGAGAACTTAGAGCTGATGTATAGTCAGGGTGTGATTTTTGCAGTTAGGCTTGCAGATAGATGCTGGCCCTCACTACAGTTATGGCTGCCTGACGGGCCATTAGGCTTTTGGGTCCCTGACACTGACAGCCGGTTCCCCGGCCCCTTAATGGGACTCTCTGCCATGGCTGTCCAAGCTGTGGTCAGCCCCTTTTGGCACCGCTGACAATAATCGGCATTAACAGATCGGCTGCCATCGCAGGGAATTGATTTGGCGTGGGGCTGGGCATGAGCACTGCATCGCCGTTGTCTTACAGACAACCAGCCACTTCTTCGGCGCCTCCTTCATGCTGTGCTGTGGAAAAGCAACTTTGCTATGTGTTCTGACTTTTCTCCAGGGACCTCTATCAAGAAGCAAGATTGGTTGGTTAGCTGGATAACTTGTCTGTTTTAAGGTACCCAGTTTGGGCATACAGGCCCCTGGTCACAAATAAAGCATTTTACTTTGTTTATTGTGTTTCTATCGAAGTGGTACAGGGTGGTATTGGGTGGCACAGGGTGGGATGAGGTGGGACCAGGTGGTACCGGGTAGCAGAGTGTGGTATGGGGTGGCACACCTTTGGGTTGCTACCCCATCTGCCATCCCAGTCTTGAGCAATGTAACTATTATATAAATCTAACTCAACACAATTAATAATTAAGTTTCATAATCCTCCTGACTTAATGCACATCAAATATAATCTCCGGAGCTCAGAGTACTTTGTAGGTTAACCACCCCAGTAAATGATAAACTAGAGTTGTGCAAAGGGAGCAGGAGAAAAGCAGTGGGAGCTGAACATATTCATGCAACTGTGAGTAGGCGGTCAGAATTGAACTGGCAGAATAAATGCAGGATAACAAATCATTTTTAGATGTTATTATTATATTCAATAAAACCCCTGTGTAAATTCTAATAAATACCTGATATATCATACATATACATAACTAAGCATCTGAAAGATTGTTCTCGTCTTGCAACTTCTTAAAACTTCTTCTCGTGCATTCCCATAAAAGGGGCAACGAACTAAGAACCAGCCTTCGACAGATAGGAGGCAGGTAATACCCACCCCATTTGGCAAACATTATTGTCAGCACCCCCACTCCCCCCGGCAAGGAGCCATAAAGGGACCAACACTGAATATTGGTATCGGAATAAAAACATTTCATTTCTTTTTATAGAAATCAGATTGTAAAGAAAATAAGTAGTAGCACCTACCACAACTATTTACTCAAAGGGCTTCTCTTATATTATCTTGGTTTTTTGAGGAAAGGGTAGTTTGTATGTGTTTTCGGACAAAGGGTAGGACTTACACCTGTTTAATTCCGAAAGCCTACATTTACACCTGCTTGGAACAGGTTAGGTGTGCAGCTTAATTTACCGTGGCAGTATAACCTGTTTGAAAGTGAGCCAAGATTCATAGTGACCAAAATTCACAAGCATGCCTGAACCTCGCTAAGCCGGAAAACCCGCTTTGTAGTATACCTATCAGGGGTCTCAATTACTGGTACATCTTCTAACAAAAACAAACAGTCATTTTCCCTCAGTCATCAAATTACTTAAGCCATTGAAAGCACAATTTCAACCAGAAAAAGTCACTGAAATTTCCATGCAATGTATTGAAATTTGGTGACCTCCCTCTCTCACCTGTCTTGTCTGAAGTGGCTGGCATATGTACAGTTAGGTCCATATATATTTGGACACTGACACAAGTTTTACTATTTTACCTGTTTACTGAAATATATTCCAA
>JAODLD010000001.1:48478857-48501766 GCA_026781065.1 Mormyrops boulengeri
TCACCATACATCTGCATTATTTCGCATTTTTTGTCTTTCAAATTAATCAAATAAAAGGCTGCTTTCCAGTAATATATCTCCTCTTTGAAGTTTTCCTTAAAATATTGTTACAATATCGTCTCGCTTCGTTCTCGTCAACCCAATATCGTGTCTCGTCTCGTGGGCTGAGTATATCATTACACCCCTACCCCTGACAGAGGGACTTCTGGAATGTCACAGGACATTCTTGTAAATGAGAGGACATTATGCTGCCCAGTAAATTATTGCTGTAAATAATACCCTTAAAGATCAATGTAATTGAAGATCAGATAATCCATTTGCTACACCTGTATTCCTATATTCTGAGACAGAAGAATGGACTTTAAATGTTTCAAAAGCACCTAAGAGTTTAATGGTTCAGAAATTAATTCTCATCAATTCCCTTACTGTTTGTGACAGCTTTAACTGTTAAATTATCACAGAGCATATTTGACTCATGAACTTCTTCAAATACTTTGGATCTTAAGGTCAGGATTGTCCTTCTAATTATTGGCTGGTCACTGTAAACTTTGATCTATATGCAATTTAATAATCTGAGTTCACTGAATGACCTGTCTTTTAGGACTTTATATAAAGCGGTTTGATATGATTAAGGGTAATGAGCTTTATAAATCTGATGAAATTAGTCATTCGCATATGATTATGTTTTCCTTGTAACAGTACAACCACTGCATCCCTTGTCTCATTATCCAGTTTTTATAAATATCTTAGAGAAGTACTTTGCGAGACATTTAAAGAGATTTTAAAAGGCAGCAACAAGTGAATAAATTCCAAAGTGTAGAGGAAAGGAACAATCATGGTGACGCACTAACGTGGCAAAAACAATGGAGCAAGTAGCCAAGTTGATCTCCGGTGCGAGAGTTCTGCTATAATCACCACCTTTGACGTTAATTATCGCTGGAAAAAAATCATCTTTCTTGATTTGTTGTGTCACGTGCTGTCACTAAGTAAAGTTCAGGATCCAATCATTTTCACAGGAATTTAATTGTAACATTTGCTCAGTGAAAGTGATGTTCAGACCAAAGAGCCACAAATATGTTATTTCAGTCACACGTTTCTGTCCGGATCTATTAGATTCTGTGCCACAGACACTAAAGGTTTATTTTGCATTTTATACCAGCTCATGTCACCTACAGAGAATGGACTATCTTGTAATTAATCTACAGTGGTCTCCTGGCTGTGCATGGAAACAAGCTTTCACTGTTTTTTTTTTTTTTTATAGGAACCACTGGAGAAACGAATCATAATGAGAAACAGCCATGGAAGTTATTTTACCATGATTGTTTCATATTTCATATTCTTCAGACAGATTCCTTTCATGATGAAAGAAGGATTTTTTTTTCTTATTAAAAACAGAGTAATTGTAAAGCATTTTGGAAACCTAGACAGAAAAAATAAAACTACATAAATAATTATGAGGGTTGCTGACCTCAGCGGTGGACATCAGATTGTCTTTGTGCACAAAAATGATTGTTTCAAGACTTGGGCTGCTTTAATGGATTCGGTCAGATAATAGTGCATTGTCTCCTTGTTTGTCATCCCTATGTGTAAACCAAACCCATGAAGCCTTGTAGGTCTCACCATATGATTCCAGCAAATCAATACTGTCGTCTCCTTTCCTTGTGCCGACTCTGTTTTCCCATGAGTGTAAACTAAACCCAGAAAGGCTCGTTCCATTTCCCGTTCATTAGTTAGGCAGCCAGATATGCCACATCTTGCTTCTAAGGATCCTTTTTAGTTTGCCTTGTATAAGATAGGTTGACAAAAGAATGAGACGGAAAGTAAGATTATTAGTTTGTTCCTGTCACTTTTCTTCAAACACGGCACAGACGTGAGAACCACATTTAGTTACACATTTTCGTTGAAGGTGTGCTTTCTGTTTTCAATGGTCTATATGTTCTCTGCCTAAAGAGTACAACTTAAGTAAGATAAAATAAATAGAATCCATTTAAAAACTACATCTTTGCGCAAAACAGCTATTGATCAACGGTTCCTTGTCAGCAAGTCTCAGTTAATGAAGCCCAGCTGATCGTGATTGGATGGAGTACTTCCTTAGAGATAAATGGGGCCAGCTGGGTAGATTTGAGAAGATGAGTAGAAGTTTCTTATTTCGACATACTGGTGGGTAGTAGGACTTAATGATTTTTTGGCAAATTTTTTTAAATGACCCTCTAATTTTGATAAAGGTTTGTGTTTTTAAAAAGTTGTCTGTTTTACCCTTGTGCCAGACTTCCACAATGACCGGGTTTTTTTTTTTATTTTTTTTTTTAGTTTTATAGGGATATTTTGTATGGGCTGAAAGCTCCACTAACAAATCCACTGACTGTCTGTCATCCCCTACCCGACTCGGCCTAACTGCCTGTAAGGCAGCAGGTGTCAGAATCTTACGGGCTCCTCCGACTCGACATGCTTCCAGAATGCTCTGTGCCATCCCGATGATGTGCCCCAGCCCACAGAATCCATGTCATTGTGAATCTGTAGTTGATTACCGTCTGTTCAGGAGCAGCATGAGTGAAATTTATGTTCTATGGTGAAATGACAGAACAGCGCTGTTAGAGGGGGCGACATGGGGTAGAGAAGGATATGGGAGGCCCATTCATTGAGTCACATGGAACCAAGGCACATGATGGGTAGCAGTTTTGGTCCATAATGACGGACCAGAGGGTAGTGGCAATGCCAGTCAACCCATTATATGACACAATGTACCATTTTATGCGGTGGTGCTGACTTACCAAATCAGTTTCAGTTTGTCTCAGACAGGGGGCACCAGCGATAAAGCTTGCCCGGCACACCACATGGACTTTGACTGGCTGTAGTTAAAGATCTGTATCTTGGGTATAAGAGTGCTGGGAATTTTAACAAAGAAGGACAGGTCTGAGTAGATTAATGAATAAGCAACTGGTTGGCATCTCATGCCCCAGCTCAAACTGAAGTGATTTATGCTGTCAAGTACCAATTATCAGTACAAGACAAACTGTATTTGCGAAGAGCCATCATCGCATGTTTCGTCAGCCTGGTTCCTTCATATCTCCCGACAGCATTTTTCTGCTCCCTTCTGCCCATTGTTGTTCACATCATTGTTGTGCCCACGATCTGCCCTTCAGAAATAAACAGCCGAGGCATGACAGAGATGTGTAAATGGAGGCCGATTGGGCAGCCCGAGTCATCAAAGTGCGGCCCATTAACGAAGATCTGATGTGAGGATCTGATGCAAACAGCAAATGACGCGCATACATGCAGCGACTTTGCAGCAGATTTTTTTTAGATGAGGGGAATAAATGGGGACAACCAATGATATGCTGCGAACTGGTAAATGATCGTTGAGGGGCACTCTGGGGTCCAATCAGATTTCAGCTGGGGCCCCACCCCTGTATATGCCCTTGTGTGCATGAGATCTGCCACTGTGTGTTTAATGCATGTCGCCCAGTGCTACAGCAACATACTCATATTATTTGATAAAAGGGGGCGTAAAACAGTTCTGAAAAGCATAAACTCTTCTATTTTATGCCTCATCTGTAGAGGCAACTCACTGCCAGAGGCAAACACAAAATTTGTCTCAATCGATTCATAATCAGTAATTCAAATGGTTATTATGTGAAAAAAAAAAAACGTTTTTACAAGTATTTATATTTATATTTACCTACCTGTATGGTTCCTGGAATTTATTGTGATATTTTCTGCAAATTTGAGTGAAAAGAAATTAATTAATTAAAATAAAGTATTGAACAACACAGTCTGGAAGGTTTCCCAGCAGCAAGCTGTTTAAACTGGAATCTGAAAATATTATTTCAGGGAGAGTGATTTGCTTAACAGAAAAGGAGCATAGCTGGAAGATTTGACTGCTCCCAGTTGTTAATTATTGACGGAAACCTCATTTGTTGAATCGGAGAGACAATTCCTTTCCCTCTTTCGTTGATTCTAATCATCGCAAGCAATTTAGATTAGAGGTCTTTTAAAAAGCAAAATCAATGGCTGTTTCCAATAGGTTTGCATCATCTTTCTTCAAATTCATCATAGTGCGTTTCACATGATTAAGAGGTATTTGTAGCTCATTACAAGTCCTTTGTCAGGCTATGTTTTTGCTATTATTTTCCTGCAGATGTGATTTAAAGTGAGGCATGAGGCTGGAACTGTGTCACTGTTTCTGTTTTTGGTTCTCATAAATTACAGCATGTGCAAAATAAACACTTCTGATTCAACATGTGATGAAATCTCATTGGGTATTGGATGAACATGTTGTTAGCCATTCCAAGAAGCTATGGATGGATGGATGGAAGCAAAGAAAGAAAGAAAGACTGATTTACATTTCATTTATTTAGCAGCCGCTTTTATCCAAAGCGGAGTTAGGCCGTCCCTGGGGCAACTCCTACGAGGCTCCTCAGACAGATAGATAGTCATGATAATACTGGTGATAGTAAATAAATTAATGGGCGCATGCGTTTGTGTGTGTATGTGTGTGTGTGTGCACTCACATAGGTCATATTTAAGGACATTTTCCTGAGTACACACCACTTAACTGGGGACCTATTGGCAAATGGGGAACAAAAACTGTGTGTATGTGTGTGTGTGTGTGTGTGTGTGTGTGTGTGTGTTTGGATTATGTTTGTATTACATTTTGGGGACCAAATGTTCCCCTCAATGTGATAAAAACCTGTTATTTTGACGTTGTGGGGACCACTTTTCAGGTCCCCAGAAAGGTCTGTGAATGCAATAAAAAAACTAAAAATAGTGAAAGCCTTGTATTTTGTTATGGGTAACTTATGGGTAAAGTTAGGGCTGGGTAGGGGTTAAGGTCATCACATTGGGATTAGAGTTTTCCCCATAGAAATGAATGCAGAGTCCACATAAAGATACAGTTATAATACCTGTGTGTGTGTGCGTGTGTGTGTGTGTGTGTGTGTGTGTGTTTAGTGAGCCTGCTGGTTTTAACTGGAAAAAGTCACTCTACACCCCATCACACCTGTACCTGATTCAAAGCTTCTGCTGCTGCTTCAAAACCTCCCTTTAAGTCAAAAACTGTCGTGGGAATGGGGTCTGTCCCGAGTTTCCCATACTACTACCTTTGAAATGCAATTCCTCAACAACACATCGCTCTCCGAAGTTAAGAAGAGAGACTGTGGGTGTGCATGCTCTTATCTGACTCAGGTATGGTGGTGTCATGCCAGATGACGTGTGTAAACTTCTGCCTCCTGAGAAAGCTTTAAGATTGGATGGAAGCAGCTGTGAAGCTGAAAAAAAGCAAATTAAGGTCTTACGAGAGGCAGGAACATAAAATGTTTCTCATTATTCATGTAGAGACTTAATTAAAATAACATGATTAAAGAATTGTAATGAATTTTCTTTATATTTGACAACCATTTTCCTTTTCTATGGAATGTTTTCTCCGGGAGGAAATGTATTTAAAATGAAAAAAGATTTTTCTTTAAGTGAATAAATGAACAATTTATGGTTTTCAGTGTAATAACAGTTTAAAAGTGCTGACATGCTAGTAGAAAGAGGTACACGCTGGTAATGGTTAAGATGATTATGGCTCTACATTACTGCCAGAACTTGTGACCAAAACTCCATGCCTGACTCTACCTTCATGTGTGAATTACTCTAAGACACACAAACGAAATTAACCCAGGCACCGGGGCCGGGGGGAGTTTGTTCCAACCTGTCACACTGAGATATTCCCAGCAAATGTTGCCCTGACTCACTACGTCTCCCAAAGCACCTTTTGTCCCATTAGCAAAGGCTGCTCTTCCGTGACAGGCAACCTAAAAAAACCAGGACACCCCCTCCCAATAAAATCGGGTGAAATCTCGTCGACTTTTCCCTGATATGACCAGCTATGTCAGCCATCCATGATCTACAGGGAGTGGAATAAAGGGAAACAGGCTGTAAATCTTCCCTGGGGCAGGATACTTTCTGTACTCTGTTCTGTAGGGGAGGGGAACGTTGGCTGAAACCCTGAGGCTGACCTCTAGCTGACCTCAGGGTGACCTCTAACTGATTTCAAGCTGACCTCAGTCTATAACTGGCGGGCTTTTTCTAGATTTTAGCCCTCTGATTGTGTGTTTTTGCTGGGCGCTGTGTTGTTATACATTTTAGCACGTATGAGTGCATCATGGCACCCCAAACACAAATTTATCTGCTTCTAATTAGAAAAGTGCATAAAGAAACTATACTGGCAAAGAATCTGTGTTAAACATGTCTGACTGGACCTGATTGTGGGGCCGATACCAGTGATTGGTAGTCCCCTCTAGCTGATAGTAGTTTCTAAGTATGGCTGATTTTATCCCAGTCCTCAAATGAAGAAATATCTCACACTCATCTCTCATTAAAAATGAAACAAATAATCGCCTCGTCTTCACTGCAGCGCAGAATGAATTTAGTTTTGTGTCTTTAACATTTCCCCTCTTCTTCTGTTTCTGTCACCTTCCATAACATCACTTGTATGATCACAAGCTGGCCAAAGCATCGTATGTTTTGATGTGAAATTGCAGGACAGCAACTATATTGTATTATGTTGTATGCAATTTGCCTTTGTCTATCAAAAAAATGAAATGTAGTTTATTCAAAGGTTTAAACCTTCTTCAAGGTTTTAAGTTTTGAGCAGCTTCATATTTCTGGGAAAGGCAAGGTTGTGTCTGTTATTATCTGCCTTTGTAAACAAAACTGATGTAAATATTAATATTTTTTAAGACAGCAGACAATGCGTGGAAAGGGATTTGTGTACAGCGAGCGGCATGATGTACGCACTGGCTGAACATTCAATGGCCTGTATCGAAATACCAGCTGGGAATACAGATATTAACCTTCTAAGCAGAGTTTACTAGAACATTCCAGTGTTTTTCTTCTCATACCCTTATTTAAATGTAAACATATACAGTTTGTCGGAGTTTAAGGTATATAGATATACACAATACATAATATTCTCTTGCTTCTAGATAATACTGCTTGCAGTTTTAGTTACCGGAGGAATTCCTTACTACAAGATGTCTTTAGGAATTTTTATTTGAGATATAATCTGCAGTTATATATTTTTCCTGGGCTCCATATTTTTAATGAATAATAGAGGCTGATTGCATAAGAAATGCGGATTGCAGCCGCAGCATGACATGAAATCTCATTAAGACATCCAGGCTTCCAGCGTGTTTGCAGACTCGTCATCACGCAGCTAAAACAGGAGTCCGGCCCTTTCCCTGCGGTTCATTAAGCATTCATCCCCTCTCGCTGCTCCTCGGAAACAGCACACACGCTCCCCATCTCTGCTGATCAATAATGTAGCGCCGGCCGGCTCGCTGCGGCAGGGGAGCCCGGCCAGCCTGCGCACTAACAGCATCGCCGCAGCTCTGCCCGGCACCAGCCCGGTTAGAGGAGCCAGCGGGCTCACGTCCAGATTGCTTGCAACCCCTTCAGAGACGACTTTCCTGTCTGGAGGCGGATCCTGTCCGGCACGTGTCCGAAAACAAGTTTTATGAACGGGAGGCAATGTGGGCCCCTCCGTCCTTGATGACTGGCCTCCAGTTACATTCACAGAACATTCATTCGTTCGCTGGTACGCACTGCGCAGTGGTATTTATCTCTGAGCCATTACTGCAGGATTCCGTGCAATACTTTGCCTGACATTCTTTGCACTATTACTGTTGTTAATACTGTTATTGTTTATTATTCACTATCTATCTATCTACGAGTATCTATCTATCTATCTATCTATGTATCTATCTATCTATGTATCTATCTATCTATCCATCCATCCATTCATCCATCCATCCATCCATCCAACATGATCAGTGGTACATTGTTTAGAATACCAGACCGTTTTTTGCTGCTTATTTACAGGTTACAAATAGAACATGTAATTATCAGACATCAGTATTAGTTTAATTATTATGTAGCAGTGAAAGATGAGCTGTTTTTTTTCTCCTCATGTTTATATGTAAATGGGGGGAGGGGGGGCATGGTGGCTCATGAGTAGCATTGCTACCACACGTCCCCAGGGGTGGTGGTTGAAAGTCTCCCCTGTTTCTGCATGCTCTCCCCATGTTGTGTGGTCCACCTCCAGGAACTCTGATTTCCCCCCATACCCCAAACATATGCAATTAAGCTAATAGGTACTGTGTGTGAGTGTATATGCCTTGTGAAGGACTGGGATCCCATCCAGGGTGTACCCAGCCATATGCCCTGTGATTGGCTTCAGCCCCCCCGCCCCATATTTTCATATCAGGGGGTGGGACTGTTGTTTTATCATCATGCATTCACAGTTGGATCAATGTCATCGAAGACCTGCAGAATTACTCCAGTAAACTTCACCCCTCTGTAGTCCAAGAAACGCATCGTCATGCACACTCGTTCAAGGTGAAGGCAGCCTTCCATCTGTCTTAGTCCCTTTCTTTCTGCTGGGGGGGGATGATCCTTCAGGTCCTACTGGTAAACACCTCTGATGTGTCTGCCCAAAACAAACGGTCTCCCTGTTAG
This sequence comes from Mormyrops boulengeri, assembly GCA_026781065.1. NCBI lineage: Eukaryota > Metazoa > Chordata > Actinopteri > Osteoglossiformes > Mormyridae > Mormyrops > Mormyrops boulengeri. The sequence goes on from JAODLD010000001.1 coordinate 48,487,360, forward strand.
AAGAATGAGCAGCTGGCAGCTGTGTGATGACTGAATTTAGGCCCTGATGCAAATCTCCGTTAAGTGTGAATGTGTGTCTGATTGTGACTGTGATCCAGTCAAGTAGCAGGCCTGTTTCTACATCCTTTCTCTTTCTGTCCACATGAGGCTTAAAAAAAGTGGGACCAGATCTATGCACATATGACTATACAAAAGATGTAATAGTTTTGTTTTTGGCCTTTTAGTGTTACAGTAGGACCCTGGAACTTAACTTGACCAACTCAGACATCGAACAGGTCTGTTGAATTCTCTTTGACTTGTACCTCGACTGAAATCTTGGAATTCAACCGCTCCTGCTAAAACTTGTATGGGTTAAGACGAGCTCAACTCTTCCAATTCGGACCTCAAACAGGTTGGTCACGAAAAATCTAACCGCAACTCGACCGAAAACATGGAACACGACAAAACAAACCAGACCTGCTAATTCTTGTACAGATCAAGAGGTGTCTCTGATGGGCTGACACAAAGGCAAACGGACCTACTGGAATGCTGGTGCCTATGAATGGCTTTATATCAGCACTTTCTCTCATAGGTAACTGTAATACTTAAAAAGGAAATTATAGTGTGACTTGAAGGTGGTGCACTGAGTGTGGGATTTCCATTTATTTTATGTTTATTACTTTTGCATGTGTGCTTTTTCATATATGTATTAACTTTATATTGATTATTAAAGCTTTTTATCATTAGTTAGGTAGGTAGATACGTTTAAATAGGCAAACATGCGGGGGGTCTGGAACGGATTAAATTACCTTACATTATTTCCTATGTGGAAATTCGACTCGGACCTCGAACCAAATCGCGACTCGACCAGCCTTCTGGAACGAATTAAGTTTGTGTTCCAAGGTACCACTGTACCTATAAACTAAATCAGGCATCATAAGTATAATACATATTATTTATACCTTTGTATAGATTCAATAAGTTCATCAAGTACATTCAATAAGTTTATTGCGCTGTGTATGTATCATACAGCAGTGCTGTGTGCAGACATTTCAAGGGGCAGATGCTTAAACGTGATCACTGGTAACAGGAACAAGAGTTCAGGTACCCCCAGCCCCCAACGCACAAGCCTGTCGTATAGCTGGTTTGAACACTTTTGCACTGTTTTGCCTCTTATTACTTATTGTGCAACAATAATAAAGTTGAATCTAACTGAAAGTTGACTAATTTTCCCGATGTGATTTCCTCGCTCCGGGTTAAGTTGGGGCTACGGGAGACGGACTGGCACCCCGTTGGTATATATCTGATTATATAATGTACATAATCAGGATAGTGCTGAGAAATATCCAGGGGTAAATGTTAACAACAGAGCCGCCTCACACCAGGCTGAGCCCCATGCCATTTAAAGAGGCGGCGCCGATCCCATTGCTGGGGCTGTACTTTTAACCAAACCCGGTGCCCCTAGCTCCCCCTGGGAAATGCTGTCAAACAGGAAACACTGCCCCATTTCCCCACTATGTGCGGCGGCATGCCTGGGGCTGCCCTCTTTCCACTATAAATGCTTGAAGAGTCTGAAACCTCAGCCAGAGGCTGGAGCCACTGTGAGCCGCTTCACATGTGAAGAACCTGATGGAACTTTTGACAGGAAAACACTGAGATGCATTAAATACATTAGTTGCTCTCGCAAGCTTGCAAATAACTGCCTCAAAGCTATGAGGGCTTAAATATGGCTTAACACCATCCGGTGAAAGTATGACATCATCTCTCGTTTACCAAACGGCCGCTGTGTATTACATTTTGAGGATTAAGAAATACTATTAGGATTTACTTTTTATTGATGAAACCATCTTAGAACACATTAAAAACCAAATTGCCCTCAACTGTTTGTTTTTTGTTTTTCTCCCAATTTCTGACCTTCAGCAGATATCCATGCAAGGTGACTGTGAAAGTGTATGGAGTCCCACTTACCTGTAGGGGGCAGTAGTGCTACTAAAACACATGACACACATTCTACATGTCATATTTTATTTTCCACCTGCTCTGTGGTTGACCTAGTGGTTGTTCTTCCTTGATTTACATGTTGTCATGGTGGTTTTTGTTTATTTCCCTATCAATAATAATAATAATATCGTAAACCATTGTGCATAAGGGCTCAAGACACGCAGCAGCCAGCGATGAATTATGTTATGTTTTCAGCCTTCAGCTTTGAAGGTACACCTCCAAGCTTGTGCTGGCTCCAGCTTTAAAAGATAATGCTGCAAGGTCCAATGACCAATCAGAGTGACTGATGGCGACTTCTTGGTCATTGATGTGGGTATGTGTGTGTCTGTGCGGCTGGAGAGAATTACTGGCCTGCTTCGAAGAGTGACCCTCACACCGCCATGCTAAAAGCTCAGAAAATAAACCCAACTAAGCTCCAAAATGCTCCTCTGTCTGTGTGTCTATATATATATAGAAAAATGAAAAGGGCCTCCTGCTGCAAGTCAGATATGAATTCAAATCCTCTTTACCAGATTTTAGACAATCAGATACTACAATCCTAATAAAAGCGGATAAAAATTGTAACCGGCTCTGATTTGTGACATTCGGCTAATCTTCCTGTAAACTCTTTTTTTTTAGCATCATTGTTTTTGTAAGATCTACACATTTCCAAAAGTCTTTTCATTTAAATACGGAGATAAAGCTTTACAATAGAGCAGAGATTGAATGCATTTCTTTCCTGGTTACTCACTTAATCTGCTTGATGCTCATTGTTTTGGTTTGACTTCAATGGTGCCCATCCATGAGCTGAATGATCTTATAAAGATGTCTTTCTTCTTCATAGTGGAAGGGTGTCATGTTTCAGCAGCGAGCCTTCCTAGAGCACATGGAGATGTTCCTTCAGTGCCAAGTTGGCTGCACGGCCTGCTGGGAATTCTGAGGAGGAAATGGAGCCCATGGCTGATGTCACCAGTTACATAATCTCCACACTGTGTTTACACTAAAGAGAGATCCATACAGACATTTTGTTCTAGTTCATGGCAATGATTGATAGAGCTGCCGGGAATGAAAGTGCTTTCGTTCGGTGGGATACGGAGAGGGACGGGCTGGCCGTCTGTCTCAGGAGGGTGAGTCAGGTGACAGTCATTGTTCAAGTTAATTCATCCCACCTGTTCCTCAACCCCCGCGTGCAAGTGTATTAGTTAAATTTAGACATCACTGACATCGCTGTTAGTCCAGGGGACAAGTCTACTTATATAAGATTACAACTAATGCAGCTTTCAACGGTATAGCTTATTTTAAATAAGGGAGCAACACAGTGACTCAACAAGTTTGCACTTATCGCTAGGTCAGCTAGCTGGAAGAAGGGACATAAAGGTCAAATGAAATAAGGACTCAAATCTGTTATGATTTCAGACTGGCTGATGATCTATCCTGTGTGTCCAACACTGTACACCCAGGGATTGCTCAGATGGACACCGTGATTTGGATGAGCACTTACTAATAATAAATGGATAAAGATAGACATCTTCGATCTTCTGAAAAGTCTAAATAGCCAGGCACAGCAACAATGGATTCATAATTATATATGACATTCATTTTATATACTGTCTCCTCGTGATGCATTGTCTGAGGCATCTGGAAAAACACATTAAAAATAAACAATTCATACTTTATCCAGCGTTATAGTGTAAATTATAAATAATACGTATTTGGTGCGAATAAAAACCTCTGATAATTTGAAAAATTTTGGAGTGTATTCCGAGTCCTGCTGTCTGTCATCTCGGAAGTGGAAAAACGCACCTTAATCATCGGAAAAGTGGAGGGGTGTCATCAGGCGCCGTGTCTAGATGGAGTTATTACAGCGTTTGCAGGCGCACGCATGGACAGCTCCGTGACAGATGAAATCAAGCGGGCGCATGGGAGCGTCAGTCATCTCCTGCCCACACAAACTGTCACACCGCATCACTTTACAATAGGCGGGGAAGCAAGTTGCTGGTCATTCACTCCACGACAACACGTTTCCGGAATTTACACTCATAAATATTATTTACCGTCCCATAAATAATTAATCGATCGTCGTAATATTCTCCGAGTGAAAAAACTGCTGACATCCGTCACTTCCACTGAAATAAACCGTCGTATTTAAATACTGCCAATATTTACTGCTAATTATTTTATTATGATTAATTTAGCCTACATTTAATGTGTTTGGTTATGTATCCCTCAATTAGACATTTCTGTTAGGTGAGTCTTTTCTTACGAAATCAAGGACATTAATGCATTAATTAGCTAACCCTTTCTATGAAGGGTGTTATAATACATGCAACGCAAACAATAGAACAGAAAGTCTTATTAGGCTATGTGTATAGTTAGAATTTATTACAGCGATTTATCCCCAGCGGACACAGCGGTTTCATACAAATATTCAGACATCATCCAAAGTATATGAGAATATCTTAATTAATTAATGTTGAGTTATTTATTTGTTGTTTTATTCTATTTTCAAAAGACCTCAAGTGTTCAAAGTATTGATAGCACTATACTGCGTTCAGACAAAGTTCTTCTTGTACAGGGAGCTCAAATACAAGATTAACTAATATAATGCATTTCTTGCGAGTTGTCTTGCACGGAAAAATTAATTTAAAATAACTAAAAAGAAAAACCAAAGGCAGATGGTAAATCTGAAATGTAATTAATGTTGCATGTGTGAAAATAATCTGCACATGCGCAGAGCAGAGACGCTGGCTTCGGCGAACCTTTCCCGGCACCTGGGCGCATCGGTTTCGCGGTGACCGCCGCACGGTGACGGATCACTGCTGGCAGATTTGAAATGCGATCAAATGAAACTGTCATAAAATTTTTACTCGGCTTTTTCATTGTCTCCCCAGTCACCAGAGGTCCAGGCTCTCCTGATTGCCAGATACTCGTGGTACTGTAGCTGCTGGAATATGAAAAGGCTAATATATCAACTGTAAACATATTTGCATATCTATGAAGAAAAAAGGACTTTTTTGCAAACTCATATTAGTGCATATATGATACTGAACCAAACAGTCAGGGAACGTTATGGTTTCTGTAGTATATGCATTATTTATCTCTGTATCCACTTGGTTTAAGTTAAGAAGGTACGTAACGGTAAAACCATGGCAACCGAACAAGACTTCACTTTGCTTACTACAAGCCTCCATACCACATTATGCTTTCAAAGGTGCATGGAAAATGAAATGCATGAGAGCTTAAATGACTAGAAAGATATAATACACACCATTTCAGTGAACAAGCCTAGTCAAAACAGCAGCATTTAAAGGCCATGTAGCACAAGAAGATAAGTACATAACAACCACTAAATAATACAGAATCAAACTATGTAATGAACATGCAAACCATAAAATGTAATGATAGAAACACTGACTGAAAGTTGCATTGAAACATTCAACATTTCAAAAGGCTGGTTCTGATCTTACTTTCATTCCATTTGATATGAATATCACTGTTTGATAAACACTTTCCCATTACGCAGATTACCATCGCATGTTTGATTGATATCAAAGCATTTTCACTCTATCTGAATGGATTCTGTTGGACATCAGGACTTCTGTTTTGGATATTATCATGATCCTCCCTTGATGAGAACTGTTTGAACCTTTGAGTCAATAACAAATCCTGAGAGGTTTCTCACACATCGGGATAATCCTCCCAGGTAGACCTGATAAGAGTTGACAAATATCAAGACATTCCTTAAAAAATGGATAAAAATACAAAGTAATGGTACTCAATACAATGTAATTAAAATGAAATATCGGTTGAAATATTTAAATAAAGAACGTAAGTAGATATTATTTTTCTTGCTAAAATAATACTAGATACACAGCCTAATTAATATGCTTTTTAATGGGCATTATCCTGATACATATACGTGCCAGATTGAAGTAGGCAGGATATGATGTAAGAATCACACCAGCAGAGCATCATGTGTGAATTATGGAGGGTATCGAGACTTGGCAAGTGAAATTGAAATATTAATGACCTGACAAGTCACAGAAAGGAGCGACTAGCGCGCGGAACGCCCTCCGAGGGAGGTCGCGCGGAAACTGCTCGCTGGCGTCATTCAATTTAAATAACTTTCAGTCAAACGGAAATTATACCACTTTGCAAGAGCAAATGCTTGATTGGTGTCTACGTCACACATTTTCTTTTATTCTTTAATGTTTGTTCTCCAAAATGAATCTCTCCACTGTTGTCTTGTCAAATAACTTTTGAAATTGTTCGTTTTTGGTGTCATGGAAAGGTCAGCGATGATCCCTACAGCGTCGCTTCATATGGGGTTTTTCAAAAGCAAAAAGAGAAACGCAAGTTAAATAAGGTTATGGACAGCGGTTATGTACTTCTGAGTACTTTTGTAGTATTGTGTTTGTGTGTGTGTGCGTGTGTGTGTGTGTGTGTGTGCCTAGTTACTGCCTAGAAATATGTATACAGACGCTCCTCTACTTGCAAACGAGATATGTTCCGAACGACCATTCGTAACTTGGAATGTTCGTAAGTCGTTATTCAATATCAGCAGCTACGCTGCTGAGTGGGGGGAGTAGCGGCCAGAAGTCGTATTAGGTGCGATTGGTGCGCAGAAAAAAAATGGATGTCGCGGACAGGAAACGGGATCCCAATGAACACAATTTGGACTTACGGTCCTCTTTGTTCGTATGTCTGAAAGTTCGTAAGTTGAAAGTTCGTAAGTAGAGGAGTGTCTGTACTGTAATATGTTATTTACTGTAGCTGTAAGAACCACTAAATGTGGGACGGAACATGGGGCATGGTAGGAAGGAAAAGGCTGTGCATTTGGGACCGGATTTTGTGATGGGGATCTGGAACTCAGCAAAGGAGATGGGGGAGGAGCAGCAGACTTTTTCAGTATCAGCCTGGGCAAACAAGAAAACAATGCAGGAGTCTAGTTGCAGGGATGCGGCTCAGGTGTGGGGTCAGACATAGGAGTCTAGGAGTCTACTGGTGTGAGAGTAGGCAGAAGCCATAACTGGAATATCCAGTGAACTTAACAAGTGTGCTTGTCATGTGACTTGCTGCCTGAGTATCCCCCCAAATCTTGTCATTGGCAAAATGTCTTAGATGATGAAATTACAGACACGCAGCACCATAGGCTAGCCAACCAAAACGGATCATCCGCCCACCCAAAAGTGACTAGATTTAATCAATCATCATATCATCATTGATTTGACAGAACAGTTTAATTTCCGTCACCATTAGCCCCCCCCCCGCAAACACCAGTGACACAACTTTTACCACCACCAGCCCCCTAAAATTCAAACATCGGCGTTCATCCAACACACTCAACATACAGTACACCTTTGCACACCACAGAGGAAGCACATCCACATTGTAAGTGGAATCAGTGCTGTAACAATGAAAGACTTTGAGTGCTTCGGCTGAATTTGGGAAAGCAATTTACCACACGACGGACAGGAACTTGATATAAATGTTAGAATAACTGACAGAATACCATGCAAATATAAGATTCTGTCTCCTGCTGCTCCCGCTGTGTACTCTGCATACCAGCGAGGGTTTTTTTGCTGACCCTTTTCAGGGCAGATCATCGATTTTGAGTACGAGCAATAATACCACAATCGCTTCACGTCATTTGTGGAAGGTGGTGAAGTCTTCAGCATGTCTACATGAACCTAAAGTAACGGTTTAGCAGGTGGCCACAGAATGGTGCAGGTGGTGTAGTAGTTTAAAGCTTTGAGGGTTACTGGATAAAATTACAAGTGGTGCCCTGCTACTGTCAGTGACGGTGTTTACAACCACTCATTTGCATGGGGCCCCTGAAGTCCTCTGTTGGACACAAACAGTTCCTTATTTGGGAGATGCTGAAGCATCATGTTCTCCTATCCAGCTAGTTAGTTACAATCTTCTGACTGTTAGTTAGGCATTCATTTAGCTTTTAAAACATTTTGAGTGCCCCCCAACCCCCAGAAACAATAAACCAACTTATGGCTGCAGAGACCTTGATAAAGGGACTTAACCTGAATCCCTCTGATAAAACATCGAACTGTCTATGTAAGTGAAATCACATTGTCAGCCCGGCTAAGATGTTTTAAGGAGTGAAAAGGCATCCCTGCAGGAGGGTGTTCAGCTAACTGTGATTTAGAGAGGTTAGCTTGCATGACAGAACACAAGTCAAACACCTGGCATCTTCTGACACAACACAGCACTCAGTTACTTGTACCAGTAATAATAGTTTGGAAGAACCTGTATTATTATTGCTATAATTGCTATTATTATTATTCTTGTTGTTGTTGTTTTGTTATTATTATTATTATTAGTAGTAGTAGTAGTAGTAGTAGTGAGGGGTGTACCTAGAAATTCAGGGCCCCCTGACAAAATGTTGCCTTGGGCCCCCTGCTTAATTTTACATACTCAAGGGCCCTTGTCAAGTGTAGGGTCCCCTGAATCTGTATCCATGCCCCTCCACTGACCCTAGTAGTACTTGTAGTAGCAGCAGTGGTAGTATTAGTAGTGGTATATTAATAGTAAATAATTCCGCAAGTTTTTGTCATATAAACATTTAAGAAAACACCCTCAGGAACTTTGGATTGTCTACTTTTCAAATATATATAGGTAGAAACTAAATCTATTTTTACAGCTTCGTGATACTAATAAAAAGAACAAGAGTGACTGACTTAAGCGTCTGCGTCTCGAAGCAGCTCTCATCGCCTGCCCACTTGCAAATCGCGCTATTCGCATGATAATAACGTGATAATCCGACAGTTCGTATTGGGGTAAAGAAATATGTGAATTCGCCCGTTGTGACTCAAATAAACAAGAGCACATGTCTGGGTAGTGTTTGATCGGTTACAACATGGCACACGCATACGTCTCATACCTGTGTCCATTTCAGCGTTGTTCATTCGCATGCGAATGCGGTTTGAATACGTGGTAATGCGGCTATTTACAACGTGAATAGCGATCTTCAGGTGAGGGCGGTACTACACGCCCCCGATGCAGGTAAAACAAAGAAAGGTGACATGGTTTACTTTTTGCCTATTTAGCCTAATTTTAAAAACTTTAATACTTCCACCAATGGACGTTTTGAAAAGAAGACAGAATCCGGATTTAGTCAGTGTTTTTTTTTCATTATTCTAAATAAAGATTTCAGCGAGATATAAACTGAAATATACGAGAAAGATACGCCGATGCCCTCGTCCCCAGAGGGTTAATAATAGTGAATTATTTTATTTCCGTTAACTCTGCATAGGCACTGCATCACATTTATCGCTTTCTATAGTGACTGCTCACAGTTTTTCATTCCATCTACCAATAAACTGTGAAAAGGATTTTATTGTTGCTACTTTTCTTGCATTTAAAACTGCCTTTCCAAAGTGATGGGTGTGGGGTGCAGTGACATTCCAGACTGATGGGCCATTGACAGTATGCAAACTACTACAGGTGTGGGGACACCTATCTCATCAATATTCATTGTATAGGCCACTGACTTTGAAAAAAAGAGTATCACTCCAAAGTTCTCACACTTCAGTAATCAATCCACATAAAATTTCAGAATGTCTCATTCACCTCTGTGTAGCCAACCCCTGTGTCTATAAGCTTCAGAGCTCAAAAGTCTCAGCTAGAAATGTTTATAATGTGATTTTTTTTTACAATTTCTCAGCATGTCTGAAAGGAGGTTTTTGAGAAGTATATGTTTAAAGTTGGTTTTAACAAAAAATAGAATAATAACATTCTAAGTGGTCTCAGATTATCGGGGCTTTGTTTGTGCTGAATAAAAGCACATGTAGCACTTTGGGATAAATGTTTTTTAGATAGGTGAAATATTTTAAAATGTCAAGGCATGTCAGGCTACCCCGAAAGTGGCCTCAGACTCCAAAGGGTTAACGATTCAATTCAATCCAATTCGATTCTGGTTTGATATTAGTCCGATAGAATGAGATAAGAAGTATTATATAGTGACTTTCGAAGCTCTAAATGGAACACAAATTTACTGATGTAGAGTCACTGGAAAACCACTAAACAAAGGCCAGATACTTGTATACCATTTTTTTTTTATTTGAGGAACATGTGGGTATAGTAAACAACATCAACCTGTCTCTTTCAAAGCACAAGAAATGAATTCTGACCGAAAAGAGTAGCTGAAAATAAAATTGGGCCAGTCTAAAACTCACATACCATGTCTCAGAAGGATTTCAACTTAAAGATATGTGCCAAAATATAAATTAAAATCTTTTTATTTAAGGGAAATACGGGTATTGTTTAGGGCACGGAATTGGCCCTGACCTCACAATTAAATTTGCCAGCTGGATTCAGTTTCAGTACTATTTGATTTATGTTTAAGACATATTCATATTCATAACAAAAGTCAACTGACAAGCAATATTTATCATATCTGCACATATCTTCCAGACAGACATTTTCTTTTCAAGTGACATTTATTTTGACTGACTCAGTTCTGTTCTATTTTGCTATTAATTGTAGTCAAAGGCTCCCAAAGGGATACTAAACACAAATGTCTGGTGTTTTATGTTATAACAAATGTGTTACTAATGAAAAAGGTGCCCAATGAGACTGCTTGTCAAAGAACTTTTAACTCAGAACAACTGTCTTAGAACTATTATTTGGGTGTCAGTTTATTACTACTTGAAATGAATGTTTTACTCAAAACTAAAGCTGGGCAGTATGACCAAAAATTTATATCATGGGTATTTTTAAGTTATATCGGTTTCACGGTATCACTGGGCGTTTACCACATTTTACAGGATTTTACAGGACACATTTTTGTTTTACGTTTTTGCATTGTTCCCACATTAACTATATTATTTTATTATTAGCCATTGCGCCTATCCGCTACCTTAATGATAGCATATGGCTAACGTGTTTGTTGGCTAACTGCTAATGTTATGGTGCACGCCGGCCAAGTTAACATTTTGATAAGTGTTTAATAGTTCAGTGTTGCTGGAATGTGAGCTTTACTGACCTCGCGAAATATCTCATAAAGAATGGGATGTCGGTCTTTAAGATGCTTCGCCAAGTTTGACGTGCTACTTGATTTTGTCGCCACAATTTTGTAGCACTGTTTGCATAGAGGCTTATCGACATCCTTAGCCTTTTCATGCTCGTCTGCAAAATACTTCCAAACGGCACTTTTGTGTTTTTTTTTTTATTAAAGCAGCTTGCGACGTGCCTTCAGCTGCAGCATATGCCATGTTCGGCCAACTTGGTATGAGTGTGTTAACCAGCGCGAATGCGATCAGCGGCTATTGAGAGGAGGGGACAGGCTGCATGAGTGTGTGTGTGTGTGTGTGTGCGTGCACGTGCGCCTGCACTATAGTGGTGCTGTGTGAAGTGTGGCGAATGAAGCGAAAATCGCACAATTGGTATCAATAATGGTGAAAATGAGTATCTAATCAGATACTAATTTTTAATATCAATTAGTATCTGAGAATCGATTTTTTAACAACCCCAGTGTCTCATTATTTCAACTCCAGTGTCAGCTATATCTTCCGTTTCTGATCTTTCGCGGTACATTTTTAGCGGTGCAGCAGTGAAAAAGGTCCCCCCTTCCAGCTGTGCCACTTTCCGAACATTGTGTAGCCAATTTAAACCGGTATCGCAGTATTAAAAAAATTCATATCATAACAATGATAAAAAACGGTATGAACCGGTATACCGTCAAACACTACTTAAAACTACTGATATTCTAATGTGATATATCTATTTTGTAAGCAAATGAAAAAAGTAATTATTTTTGTTATAGATCCAGTAAATTAGCAATATTTTTACTGAATTAAGAAAGCATCCCAAGACTTTCCGTGAGCACTGTGTATTGTAATGTGGTGTCAGATCCTAAGTCATTTGTAGGTCTTCAGTAATGTGTTTTCCAAATGTTGTACTTTAAAATGCCTGTAAAGTACTACTGTATTGTACTGGAGGGGGGGGGCTTTAAAACTCACAATAGTTGGGTTTACCGATCATGGGTTAATCAGTCCCTCATTGTGAATCGATAATGTAACCATTAGGATGTGGGTTAAAATTGTTGGTTATCGACATTTTGTGATACTGCCCACCCACCATGGCCATGATCTGGGGGGTCCCTAATGAATACACCAAACGTGCTGGGAATGGGGAGAGGGCCGTTTGTCCAGATAGCTGTGAGACAGGATACAGCCAGGTTGAGATAAGTCAGCAGAGACATGGCCAGTGTGTCTTCAGATTGTGGACCTCTAAACATGCTTCTTCGCTATCTTTAACGCCACATCTCAATGTAGGATGGCTGGGCTTCACATCAAGACTACTGAAGTGATCGCTTTGGAGCGTGTTGGTTGATACCTCAGATTTTCATAACCATATATGGCTTCATGGTTTCCAGTAAACAAATAGCTTCTATTATCATTTTAAATGACATTAGATAAGAAACTTCCCTAACAGGACACATCCTTCAGCCATCAGACCACAGCAGAAAGACGTCCTATTACTGTACAGCCTACATCCCACAGTTTTATGTTTATTTATCACACATGTTTAAATATATTGCACAGCTCTTTCTAGCACTATTTTGCGCTTTCAGATTAGACACAAAATTGCATTTCCTTGTCTGAGTACTGGTGCTGTATACCATGGCGATCAAGCTTAATCCAATTGAATCTAATCTAGATTTGCTTTCCTGAGAACGGATCATTCAAAGGCTAATTCTTTTCGCAAAGTTCCCCATCAGCACCTGTTTTAACTAACTTCGCTTTTTAAGCCCTGGTGAACTGTTTGCATGTGTCTGGTACCATGAGGCTGACCGCTTCACGGCCATCCCGACGGCTCAGATTTAAATTGCTGGGTGTTAAGTGGGAATTGGGCACTTTAGCAGCTCATAAAGCACACTTCCGTACCGTTCTTCTCTTGCCATTATCCCCATTAACACCTGCCATTGATACCTAACCTGCGGTTATGGGTATAGTCCCCTCCCCCTCCCCCCAGAGATGCCCACCACCCCCCTCCATCTGTAAATAAGAAATCCGAGCTGTTGTGCATGTCGGCATGATGGATGACTACTGTAACCCCAGATCCTCTGTGTGACCTGAAGGCAGAGCTCTGCTAGCACACCGAAAGTGCGTCACAGTCTGCTATATTTGTTCTTGTGGCCCTGCCATCTGTTAACTTCCGGTGGTGTGTCAGTAACAGCGGGCTTTCTCTGGAGCTTAAGACCAGAAGCTTCCTAAACCTACATTTATGATTTTTCAGCTTCAGACTAAATTGGTGTGTATCCCCATTTTCTTAGAAGGCTGAGAAAAAGTTTTTATTGTCAGGCTGTCCATATACTAAACAGGGACTCCTATAGCTAACACACATTTACTGAGCCAGGACTCCTATAGCTGACAAACACTTACTGAACGGGGACTCCTATAGCTAACACACACTTACTGAACGGGGACTCCTATAGCTAACACATACTTACGGAACGGGGACTCCTATAGCTAACACATACTTATGGAACGGGGACTCCTATAGCTGACACACACTTACTGAACGGGGACTCCTATAGCTGACACACACTTACTGAACGGGGACTCCTATAGCTAACACATACTTACGGAACGGGGACTCCTATAGCTAACACATACTTATGGAACGGGGACTCCTATAGCCAAAATGCCACTTTACTCAGCATACTTCATACCGTCCCACACACCACCATTTTACGACTAATGACTCCTTGCTAACTATTTTTATTACTTTAAACTTATTAGAGTATTTAGTATTTATTAAAGAAGTTTTTTTTGTATTGCATATTTCCTTTCAAGCACAACCCAGGAAGCAGGTGGAAAAAGCATTTAACTGCACAGATGTACAGTATATTGGCGTTTACACACTGAAGGAGCTGGTCCTGGTTTACAAACCCCTGGGCTGCCTCGACCTGGAACTTTTCTAGCTTCTGGCCATTTTCATGTGTCCCTTTCACACCACATGACAGGAACGGGGGACCTTTATGTAAAATAAGCACTAGAAAAGATATAAAAAGTTTGCACGTTAAACTTCACACATAGTCTCGTATGAAACTACACCAACAGGCCAAAACAATGGAGGATAAATAAATCTCTTTGTTAGTTATTGGGGGTCAATCATGATCAAAATGGGACACAACCTTTTATTTATATTTTACTTATATGACCTGCAGCATGTTTATAATTCATTGATCTTTCGGTTTAATATACCCTGGCAAGTTTCACTGCCAGCACTGGCGATATCAGACAAAAGTATATTAGTTAGCAATCGAATTTTCTGATGCAGAATTATGGAGACACAAGCAAAAAATGCATTATTAAATGTAACTGGGGTATAAAAATCAGAATTAGAATCGTGTTTATTGGCCAAGTATGTGAGCGAACACATACAAGGAATTTGATTCCGGTCGATGGCGTCTCTCAGTACAACAGTA
>JAODLD010000001.1:48514890-48525914 GCA_026781065.1 Mormyrops boulengeri
CCCCCCCCCCCCCCCCCCCCCCCCCCCCCCCCCCCCCCCCCCCCCCCCCCCCCCCCCCCCCCCCCCCCCAACAACCCCCGCATAGGTGTGTGCTTGTTCAGCTTTTGAAAAATGTTCTCATGGTGATAGTAACTCAAGAAAAACAGATGGTCCTGGGGTGTCCTCACAAACAACACTTTATCTTTACGGCCTCATCTGCTCTATGTTTTCTTTTTCTTTTCTGAGGAAGCAAAAGCACCAAAATGTTTTTTAAAGAATTTCTGTCCTTTCCAGAAAGGCCCAAATGCAAACCCTAAATGAGAATCGTTGGTCCTGCTCATCCAAATTCATGCATCTGCATCCACAGAAATCCCACATTGGCCAAGGAGAATATTTTCATATTTGGTTATTAAATACATTATTTCTGCTTAATTTCCTCCTTCTACCCTTAAAACTGAGACAGAGATGCCACCTGATAACTGATATTCTCCATGGCAACCAGCAGACACCATGTGACTGACTCAGGTTGGGTTAATCAGCCACCTGCCCCCTATTTCACGGGATTATCCTGTATTGATGAATAAATTTTTAAATCATATCGGGGAACTCCCCTCTCCCCCCAGTTGTCAGCATTTACCATCAATACCCCTCGACCCCCCCAGGTTGACAACCATATCATCATAGAAAATAGTAGGGGCCACCCAGACAACTCAAATAGTCCAGGGGCCTCTGACCAGCACGTCTCTGCCTGTATGTTATGGCCCAACCAAGCCTGAAAAAAAAAACATGCCACATTGCATTTCGGGAAGCTTACAAGCTCCGTCCCTCCCCACCCCACCATTTTCTGTTGTTCCCTTCGTGTCTCCAAACCTGATATCTCAGTCCTGTTAGTCCATTAGCTCAGATGTGACCAATTACAAGCTGATGCTAAATGGAGACCCTGCGGATAAAGATTACTTTGTTTGTTTATGGTGAATTAAATGGGCCGCGGACTCGGGCAGTGACTTCCCAGTCTAATCCTAGGAGTTGGTCACACTCTCAGGTTACAACCTCCCCCGAGCTTCACATTGATTTCACTGTAAATTCCACTTGGATGCCCGTTTGCAGTGCTTCAGGACCTAGCCATGAACAGAAAAGTTAAGTGGATGGGATATTTACATCCTAGAGCAGCAAACCTGGGCTGTGCCGAAGGGGTACCGTGCTGTCCTGAACCTGTGATCCGGAACCTGCATTCCTGAGCCTGGGGTCCTGAAACTGCGTTCCGCAGCCTGTGGTCCTGAGTCTGTGATCTTGAACCTGCATTCCTGAGCCTGTGGTCCCAAACTTGCATTCCCGAACCGTTAATCCGGAATCAGTGGTCCAGAACCTGCATTCCTAAACCTGTGCTTCAGCTAATACAAAGCGGTGGGAACATGTCCAATCAGTCATTTTTGATAAAAGCAAATGTGGAGGCAGTAGGGTGGTGTGTGCCCATGATGTGCCCTTGGTTATACATCCTGTGGTTGGTGGAAGAAATGTGCCCTTGAGCAAGACTCTTAACCCCACCCCTGAAAAATGTTCCAGTGGCACCAGATAAATGGTTGACCCTTGGCTCAGACCCCAAGCTTCACTCTCACCTGTATCTGTGTGTGGGTACCTCTCAAAGGAGAGCAAGATGAGAAGACTGCTGAATTCCTGCATACTTGTGTAAATTGCTAAATTGTCAAATGCTTAAGAACGTCAATTTTGCATAGCATGTGTAACAATGGTTGAGCAGGTGTTGACTGGGTTTATAGTATATTTGGTTGAGGGTGAGTGCTTTTGCCTGTCTTGCTATGTCTGTCTCAGAATTCTGGAAAGGCGACTGAAAATCCTGACGACCCCCTTACAAGATGTCAGAGTTGTAGATAATGTGGCGTGTTCTTGTTTTGTTGTATTTCTGCAGTCGGGCGGTCCAAACGGACCCTTGAAAGTACGAGTGTCCACAAAATTCACACGTCAGTCAGCCCTGTGGAAACATTTGCTTACCCTGGTGCCAAAAGTAAAAAAAAAAATTAAAAACGAAAGCCATAAAATGACCTTAGGTTCGGCAAGAGCTGTCCATGTGAAATCCCATCCCACAATCTTGGGGTCATTTTCTAATTACGGCAAGCTGACCTCTGCTGGAAGGTTTCCACTTCCCCTATCACGCTATAACTGGATAGCGCTCTTCTAGAGTGCTGTCCGAGGTGTTTAAAATGCTCCAAATGGATTAGCACATTACCATGAGAATGGGGTTTCTCAGCACTGTCGATAAAAAGCGCTTTTAGCAGGTTGCAAGCTCTGTCTGAGTGCCTCTCTGCTGTCATGTCATCAGGGACAGCAGTGAACGAGGATGCGCTGTCATGGGTGTCAGGGTCCGGACGGGCACTAGCTAAACCCACTCGAGGTGAGAAAGGTCCGCTTGTCATGTTGCCTTTATTGTTAGCCTAGCCATTTCCATGGGCGATCCCCCTCACGGCTCCTACCCTATTGGCTGATTTTATCTAAATCCCCGAGGCCGGAGTGAGTAGCCCTCCTACGGCCTGCCACGGTTTTACATCTGAGCATGGCCTATTAATTCTTAATCATATTATCTGGAAAAAAACACAAAGGAAGTACAGGTCCTTGTTGCTTCCTGCTAAAAGTCCCTCTGCACCGTTCTGAAATTCAAGCTATTATGTTTCCTGGTTCTGTTTTTTGCCATTTTGTGTCACAGCCCAAGAGGATATAAGAAAAGTAATTGCACATGATTTTGGGCCTGGAAAGACTTGGTAAAAATTCAGATGCTAATTGCTGTTAATGCTATGCTAATGCTATACAATTGCAGACCATTAGCTTGTCCAGACACCCAGCATTGTTTCGCAGGGAACAATGCCGATTGTACAGACTCCCGGGGCCACAGAGGCAGACACTACATGGCCACGGGTGCAAGTTTACTCTCAGACCCTGAGGGTAACTCACTCAGCAGGTGAAACCCACCGTGTTGGCTACTGCTCCCTGAAGTAAGAGGACCTTGTTGTAGTGGCACCCCTAAGAGATCCAACAAAATTTGTCATTGTGTCCATCATGGGGGTACAAGGAGAGCCGTTCAAAGTTGGAGCAAATTTCCCCTGGGGGCAGGTGACTGCTGAGGGGCAACCGTGGCAACAGGGGAAACACTAACTGGGGCGTAATGGCTTTTTCATGTTCCCTCTTCCCATCATTCACCGCCTGAGAATCACCACCACATATAAGCCAGTGAATAAACAGTACCGTACCTACCGTTTGGGTTCCAGGAATTTCAAGCTCATTTATTGCTGCAAAATGGACTGGGAGCCTGAAGAGCAGGGCATAAGACAGAATACTCTGGAAGAATGCCATTTTACATGGTTGCCAGGACGACATAGACTTCTCAGTATTTAATAATAATAATTGAAGCAGGATAGCAGGACAAGTTTGATATTGATTAGTATTACACAGTTATACATGGGTTCTAAATTGTGCATGTGTGTGTGTGAGTGTGTTCTGTCATATGTGTGTTTGTGTGTGTGTGTGTGCGCGCCTGCGTGTGTGCATTCGTGCATGTGTCTGTGTGTGTGCTATATATATATATATATATATGACATTGTGGGTACACCTGTTATTTTGACCTTGTGGGGACCATTTTTTTAGTCCCGACAGGTGGAAACTCAATATTATATTAATCTGTGACCACAATCAAAGAAATTAAACTCCCAAAAATCTTTTTTTTTCTGGTTACTAAAGGTTTATGTTAGGGGTGAGTAGGTGTTAAGGTTGTTATAGTTGGGGTTAGGGATTTTCCCTCAGAAATTGATAGATGGTCCAACAAAAATATGAATACAATCACATGCGTGCGTGTGTGCGTGTGTCTGTGTGCGTGTGTGTGTGAATGCCCCAAAATGGACTCACATTCCCTACAAGGTGTAACCTCGGTTACCTGGGTTCCTCAGATAAGATTCAGCTCACCACAACCTTGGTTAAATATGGCCATTAAAATGTTATGCTTTTAGCACATGTATAAGAATTATCTGCAAATATGTCAGCGGGGAATTCCTCCCTGCATCCATCATCCATCTTCTGATCGCTTATCCAGGGCAGGGTCACACGGCATCTAAAAATTCCACATTTCATAATTTATTACAATATAATGCAAAATAAAATAGATTATATGTATGAGTGCATGTACCTGGCAATGGACTGGCCTTCCATGCAGAGTGTACCCTTTTGCTCTGGGGTAGGCTCCGGGCCGGGAGGTGTGAAGCAACACAGCCATATTTAAATTATTGATGGAATAACTGAATTTGTTTGCTATTCTATACATTCAAAATTCCACTATTCATCCATAGTAGAATTGTAACAATTAGCAAATCATTGCAGTTTAAACTGCATGCAACTTGAGCGATGAACGGAAATGTATTTTTAACGTTTCAGAGACACTATAAAACCCTCCTTTAAAAAAGGCTGTTTTCTTGTACCAGAAAATGTGTGAATTCCCCTAACAAATTCAAGCAATTTGCAGCCACTGCAAGCTGACTGCTCAGCTAAGACAACCCAGAAACTTTTATATTTCTCTGAAGGGATGTGTTCATTTGTGATTTATTTGTTTTCTGAAGGTAGTTTGTTGACTTAACTTCACTCTCATGGTAGCATTATAAAACATGCTTTATGAATCGAGTATAGAAAAGCTATTCTGCCAACAAATATGTATTAAAGCTTCATAGCTGTACTTTGTAAGCATTATATTACCTATATCTAATCTGAGAGGATTTGCATGCACTTCCCCACAGAAGCTAATGATGCCAGTTCTGTGTCTTGTGTTACATTGCTCTACATTATCCTACTCCATTCCTCATTCCAAGTTTCTACAAATTTGTGAGTTTTCTCCATTCAACCTACAGCCTCCTTAACCTAAAAAAAAAAAAAACGGTGACTGGCTTCTCCTCCAAGCCTGTCTGCATACCGGAGGTGTCATCTTCCAGGGTTTTATTTTCTGCACTGGTGTGTGTGTGTGTGTGTGTGTGTGTGTGTGTGTGCAAGGCTTTTTGTCCAGCTGACCAAAAGGGTGATTCTTGCTGCTTCACCCTGAACTGGAACAGAGTGCTCTACTCGAGAGTAACAGGTCTGGGGGGAGGGGTAATATAGTGGGGGTAAAATTAGTCATTTATCTGAAGAAGAGTTGAGTTGAGGAAAGCATTGATGTGACTGCAGAAAAAAAGCATTTGACTCCTGCCAAGTTTTAAACGGGTACCAGTGATGATACCGCTGAATGTAATTTTCAGTGTTTGCAGCTGACATTCTGAGAGGTGAAACAATGGTGCGCTTTTAATTTCTTGTAAAAATGGTGTAATCCATCTTAGCAGATGACCTGGGGGAACAAAAGCAGAGCGAGCAGCCCCTTTTCCGCGAATGCACGGGCCACTTCCGAAACCGCCTGGGTATAATACCCATCCAGGGTGTCGGGTTTGTTCCAGAGCTTTCCGCCAGTCAGGATCCAGCAACTAAAGCAAGGCAGGTTTCCCTTATCAGGAGTTTCCACACCAGCCCTGGCTCCCAGTGGAGTGTCAGACTCCCCTTCTTTGAGGATTCAGAAAAGGGCCCTCGATGAAAAAGCTGGGAAGTGCTGTTTGGGCTCTTTTTCCTCCCGCTAGAATGGACCGCTGAATACTATTCGAGAAAGACATCTTCTGCAGCCTAAACTTAACACAGAGCTTTTTTTCTGTTCTCAGACCTGCTCCTGGTCTAACAAAGTAGAATCCCAGGACAGCAATCTGGGACTCGAACCATGCCATACTGGTCAGTATCTCCGCGATACATAGAGACTGTATTCCCGAGCTAAAGCTTCGCGTAGCCATGGCAACCATTTCCACGGCATTTACCAATGTGTCTACTTTGCAGGTTTCACACATCCAGCTCCTTAAAACGTTTGAGGTGGTTGCCAGATACGTTCTTAGATGCTGCTGCAAGAAAAAGAAAGGTCTGATGGAATGGAAAGTTCTGGCGACCCGGAGCAGCTTTTTGGATTCGGGGTGTCACGCGTGCTGAGGCGTGGGGGGAGATCTATGTGGATGCTGAGAGAGCTTTTGTTTCTCTGCTGATCCAGAGGCCCCCATGCAGCTCTCTGTCTTGGAAGACGTTTAGTCAGGGATGCACCAAAGGGGTTATGACCCCAAAAGCACTCAGTGGGAAAATGTTTACTATTAAGAGAACTTTATTGAAACAAACAGACCACAATACACCCTCCTGTGAGTGGGAAATTAAGTCCTGTGACTGTCTCCAATGAGCACACATGAATACACACACTTTTTATCTTGCTCTGGACCTTCTGCCGACTCTGACCCACAATAAATAATTTAAAATTAATCAATGATTCCTAATCCACTCCTTAACATCTGAATATCATGTTGAATATTCATTAAAAATAATAGGTTTAGTTATTTTTTTTTCTGGGAACATCTCAACATTTGTTTTTTGGGAGCTACTACCTTTGTGATAACATCAAAAAAATGTTCTCAGAGAAGCATTGAGAAGACGCTAAAGGTTTCTGGCTGAAAAGACTGACAGCAGACTGGTTTAATGGTCTGTGGAAAGAAATGTATAAAATAACACCTCACTGTAATTCCAGAATGAATTACAGTCAGCTTCAGGAGGATTTTTTTCTCAGAAGTTCAGAAGATGTTTTCTTAGCAGGCGGTGGAGTGAAAGAGTGTGCCAAAAATGAATAAAAAGGAGGAATGTGAGAAGACAGGGTGAGAAAGAAAGTGGAAGGGTGCAGGATAGTAGATCAAACGCAAAATGGGGCCGGAGTAGCAGGTAGTGTATTACTACTGCGTTATACAGCTTCAGCACTGTGACATACCACCGCAAAAATCTCAGGACACAAACAAATTAAGTCCGAAAACCAATGTGCCAGAAACGTGGGTAAATCTGTTATTACCATTTTAACATCTGTTAAATGGAAAGTGAGATTAAATAGATTAACTTTGTTGTACACCTTGGGAAGGAGATGAAAACAGTTTTTGCAGTATTATTCAGTTTATACACAGATGGCCTCTTTATTAGGGGGTGGGTTTGGTTACTGTGCCTATGATCAGTAGGTCACTGGTTCGAATCCTGGGATTGACAGGGCGCTGTCACTTTTGGGCCCCTCAGCAAGACCCTTAAGCCCCAAATCCTCCAGGGATTGTCTGACCCTGCTTTCTCCAAACAAAGTCTTTGGATAAAATGTTCTGCTAAACATTGACAATGTATAATAGAAACATACTGTGAGGCAGTTCTTTGGAGGCTGGTCTGTGGTCCTCTAATCCATGCTGGGCTCGTCTGTGGTGGGGATGAGCATTTAGAAGAGGTAACGAGATCTGGTATCAGGGCCTTTGTTTTGTCTGGTTCTTCTTCCCGTTATTTCCAGCCACGGTCGACTGCGGCCAGCCCCGGGTCCTGCTGGTCACCGCCACAGTGCTGAACCCTGACAGGTGGTCACTGTCCCTGGTGCTGAAACTCATACGGCGCCACCTGTCAGCCGGCCGGAGCGGCAGGCGGGTGAGCCTCCCGGGGGCGTTGCCGTGACATTACAGATATGCCCAAATGACCTTTAACGGCTAATCTTTCATACCCTTGGCGTATTTATGTGTGATGTGCCTCAGCGCTGGAGCCATTAGACACTGGGACGAGTTTAATCAATGACCAAAATGCAGTGTGGGAATCACTGTCTAATTACATTGATGTGCGCCTATTGTACTGTATCCTAACAGACCTGGGATCAGATGCAAAGATGTAATCAATGCCCAATCATCATTCACTTTTCTGTATAGCATTTTATCCCGATTCAAACCTTTTATAGGATTTGCATCTAAAGCTCTCCCATGAGTCCTCATCCAACTGTTCCTTTTTTACCATACAAACAATCAACTTTCAGGTAAACTCATAAATTACACAGATTCAAGCTTATTAAACAATAAACAACTAAGATTGTGTGTAGGGTAAGTATCAATTGTAGGGAAATGAATAAAAAAGTATTTCATATTTCATTATATTTTGAATTACTTTCATTTTTTGGATAATTTGAGTTTAACTCAAGGAAATTTACAATATCTTCCACTTAAAATGATCTTGATATTTTGTACTGGCTCAGAATAACAACACAGAGAAGGACTCAGTTTTCAATGCACTTAAATGATTGACTGTTGAACTTTTTAAGTACCTGCATAGGTTTAGCTGTATGTTTCCCTTCTAAATACAGTGCTCAGTCACCTGGAATAGGACTAAATGTACTCCTATTACGGTGTAATGGTACCCAAATGCTAGTAAGTAGGATCTGCAAGTGTGCAATCATCTAATGCAATCATCGGCTTCCAGCCTGACTACGGAATCACAGAAAGGACACAAGAATCAACCAAGATACTTCTGGAAGAAAAGCATTGGCAGATGTCCTGAATTTAACCTTTCCCCCCATCCAAGACCCAAAACCCTCTCCCTCCATGTTACATTTTTGATCTATGGTAGATAAAATAATCTTTTGTGTTCCAATCTTATCAAAATGTTAGCTTCTTTGGAACTGTTCCTACATAATCTCAGGTAAGATTGTGGCACAGGCATTATGATGGATGCTTCACAATGTTCTCAGGATGGCTCATCTTCCTTGTGGCTCTTAATGGCTACTGCTCTGTATTGTTTATGACACCCCAAGCCCTGTAGTGAGGTGTGGATCGTGGAGATGTATCGCCATCAGTGTCAGAATTAATGGTAAATAATCAAGCTTGTTAACTGAAGTTTTGGCAGCGTATTTGAGCAACCCATCCATCCATTTTTTTCCCCGCGTAACTTACCCAGGTGATGCTAAGAGGCAATGTCCAAGGAGTAATATCCACTTCAATCGTTTTTAATTATTTCATAAGTATTTCATGCGGCAGAAAAAGATTAGCTCTCTAAGCAAGCTTTCTCTGACATAAAAAAGCCAACTTTTGCTGTAAATTAACCTCATTAGTCATAGTTTTTATTGCTATGCCATCCATAAATGTTTTTTATGTGTCATTTTATTCCAATTAGACAGAGGAGGTCTCATTAACCAATGGACTGACGTCAGCAGGCTCTTGTCTGCGATGGCTGGGAGGCGCGTCAGGCCAACCCTACATCTCTCACCGGCCGTTCTGCTTCATTTTCAGGCCCTACATCCATCATCACTGTTTATATCTATTGGCATTGTTTATGCTTTGGTCCTTGGATCATTTCTTAGGATAACAATAATTGGCAAAAGCCATATGAACTGGGGGGATGGGGGGGGCTGTCTTATGCTAATATCATAAGAGCTTCATCCAATCTCTGGTACAATACGAGCCAGGGAACTGTTGATAGTCTGAACACATAGCTGCCAGAAACTCCTTCAGAAGTCAAGGGAGAACATCGATAAGAAGAGAGGACGATCTGTCACTATTTCTATGAGAGTTTTCATTGTTATGGGCTAAAAATATCTTGCCGCACTATAGCTCTGCTAGACAGCACTAACAGTAGGTGCAGGAGAAGATATGAGAGGCCTCGTAATGCAGTGTTTTATAAACAATGGTGGGAAGCCCTCCAAAGGCTCAGGAGATGGTGCAGCATCTGCACTGAATAATATTACTGGAAGGTGGGCTGGAGACTATCCATGCAGCATAGGGCACAAGGCACGGGCCACAGCAATTGAGCCAATTTACAGAAATCAGATTTAGAAGTACAACATTCTTTTTATACATCATTAGATTCAATGTGGTGATTTTTCAGAACCTGTGATCTGCTAGGTCACCATCTATCTGTCTAATGGAGACTGGTCTGGCGCATCTTTTAAAAGCACCAATACCCAATCAATGTGAGGATGAAAGGGTCCAAACATGAATGCATGGTTGCGAGTAGGCAATGAGCCGGAGACTGAAGAAAAGATAAGTTGATGAATTTTTGTTACGAGGAGCAACAGAGAAGCCTGGAGCAGCTGATTTTACCACGTGGCACAATAAGATGAGGAAATGACCTTGCAGAAAGAGATAGCATTAACCTTGTTTAATAGGAGTTTAAAAATAAACTAAATAAATAGCTAGTGATTAGAGTCAGATCTAAGCTAGCTTGCTGGTTAGCAAAACATGCTGCTTCAGCATCTCCTAAAAAAGGAATGTTAATTTAATATTTAGTATAGCAACTGTTTGCGGCCAACAGGGGGTCCCCAAACTCCAGGGGCCCCATGCAAATGCGTTGTTTGAGTGGTGGTAAACAATGCCACTGGGGGAGGTGTACCACAAATGTGAGATACTGAAGTTGGAGCCGATCTAAGGAGTGGCAGAGTTAATGCAAACGCATACGTCATAATATGTGATGGATAGCAAATAAGAAAGAGAGGAAATGGAGACATCAGGGAAAGAGAGGAGAACATGCCAGGTCTATAAATCTGTCTTCCTGTATATTATCCAAACCATTGTAATTAATAGTGTTCCTGCTGATTAATGAAAATGCCACAACCCGTTGTGGTTATACACCAAACACTACTCCTGACCATTCCAGCCAATAAATAGAGTGTGCTGGGTCGGCTGGTGAGGTGATAATCACCCCCTCTCCATATGACTAGACCTTCACAAGGTCCTTTATTGGCCCAGCGGCCAGGATGAGGCAGCCTTTGACCTGACTGAGGTGAGGTGGGGGGCCAGACGCAGAATCGCCCCGCAGGTGGCCCAGCTGTCATAGGGATTATGTGACATTCTCCCCTTTACAAGCGAAATGCTGATAACGGATTGCTGCGCACCCTGAACTGCATTGTTTCTCGGGGAGGATTAGACATCTTTCATTGGGTTTAATATCTTCAAGGACCTACAAGGGTACCGCTGAGCCAGGTGACCCCCACCATCCCTCTGCTCGGCCCCCCCATGCCTCAAGGAGGACAGAAAAAATGGCAGAAAATCCGCAGCGGGGGGGGGGGCGCGCCCCCCCGCGCAGGAGACGGGGGCGGGGGCCGACAAGAACAGAGGAGGAGTAAAAAAAAAAATCAAAAAAAAAACAAAAAAAAAAAAAAAATGAAAAAAAAAAAAAAA
>JAODLD010000001.1:48526014-48543202 GCA_026781065.1 Mormyrops boulengeri
CCCATGACTCCCCTCTTGCAGATATATATATACAACAATTCCTCTCTTACTATAAAACAACATGTACATCCTCAATCAAAAGGAATTAAGGGTTAACAACCTCGTTTATTTGGAGGATATGGGCTGCACAGCTACAACAAATGGCAGGAACATGAAATCATAAAGAAATCAGTCACAAAAGCTCCTTCTTCTTCTCACCACTTTTTTATTAATAATAATAATAACTGAGGCTTTATTGATCTCTGTGGGGAGATTGTCTTTATTCCTCCCTCAACTTGCTCTTTGTAGAGTAAGCTGTCCATGAAGGGCAGCCACCTGTTGGGGTGCCCAGGGAGCTGGGGGTTAAGCGCCTTGCTCAAGGACCCGCAGCCGCAGACGTGTTGAGGTTGGGTCTGAACCGGTGACCTTTGGATTACAGGCACACAGGCTTAGCCCACTGAGTCACACACTGCCCCCCGTATCTTTTGATACTATACTCCTCTTTCTGCAGTAAAGCTCATCAGGAAAAACAACAATAAGTCTTTCTACCTGCTAAAGATGTACAAGATTGGTTTTCTGTACTCAACCGTTCTTCCATTTTTGACATCTGTAATATACACTTGTCCTTAAAAGGAAATCTACATGTATTTGCCTTTTACCTATATTGCCTTGACAGCGCCTCTGGGCCCACAATACACTGCTGCCCCGCATGATTGACAGCTGACCGAACCTGTCCTTCAGCAGCCTGGATAGTGGTCATGCTGTGGACCCGCGATCAAGCACCGCCCACTTTCTCATTCATTGTGAGACCAGTTTATTATACACATGCCCTGATGGCGGTGCTCACTCATAACACCTCTGTTACCTATGAACGTCTGTGTTCGCGCCCCACCACAATATCAAACACATTCGCCCCTGACTCTATCTACAGGGTCCCACTACCCGTCTAATACAAACCGATGGTAAATAAACAACCACAGTGGTGGTCATGGTGTTACAGACTTTGAGAAGTCATGAAAGTTTCCAAGGATTCTGCTTACTGATGATGTGGTGAAGAAGCTGCCTCTGCCTAAGATTTTCCCACTCTGGGTCCATTGTGTGTTGACGATCATATGCTTTCATCAGTATACATTTAATCCTCTCAGGCCCATTGTTTTATTTTCTTTGTTCTTTCCCCAGTAGTCGAGGTTGGTAGGTATTCCTGTTCCTCTGTCTGCCTCATTGCAGCCCATGAATCTGCAGAAAGAGGCCTGACATCAGGCACCATCAGAAGGTTAAACGCCCCCTCTTCCCCTGCAGGTGTTCCTGTCATTATGGGTAAAATCAGAGTTAACAGTAATATTTGTGGCAATGTCATATTACTCAGGCAACATTATAGCAATGTCGAGGGTTGATTTTGTGGTCGTTCTGTCGTCCCTTGTCTCTTCTGATTATGTCAGCTGGAAGGTCCCCACCGGTAGATGTTCCAGAGCATTCCCATAATGCTCGTGGAGTGCACAAGCGACTGTATGTGTCAGGGGTTGTGCCACATACATGTGTAATATTCATCAATGATCATTCTGAACTTCAGATGAACCGGGGCGTCATGGCTGTTCTTGTTAGGCTAAGCCTCCGAAGAGACGGCATTGATGCAAAACCTCACCGACACATTGAGAGTTTGCATCTGAATTAAAAAATGTCACGCAGGCTGATCTACAGGCTGCCAAGTCATACGTACAGTAACATCTTTCCTGTCCACCAGACCCTCCTGTCCCTTCCCTAACATGGCCCTGATGAGCTACACCTGTTCCTTGTTACCCCTTGTTAGTCTGTGTATTTAATTACCTGTTTGTCTCATCAGCCCCAGTCCAGTCATTGAAGTCAGCCGTTGCTCGTGTACTTCACGATACTCATCTTCCTCATGGTCCTGCTTATTTCCCTGTCCCTGTTTCGACCTCAATAAAACCCGCTTTGTTTGCCAAATGCCTGCCTTCGAGCCCTTTGTATACTGCAAATGAAGTATGAATTATCATATAAAAGATTAAAATGCACAATCATTTCTTGTCATATCAGTGCAAATGTACATAAAATAAGTAATGCATCCGCGCTGTTCCAACAATCAATTGCCTCATGAATCGCTTTTAAAGGTGAATGTGTACTTCCGACCCAGTTATGTGCATCCCTGTGAATATGGACTGTTTCACTGTATATTATATTTCAGGCTAATATCTAGAAAGCATCATTCTTGAGATGATTGGTTTTCAAAGGTACATTGCAACTAAACCAATTTGCATTTTAAGTTCCCCCCCCCCCCAAAAAAAAAAATGTAAGTGATCACATTTGAGTGATTTTATCAGCCGAAAGGCACCCTGTGGCAGCATCCGGTGGTGATCAAAGAGCCACCATACGCAGGACACGCTCTGGACCCATCCCACCTCTGATAGCATGGCCACGTCCAAGAGGAAACTCTGTGACCTGAGTGCTACAGTATGTGATGTTTGCTTGATATGCTCTCAAAGGCTGTCAGCTGATCTCGTGGGCGGAGTCTCCATCACACTTGCAAGGGAATGCTGGGTCTCTCAGTGCTCAGTACGCGATGTGATATTAAAGCAGAGACATTTGGGGCGGGGGGGTACAAGGTTTCCTGAGCTACCGGGGGGAGGGGGCTGATGCTTATGTGGAGGACGCTGATTGAAAATCCTTCTTTGCTCACTCTAGTGTGACACAATTTTTTGCACCTTCTTCCCCATCTTCCAAAGTACACACATCAAAGAACTGTATAGCAGACAAAGACAGTCAGTGATTACAGTATAATGACAAGAAGGGGCCAAAAAGGGGCTGTCACCATTTCCGAGGTGACACCACACCCCATGGGCCTCATGCTTCATCTCCACCTACCAATGCTTAAGGAACATGGATGGATGGATGGATGGATGGATGGATGGCTGTATGATGGTTTTACTGACACTATTATATTGTGGCCTCTTGTGCGATTACACTTAAAAACTAGATCGCTCGTATCAGCAAATTTATATTCATTATATAACTTAAACTCACAATGTACACAAATTTTAACTTATACACACTACATTGTATTCCGTAAAAAATATCAGTTTCTGAAAGAGACAGATCCTCTTCTTAAAGAAATGTTCTCAAAATTCAATGCAGGATAAAGCATTACGGTACCGCTAAGCTTCTCAGACTGAGTGCATAGTAATAATTTATTGTGTCTGAAGTTGTTTGTCTATTCAAAATGCTGTTGCAGCTATTATCAGTATTACAAGCTTGAAGATACTTCACCTGCCAGAATTTTAGATTTGAACACAACCAGGGACTCAAGAACTCTTTTTTTTTCCCAGAGATAAAGAATTTTGTCTTCAAAATATAAAGATGCTATAGATAGTCATTAAATTATATTAATAAAGGGTGCAGTATGTGCTGGTGGTCACTGATGGATGGCATCACGTGGTTAATGTGTGAGGACTGTTATTTAAGACTCTTTCAGCTTGACTTTACAGTGTAATGAATCCTGCCTTCAGCTTCAGGTGCTTCTGCCTGTTAGGTTTCCTCATCGTGAGGAAAAAAATACAAGTAGTTCTCGACTTACATTAGTAATGTGCTCCACAAACCCTTACATAAATCAAATTATATGTACGTCGGATTTAGCTTCCCACACCATTCAAGACACCTTATAGCAAATACACACGAAAGCCAAAAAATACTAGTAAAACGCACTAAAGAACACATATGAGATAAAAGAAAAGATAAATTTTAAGTGTACTTATTTATTGTCGTATGTCAACTTTTCTGTTAGTGCTTCTGTTAGCCCTATGTATATCGGACAGCTTTTTTATATAAGGCCAGTTTTATGTAAGTCTATTGTACTGAATCGTGAACAGCCTGTACTGTATATACAGAAGTCTATTTGCCATTTAGCTAGGCGTGGAGTGACATACATAACATATGTGTTTAATCCCCATGCCTGTTGACAGTCGCCGAAGGTCCTCAGTCTGTGGTTGAGTTTCACTCGAGACCCTGGGTCTTGAACCAAGACTCTCTTACACTTTTTATGCACTGGTCAGCTAATGGGATCTAATATGCTATAACACGAAAAGAGTGTCTCTCATAATTGGGTTTCTGTTCGTTTGAGCCAGGTTTCAACACCCGGGAGATTAGTAATGTTACATGGCTCAGCCTCTGACCTGCCCCCCCACACTAACTGCATTATCATGTCTCACCCCCCCTCCCTGCCCCCGTTACAGCTCCTAATCACACGTCTTGTGGGAGAGAGCAGAGTAACTGGCCAGCACGTCGAGCATTACAACAGATCTAATTTATATTAAATATCCGTCAGGCCGCCTCACTAAGGCTACAGGCTGCAAATGAGCCGGAATATTATTACTTCTAAAAATGTGACACGGATATGAACGGAAGGCAACGCCACGGTGCCGGGTTGCAACAGAGAGACAACTTCATTTTTATGGAAAAGGACCAAGGGAAGGGGAGGGCCTTCGCGTGAATCAATAGGGAGGCATCCCCAGTTTCCGTCCTGCACGGCACGTACGCACAAACACCTGCCAGGATGGCGAATGCCACGTACACATGCACAAACACCTGCCAGGATGGCGAAAGTGTGATGCACGTGAAGGCATGCGATGGAGTGTGTGAGCAATAATACACGTCCCTGTCAAAAGCCCATCACATTTCTTCATGCCCTCCTGCCAAGCGGGAGGAACGGCTTGAGTACCAGCAGCAGATGTCCTGGAAGAGACACAAAAAATGATGCGTTTGCTTTGTATACTGAGGAGCGCTGCATCCAGAAAGGTTCGGGGTACAGAGGAGCTCAGAGGGTTCGAGTATTGGTCAGCCTGTAAAGAACTGGGTCGAGGTCCATTTTAACAAAGCCAAACACATGATGCAAAATCCAAAAAAAATTCAAACGTCATGACAGGCAGGGTTCATGTCGTAATAGGAACAGAATCGAATCCAAGCTACAAGACAAAGCTGGGAAAAAGGAACAAGGCGTCGGCACAGAGTATACAAAAAATGTCTGAATTAGATATTTGTAATAAGGCAAAACTCACAAAACCTGGCAACAGTACATAATAAATGGTATTTACGATATAAGAAATAGTTTGAAGGTCTTATTTTGCATATTGATTAATGGTTAACAGGAACTATGGAAGATGTGGACTGGGTTTTGGACCTGGAGGTGTTTGGGTTGGATAAAATGACACAGCCTGATCACATGACTGATCACATGACAAAGCTATAAATGGGGGAGGGGGCTCTCAGCATGGAGCATAGTCTGCTTGTTTTTAGCTCACCTGTCCCCCATTCGCACAGCTTTGGACTCTAATGGCCCAACTCACATGCAGCATAAGAGGTTTGTCCAGCGTTGCAGATTAGGCTGTTATAAGTGACAATCCATTATAAATCCCGGCGAATATAAATTCAAGCTTCCCCTAAAAGCCACGGAACTGTAAACGATGCATGTTTTTTAGGTTCCCGTTTTGCTTTGAGTAGTTTACATATGAATGAGGTCAGGATATTAGGGAGAAGCTGAAACTTGAAAGTGCTCATCGATAAACTGTTTACCTGCGAAATGCAGAGACTCCAGAAAGCGCATTTTTTATAAAAGAGAAACGGCAATGCATCCCTTATTTATGCCGGGGGGAGATTTTAAGCAACCACGGACACAGTAATATCACAGAGGTTATTAGCTGGTGTGGGAGTGTTTGCGCGGGGGGGGGGGTACTCAGGACATTCTAATTCCAGAATTTTCTCCTCCATCCCGTCCTGAGGCTGTAGATGAGTTCCAGGAAATGGCTACATATGATGTGACAAACAAATCGTGGCCGTGAGTGACAGCAGTCACAATAGCGATAGACCAGTGATCCATCACTCGTAGCTGTGATCTCGACTGGCCCGTGGGGGCCTGAGAATCACATACGGAGCCACAATTTTGTTAATTTATGCTCATCGTATGTTGATTTCCAAAGGTACCTTCATTTTGGGGTGGCACGGGGGTGCAGTGAGCAGCACAATCTTCGCGCACCTCTAGGACTGGGCTTTTGAGTTTCTGGCCCAGCCCTACATGTGTGGAGTTTGCATGTTCTCCCTATGTTGTTATGGAATTTCCTCTGGGTTCTCCACTTTCCCCCCACGGTCCAAAAGCCTCCTAACTGGCATTTCCAAAATTTGTGTGCTTGCCACGTAATGGGTTGGCCGCCTTCCTGGGTCATTCCCTGCCATGTGCCTGTGGCTTCCAGAATAGATTCCTCCTCCTTGACACTGCGTATCACAAACGGGGATGGATGGATGGCTGGATGGATGGCATGTTCCTTCATTTCTGTGCAGCCCAGAGCTGAAATGCTAATCACAGCCGTTAGCACTCCTGATGGTACTGTTGCACTGAGCTGAGGCTGCATGGCCTCGAGGTGCCTGAATCTGGGAGCATCTTCAAGGCTGTAGCGGCAGGCGGCCATGGCAGTGCACGGACGGGGCCGCATCCCACAGCTCTGGAGAACCTGAGGGCTACGGAGCGCGTTGGCTCACTACACCGAACCAGAAGCAACGTCGGCTGAAGCTGGAGGCGAAGTCTGGGACCAGCAAGGAGTTGGAGCTGGGGCTTGGCTTGTGGATGAATACGAATGGCATGTGGGTTTGCCGTATGGACACATCTAGAAAGATTAGCGTGTGTGTGTGCTTGTGTGTGTGTGTGTGTGTATGTGTTTATACAGTATCACGTCTCCTTCCTGTGGCCCCCTAGCTCCTTATGCAGGGCAGTGTTTGGGCAGTAGAGCCAGGTGGCTTATTACACTATGTTTATGCATGTGCCCACTGGCACAGCCTCTTCTGACATGACTTTTTGATTTTTATAGCTTGAAATGCTCTGGCACAATACCCAGGTCTACCTCGCAGAAGAATAAAAATTATATAACAGAGCACTCCGACATTGTCATCCTGCCTAATTGTCTGCAAATACTCAGGATCTCCGCTGCACCCTAATTTATGCCACTCGGTGAGAGTTTTATATATTCCGTGATGAATTATATATGAGGCAAACATGGAAGTCAACAGATTCAACAAATCACTACCCAAAGTTAAAAGTACATTATCGCAGTTAATGCATCTGCCGTGGGATGTTACTGATGCATTAAGACTATTTACTAGGTGGGATAAAAGGGATTCAAGAACAGAAGATATAGGAAAAAAAACAAGCAACTAATTCTCTTGATAAACATCTGATACAAAATTTGCAACAATAAACTAAAAAATTCCCTACATTCTCTGAATCATTCTCTGACGTTCAGATTTTTTTGAGAAAAAAATAAATGAAACTGTAATACTTTTAAGCGGGAACTGCGTCGTCCCACTTTGTTTGTGTTGCCGGTGCTCCTGGTGGAAGTGTGCCACGGCCTCCTGTGGTTTCTTCGATTTTCTTCATAGTATAAAACGGCCATGAAAGTATAAACAAAAACCTTTCTGAAGGAAAGTGGTTGGAGGGATTTACCCCCTGCCCCAGTCGGCCCATCCATGAAGCATGGGCAAAATCCAGCCCGTCTTGGGAGAAGGGGCCAGCTGGGGAGATAGAAAAAAAAAAATGAAAGCTAGAATCGCACATATGCCGTATCTCGGTTTGGCACCAAGTGTTTTCCACGATATGCACTCGACCACCTAAAAAAACGAACAACAACAACACCACTATATGGAAAACAATTGGTAGAAACGGCGTGGAGAAAGAGATCGGGATGTCCAATGAGGTGCATAGCTAAAGATGGCAAGGAAACCAAAACAAAATAAAAACTCGTGGCACGAAAGTGAAAGACGATGATTGAGGTGAATGAACACAGCAGCAAATGAGCCCCCACCCCCCCATGGGTAGCCAGCGATTGCCTTGTTGATAGCTGGAGTGTCACTGCAGATGGATCAGTCTGGGGTGAACTAGGTCCCCCGCCCCCCATCCTGGTGTTGTTAATGAGGTCAAGAGAACAGTATCTGTTATTTCCCATCATTTCAGCCAATCATGAGGGAGCCAGGGGAAAAAAATGCCATCCCACCCCTCTCCACGTTCATAATTGAAAACCTTCACTCTTTTCCTCTCCTCGTCCATGTTCTCTTCAAATCCATTTCCTCTGCAGGGCCATGCAACGGTGACAGGATCATTACCGTCCATGCCACGTCTACTGATAAACGACGAATGCCTGGGAATGTGGGGGGAAAATTACGCAAATAAAGACCCTCTGGAAGATGCTCTACATAACCCTGAAGCAGTGACAGACTGTACAGTGCGTGACATGGGCAGGAAGGAGATCAAGTTGATGCTGTCTTTTCAATGATGACAGAATTCTTAAATTATATGGGCACCTGTAGATGAGGAAACAAATCTTACATGCTATTTGTACCCAAAAATATCGAGTATAATCAGACACTGAATAGCAGGTCCCACACGTGAACCCACAGTGTGCTGTGAGTTGTGTGGCTTAGTGTGTTTTCATTTTCACAAACTCCGTGTCATGGACTAACATCAGACATCAATATAGATAAGTCACACCTACCAGTTCTGGAACTGCTACACCAGTTCATCCCCTGTCAGACAGTCTGCTCACCTACACCGGTGCAGCAAGGCACACAGCCAACAGTATCGCTGAGCTTGTGGAGGACACCAGTGCGATCGGCCTCATCAGCAATGATGATGAAGACACCTACAGGAGGAAGGTAAATGACCTGGCTGTACGGCGACAGGAGAACCACTTCACTCTGAGCGTAGACGAAACGAAGCAAATCATCGTGAACTTCAAGATAAACAGAGGAAGTCACATCCTGTTCAAAATGAACAGTACACCTGTGAAAACTGTCACTAGCGTCAGGTTCCTGGACATCCAGACTGCTTCTCATGGTATCTCAACACCAGCTGCCTCCTCAAGACGAGGGGACACAAGGGAGGCTGTTCTTCCCAAGCAGACTAAAGAGCTTGGAGTGGGAGCTAAGATCCTAACAAACTTCCACTGCCTCACCATGGAGAGCGTTCTGAGAGGCTGCATTACCGATGCATCAACCTGACAGCCTGGATCTCCAACTGCTCCAAGGAACAGTGAGGACAGCTGCCAGAGTCTCCAGTTTGGAGCATTTACACCACCCGCTGTCAGAAGAGGTCTGACGCCATCATCATGGCCACCAGCCACCCTGCTCACATCCCCGACAAACTGCTACCCTGCGGTAAATGCTGCAACGTCACGTCCACCAGCGCCACATGTTTCACAGACAGATTCTTTCCATGGGCACTCAGGACTGCAAACATCCTATAACCCTGTAAAACTGTCTGTATGTAGTGTCATTTATTACAAATTTACAGTCACAATTTTTTTTCATAATTCTCTTCCATCACTGTTGTACTGTTTGTAACATTTTATTGTTTAGTACTTATTGTATTTCATGTCCATGACACTGTATTATCTTTAAGATGTACTATTGTCTTGCTGAAGAACGGCACCAACCAACACTATGTTTAGGATTCCATTGTTTTCTCTGAAACCTGAAACTATTTAAATTATTCCACAACCCGCAATGATATATTAAGGATGTATTACAGTCTACCAGTTGCTTGGAAACATTTTATGCCTTTGGACACCCATTTTGTTCAAAATTTTGCTGGTGAGGGAAGTAGGCTGGGGGCAGATTAGCTGGGTTTTACTTGCAGGGGGATTTCCCAAAATATCTTAAGTCCACTGGACAAAAATGGCGAGTGACACAGGCGAGAAATGATTTAGCTGGTACAGGTCATGCACTAATTTACAGGCACTCAGCTGCTATTATGCAGCCCAGTTGTAATTTATTGCGCTAACTATTAATTTAATAGCAGTAGTGCTGTTGTTTCAGTGCTGTTGTCTTTAGCTAACGGGCAGTGTGTTAGCATAGCGGCTAGTCAGCGATCTGCCTGTGTTTACACTTGTCCATTGGGCCTGGAGCTCAGCTCATCCGTCTCAGCTGTCGTCCCTGCGAGCCTCGCGGGACGAGATATGAGCCCAGCGTCCGTGCTGCTGCTTTTCGCTATACTGGCTTTAATGAAACCAGTATCTCACGTCGCCCAGCCATATTATGCGCAATTAGCGTTAACCAATGTTGAAGTGCATTGGAGAATTATGGGAAATTCCCCATGGTATTCGCCCCCCACCAGCCCTTAAGATTTTACTCCTGCGTTGGCCCTGCTGTGGGACCAGTTTCGAGTCCAATGGACCGTGAATGGACAGTCTCCAGCAGCGATGGCCTCGAATAACAGATGTTGTGCAATTACACTAGGCAACAGGTGAGACGTCTCTAGGGGGTGTAACTGCGATACCATTGGTACAGACAGACACTGGTGCTACAGTCAACACCAAGCAAAAACACGCGGTAGCCACAAACACTCTGGGGTCATTCTGATCCTGTCATCTACAGCAGCTGATATGCTGCAATATTTCCTATTTCAGTCATTTCCTTTGAATTTATTTCATATATTTATACTTTATTTAGCCATCTTTTCTTTTTTCGCCATTTCTTCTACTTATCTCGTAATTATTCCATAAATATGTACATCTGAAGCTCCTTGTGATATTTCCACGTTGATGGCTTGTGGTGCCTTTGTCTCATTTTGTGCTGTTTAATTCTGTTACCAATTATATGTTACTAAATGGATGGCATGAGTAACAATTTCAATGTACTGATATAGACAAATAAAGAATCTCGAATCTTGAATCTCATCTCTTACACATCTATTACACAGCATAAAACACACTGCTCCCAAACACCCGCAGGATACCACACCATATGTTTTACAGTGATGTTGGTGCCCAAGGATGTGTCAGAGTGCGTACTTTTGTATTTGTTACACAGGTGCAGCTGGACCCTTGGGCTTACTTGGCAAGAGTGACTGTGGTCTCCTGTTTTGAAAGAGTGTCCTTATACAGCTGGTGTCTTGTTGGATTGAGTCAGGAATGAGAAGGGCAGCTTGGAAAGATGCCGGCTCAGGTCTTGCCTCATATGAGGTCGTGTCATTCAGGAAGGCACTTTTAGTGGTCGGCGATCGGTCCCCCGTGTCCGTGATCCACTACATGATCTGTTAATATCCTCCTACGCGCTTTCTTTCATATCTTTGTCTTCAGTTTTTCTTTTTTTTATTACACTGTGTGGCCAAAGTGTTCCTGTAGGAATCGTCTTTCACATTCATGCTATGTCCCCGTTCCCCCGTACCAGTCAGATTAATGCGGAGCAAGACGTCTGACCACTAAAGCACATATGTAGTACATGCAACATGCAGACGACCAAAGCGTCACGCTTTGCTAGCAGACAGCTAGCACAAGTGTTCAGGTGCTAAAATGCTAAAGTACTCCATTTTAATTTCCCTTGGAATGAGAGGTCTTTAATTTTCTGCTGAAAATGGGGGAGAGAGAAAGGTGGCACTGACAGATGCTGGGATCTCAGGGTACCGGTCAGAGAATGAGCTCTGCATGAGTGATTTTTGCACGCTAGGAGTATTAGACATCCGGCCAATACAGATCTTAGCTGTCTGGCAGGGGTGTAGGGATGATGCTGTCCAGCACAGGGGTAAATCTCCAAGCCTTTGTCTTTCAATTACCTCTGCCTGCGACCTGGTGCAAGATCAAAAGGGTGGAGATGTGTGAGCATCTAGGGAAGACCGAGACCAGACGAGTAGCTGGGTCTTGAATCAGCTTGATCAGACAAGTAGAAGAGGGGCCAGAATGGAGGTTTGCAACCTTCATGGCAGACAGAAGCATTCATATGATTTGCGTATCCTTGTTTCTGTCCCAGTCATGGGCCGACTGATACAGGAAACATTGATCTTCCCTTTTTGAAGTGACCTTCTTCTTGACACAGATTGGAGGAAAGGAGCTGCCCTCGCTCGCAGACAGGGAAAATGCCATGCCAGTGTAATTGGAACACTTTCTAATCTGCGCACAAACCATTCCAAACATGCCGCCGACACATATGCTTCTGCAAGCAGAAGAGGGTATCATCTGGAAACTTCCGCCGTCATAACACACCAGCATCGCGCGAGCTCCCCCCGCAAACGGCACCCGCTCCAACGTGGTAGGCCGTCGAGGGTTAGGCATGGTTCCTCGGGAGCAGAGACAGAGCGCCTTTGTTCTTCCACAATGCACTGTGACGTCCTGTCAGAAGACTTACGGTCTGGGGCGAGGCAGACATCAGCAGCTGCCCATTGTCATCTGGACAGCCCGCATAATTAATTTTCCAATCCCGCACCAGAGCCCAGGATCGCCATCCCCGCCAAGAGGAAGAGGGCAGGAGAGGAACACGCAGTGCTAAAAGTTCGTAATGAAATTCAGAGGCAGATATGAGTCTTTGTGGCGGTATTGTGTTTTCAGTCACATCTCGGAGCGCCAAGTCTGTGTGTAAAGCCTGCTTCTGAGCCATTGTATCGTGGGCTATTCAGTGACCTGCCACACACCATTAATGATTCCACACACAGCCAGAGCTGGCTGTTATACTGCTAGTACATTATCAAGGTATTCACTCCCCAATTGAGGTTATTTTATTCTGGAAAGTCCAGCTACAGAGGGTCAGGGGGAAGGTTAGGGACTGCGGATCAAACAACAGGCCTGGGGGGGGGGGCTACCCACATTGGGCAATACACCATTAAACAACCAAGCGTGTTTAATCGAGGAATTGACTCATGAGTGATTCTAGGAAGAGGTGGGGGACATAAAAGGGGCTATAACTTATACAGAGGGTTTTCACTTGGTGAGTGACTAAAGAGGGGGCAACCCAGGAGCCAATCAGCTTCCAGCTGGGGCCGGCGCCCCTGTGTGTTCATGCTTCTAAATCTGCTGGTGCCTTGACCCTGCTGAAGCGATTCTGTGGTACAATTTCGAATGCTTTCATTCAGGCTGATTTAAAAATGGAGTACATAAAAAAGAAGATATAGAGGCTGTTAGCCGGCGACAATGTCCGTCTCCTTGGACAGGATCCCTGTGAAAGGGGGGGTGCGCTCTTGCCTTCCCAGCGCTGATTACCGTCCCCATGACGGCTGAATTTGAGCCTCTCCACGGTGACGGGAACGGCTTCTGTGGAGGCGGTGACCCACGAACCTCCTCGAGCACGTCAAACCCAACCTCCCAACATGTTCTTGACCCCAGCGCATTCTGCCATGATTTTTAAAAAATCTTACATTGCTTTGAATCATGTCCACATCTCAAGATGAGTTTTTTTATAGCAACGAAATTGTGGGTTACGTTTGTTGGTGGGTTTAAAGAGTTTACACAAGGCTTTTTTCCCCCACTTTGTTGTGGTGCTGAGTAGTTTATGAGGCATTTTTCTAGGTGAGCAGTTTAAATAGTTTTGGAAGCTTAAGAGTATAGTGGGGGGCGGCAGGTTAGTAAGTCTGTCTTTATTTTTATGCAGCTGGTTTGTATCCTTTCCTGCTTTTCAGACAGGCATGTCAGCACTGCCCCCTGCTGTTAAGCCTCCAGCACTACAGCACAGAGTTGTCATTTGTCCTCACAATGCCCGTGAGCTGATTCCCTGGCGTAGGCTGCGGTGCCCTTGAGTCTGCCTGCATGCGCTGTGCCGTGTGGTAGGGGCACGCCGGTCACCCCAAGCCAGCACTGCACCGAGGCAATTCATTCCCTGCATAGTTTCTTCTGAATTTATTCTATACCTACTGAGTTTCCTTTGCAGGTTGAATGTGTTAAATGAGGACTTTGAGTCATGGTTGGGGGGAGGGGGTACTTCTGACCCCATCATTCAACCCTCATCCACCCCCTGCACCAGCAAGAAGCCTGCCAATAACATCATCCAAAACAAGTGAGGAAAGAACAATGAGCTTGTGCCAGTCTGCCTTGCTAATCCACAGTGTCTTTAGCGAGTGAATGAAATAATCTTTCACCCTTCGCCTCGATTTTGGACGTGTCTTCTTCCATCCATGAGATCTTCACAGACATTCCCACATGTATGCAAGGGCAGGTTTGTTGTTTTGGGACCCCATTTAAAAACTCACTTTGGGGCTCCAGGGTCTAGTGACTGTTTGTGGCCAGAAGGGGGACTCCAAACCTTGGGGCCCCCATGTTTGTTTGAGTGCTGGTAAACACTGCTGCTGCAGTTATGCATGCAGGGGCCCCCACTACAAGAAAGAAAGAGGTTCCATCACTACTCCTGGTCTCCTGAAGCTGTCCACCATTTATTTAACCATTTAATGTTCTCTGAGCATCGATCTGTATACTCAGTGCTGTGGCAAAATTAAGATGGATTTCAGAAAGACCAGGGAACCATTCTCCCAGGGAAAGAAAATTTTGTAATACTCTCAAACTTAAGATTTATTTCTTTAATAAAATGAGGTATAGGTCCCAGCTTAACAATAATTCGTACCATATATTGTCTCCAAATTCAAAATTCTACATTGTTTTAAATCACGCAATTTCGTTACCTGTAATAGTCTATAGATTACATTAGGCTATAGGAATACCCAATATCTTATGTGGGTTGCTGGATTATAGATATAACCTGCCCAAAATATTTCACACGTTAAACATTTATAATTTCCCATTCAAAATGTTTTTAAATATTTTAACGTCACCTTATAAAGGCCCTGTTTGCGGGACCATTTTCCGAATCACAGATCATGCCGGAAATGGCAACAGGCAGGTGCAGAATCACATGAAATGCAGGGTTATTCTGCAGCAGCGGTTTCAAACGGTGGGATTGACGGCCTCCTTTAAGTGACAGTAAAGTCGAAGGAGGGAGAGAGACGGCGGCGGAGACAGGCCTCTCTTTAAAATGCTATTGATGTCGGGAGACGCAATCATCCAGCTTCATGTCTACAGATGGCACGGCGGAGCCCCGAGTAAATAACACACAAAGTGATGTACTTGTCTGGCCCAATGAGAATGCTCATTTAGAACTGTCATCAACAGATGCCATGATTTATTACTCCTGGCTGGTGCTCCACAAATTACAGCCTGCCACAGTGCTGGAACTATCAAGGAAAAGAGAAAAAAAGCATCTAAAATGCAAAGATGGCCCACATCTCTCCGCCTAGCTCCCACTTACTGTGTGATGTAAGTAACCCTCCCCCCTATAAAGATGGAGCCTCGGCCACAGGGAGCCAGTGGGCCTGGTTGGGTTTCTGGGGCCCGCAGCCAGGGGGAGGCAGAGTGGGAAGGCGAGATTAAATGGAGCGGCTTGGTTCGGCAGGGCTGGAGATTAATGCTGCTGTTTATGTGGGAAGGGAGGCTTTTGCAGGAGTGGGAATAAGAAAAGCGGGCCCAAAGGAGGCGAAAGGAGAGGAGTAACCCTGGGGGTCTGGAATCATTGGGAATAATATTGGGAAAAAACTTTTGATGATCCGTTCACTTCAACGTACGAGAAGCAGCTGCTTCTGTTTACACACCCTCCCCCCAAGTCACATTAGCACCTCCTGAAAGACCCACCCCCCAAACTGATGATGTCACATTGCCCTTTCACACAACCGTGGTTACAGCATGACTCATCTTTCCCAAGGTGAATCATCATTTCCCAAGGTGTTGCTCAATAATGCAGATATTCCAGACACAGTCGTTCACGGATCCAGCTTGGACTTGGTTTCCATGGACTGAGTTACACGCTGTTAGTGTGTCTGGGAAAAGGTTGACTACAGAAGAGTGACCTTGAACATTGTGGCCATAGCAACTATAACTGGCACCACCTGTATGGATTACATAGCTGTACATCCACTATTTAACTGAACAAATAAAACAAGAACAAAGCTCAGAATGTGACGATGTCAAGTTCCTTGTTATTTGTCCCATTTCTAACTGTACTACAGTCCTAGATGGGATGCTGTTCTAGCCAAGACATTTGACACAGATGAAATGAATCACTTTGTGCAGGAAATGCATGCAATGTAAAGTACTGCACATCATCTGTGGGGGTAACCAGATGAAGACTGCATGGGACACATTCAGCACACAGACCTTCCTCACCAAACACCCACGCTGACAGTCTTTTCTGTCTTTTGCCTCCTATTGCTGTTCATTCGTGTTCTCTCAAAAATGAGCTAATACTAATAAACAGGATTTTAAAAATTTAAGGACAAGTCACGATGCCTCAAGTTCATTAATGCTAATCAGTCCTGAGGCACTAATGAGATTCGGGACCTTTAAAGGAAGAGACGAAGACGTGGAGACCATCGCGAGAGGAACTCTCTGGGTATTAATGAGCACAACAAAATGCACTTAAGTCTGGAACATGAACATATCAACATACACGTCAAGTTAGCTGCAATGTAAACAGTGAGATGAGTTATAAAAAACCTGCAAAATTTGGTGAAATCATTGAGCCATCAAAATAAAAGCATAGGTTCTCCTTATTCACAGTGGTGCACCAATGTGATATTTGTGAAATTATAGCTGTGAAATCTGTAGACTAATTCTTCACTCACATTGCATGTTTTGGGCACGTGGGATAGTAACATGGGCTAAAAAAAACACGAGTTTCACAGATAAAGTGTGACACTTTGACACCTGTGAATCAAGGGAAGGGCATTTGGTTAGCACATCCATGTTGGAAGGTGTACTGAGTGTCGACACACTGGTCGCTCAGTAAGAACTCTTTAAGATGTTTGAGGGACACGGCTGGGAGAAGGGGAGCCTTAACTGGCAGCACTCAGAGTGGGCTCGAGGGGGCCCCCTGATGGGCGTAATGAACTTAATGTCATATACATTATTCCAGGCTCTGATCTCCTGCCAAGCAGCACACGGCAGCCTACTACAAGATGGGAAGTGATTTGGCGAGGGCCAGATATGCATCTCCCTC
Organism: Mormyrops boulengeri; assembly: GCA_026781065.1. Classification (NCBI taxonomy): domain Eukaryota; kingdom Metazoa; phylum Chordata; class Actinopteri; order Osteoglossiformes; family Mormyridae; genus Mormyrops; species Mormyrops boulengeri. Next base: position 48,542,782 of record JAODLD010000001.1, read on the forward strand.
CTAACTAGCGAAGCGTGCTTGGCTGGCGGCCACGCCTGTCACCTCGCACTTTTTGGAGATCTCAGTTCAGCCCAAGTGAGCTTCACAGATCCCATTTCTTTTTATGCGTTCCTCCTGCTGATGGGAAACTCAGAGTCATTCCCATTTAATCCTAGCAAGATCTCTAGCTCCTCCATCGCTTGGTCAGGTTTTGGTATTTAACGGAATGTCAAGAAGAAGCTGTCAAGAAAAAAAAAACACATTCTAGAATCCACAGGTCTTCGCTTCTGAAATAATTAGAAAACATAAGATATTGCTATGGGACTTGTTATGGTGCAGTCAGTCGGACGAGCCCTTCGGTCAACCAGAGACTGAGCCCTTCGGTCAACCAGAGACTGAGCCCTTCGGTCAATCAGAGACTGAGCCCTTCGGTCAACCAGAG
>JAODLD010000001.1:48547270-48587518 GCA_026781065.1 Mormyrops boulengeri
GCTCCGCCCCCCTCTTCACCCGAGTGTCCAAGACATGCGGCCGCAAGTCCGATGACACGACTACAAAGTCGATCATCAATCTGTTTGAAAGGTCAAGCAAGGGTGAGGTATGAAAATGACCATGGTCATTGAAAGTCACCCTCAATGCCTCTGTTTGGTTCCACAAAATGTAATTGGGTTTCTGACGGCGCCCAACACCGAAGGCTTTTCCCAGTGGAGTGATGGTGGAAAGGCCAGATGCACTGCAGGAGCACATCCAAGTTCCCATGCTGCACTCGTGTAAGCAGCTATGTGGCACCATGCTGCACACCCAGGGGGTTGATGGGATTCCTGCAGTGCATTCTGGGGGAGGGTTAAATGGAGACAGTTCCTGACAAAAAAGAAATGCAATTTCACATGTACTTAAGCTGGCACTGAGCGTGGAGCCTAAAGATTAATAGCATAGCTTCGGCTGAAACGAGAGATACATACTCAGAAGGTCGGACAGACTTTGGCCATCACCTCACACGAGGACGACGCATGTCGCATGTTACAGGGGACGTGTGTCGTGTGGACATTATTATGAGCCAGTGACACTGTGCTATTTTAAAAGGAGCTTGTTTTTAGCACTTTTAAGAGGGATCCAGCAGTGACTCCTAGTGACCTGAATCGGAGCAGACGGTGAAAAGCACGCATATGAATTTGTTAGTGCTGCAGCGTGTCACAGACCACGCACGCAGGTGTATGCTTATTTTCCCAAAAATTATTCTTCTGTTATAACTTCCCATAGCTTTCAGCACACATCTCTCCACTCATCCTTCTTCCCTCCCCTCTCTCTATCTCAATCTGACCTTGACTATCGCTACTGTTTTTTTCCCCGCTCAAACTGAGTAATTCGGGTTAAATGCCTGTTCCGAATTGTGATATAACATGCTGTCCCTTGGGAGCTTCAGCTTATACGCCCTTGTCCTCAAACGGCAGAACAGTCACAGCCCCAGCATCTCTGCTGCAGTACAGCTGAGCACACAGTCTCCTAAAGAACACCCCCCCCCATCCCACCCCCACTCCATAGTACCCTTGTGCTGAACTTGGCCTAAATCTCCAAACCATCCGCATGCATAAACGAGCGATAAAATATTAAGTTGCTTCGGATTAACGTTGCAGTCCGGCCACCGCGGAGCGGTCGGCGTTATTTTCCCAGGCTGCTCGGACCCCCGCGAGCCATCCGGAACGTTCCGTTTCGTTAACATGCCCAGTGACAGATAGAGCCGCCAGACTCACTGCGCTTGAAAAGTGCCCAGCGGCACACATGTTTCCACGGTAACTTTAGGCCAGTGGTACGTCCATTATAGTCTTTAGTTATGACCCCAAACACGAGATGTTGCCTCGTGTCAAAACACGAGATTTTTTTGATTATATTGTCGGCTCAGTTTCACAAATACAACAAAAAGCATAATGCAGGGTTTGGGGTTCATAGGCTGTCATTAGTAGGGACAGTAATAAATAATCCATCCATTCATCATTCTTAACAGACTTTCCCCATACAGTGGTCACAGAAAGTCTTGGGACCCTTGCTTTATTCTGTAAAAATGTTGCAAATTGATTGATTTTATAACAAATATCATTACTTTATTCGTTTAATTACAAAAAACATACATTAGAAACAACCAGTTGTTTTAAGTAGTAATAAACTGAAACCCAGATTATATTTCTAAAAGAGCTGTTCTGAATTAAAATGTTTATTGACAAGCAGTCTCATTGGGGGCTTTTTAATTAGTAACGCCTTTGCAATAACATAAAACACCAGACTTATGTGTTTAGCATCCCTTTGGCAACCAATGACAACACTTGCAATTAATATCGAAATGATAAGAATAGAACTGAATGAGTCAGTCAAAAAAAATATTAAATTAATAAAAAAGAAAATGTTTGTGTGCAAGATATGTGCAGATATGTTGAACATTGCTCGTTGATGGACTTTTGTTATGAAACCAATGTATTTACAACATTATTATAGAATTAAGGAAGCATCCCAAGACTTTGTGTGAGCCCTGTATGGGAAAGTCTGTTAAGAAAGACAAATGGATGGACTATTTATTGAGCACTGTATAAGGTAACAGTAAGCCTGGAGGATGTCCAGGAGACAGGGCCCCCGCCCATGGGATATCAGCCATCACAGGACACATACAATCACACACATTATGGGCAATTTACAGAAACACATTCACCTAAATGTGTGTTTTCAGGCTGAGGGAACCCCAACATGACAAGTCAGGAATGGGAATGAATGTGAGGCCACCAGAACAGCCCTGACGCATAATGCTTACTCTAAAAAAACGTCTCTTAATTATCCTAGTGGTGACCCCTGGGTGTCAGGCAGGGGAACTGGGAGAATCTCCAGCCACCAAAAATGCCTTGTGCTGCATAGATGCAGAGATGATCTGACAACAGTGTTTGCATACTACAGGAGCGTCGTGAAAATCTGTTACGATTCCGTGAGGTTCGTACTACCTAGTGCTGTTGCAGGGTGCTACTTTGGAGCAAATGGTGTCTTCTTTTATGGAATCTGAGAGATAACTGTCAGGAAAGGCTGAGCTGTAGAACGATTGTGGAGAGGAACAGTAATATTAAGACGAAGATATGGGGAGAAAGTCAAAAGATGAACTGAAGATGGCGTCAAATGAGAGCTGAATTCAGGAAACAAGTAGGCTCAGAAGGAGACTTTAGTACTGACTCGCAACATGTTTTAATGCCTCTTCAACACTGACAGGAAACTGTCGATCAAATGGGAGAGAGCGAAGCTACCGTCAGATCAGGGCAACCGGACGTGTCATTACAGCCTAAAGGGCTCTATTCTCTGCAAGAGAAAAAGAAACAATTAATGAGAAAAAGAGTCGTCCCCCCTCCACTGCTGTAGAACAATAAAACAAAGGAACTCTGTTTCCATGGTGACCCCATCACGGCAAGTAAATGACATAACATAACCTGAAATTCTGTAACCCTCACATCCTCGCCGGCAATATTTACTGCCACCACTGCAGTAGAATCTTATATGGACACAAAAATTAATTGATCCTTACTCTGTGTTTTTGTTTAGAGATTAATTTCAATATCCAGCATTATGCAACAATTGTGCTTCTGAAAAATAATTTATTAGTAAATCACAGAAGATTTTAAAAGCCAGATCTGAATTGATTTTTTTGTTTCTCCCTTGTTAGGAGATGCAGGAGGTGGTGGGTTCGGCCCTTGAGAGTTCGGTTGTGTTAGAGGGTTTTAGCGGACCCTGATCTTCCCAAAGAAAGGCATTGTAACAAGAAGAAAATACTGAGAGTGAAAGAGCAACAAATACATAGAGATTACTTTTATCATACCGAGTCACCATTTTCAGAGATGCTTTTAATAATGTACGCATCAGCACCACAGGCAAACCATTTCATACAGAAAATGCTGGAAGCATTAGCAAGCAAGTTATAATTTAAAGGAAAACGTGGTGCATGCAGAAATATTTGCAAAGTGAAAATGACATATTTGTCTTACATATGTCAGTGAAGACATCCGTTCATCTATCCGTCCATCCATCATCCATCTTCAGTCTACTTTTACCATTAAGGGTCATGGTCAGTTAAGACGTGCAGTTTTATTGTCTTTGCAACACACATTTCTCTTAATATACATCTTGGCAGCCCCCTATCAGTCATGTAACGGCCATGTTTTTCAAACTAGGCCGACCTTGACCTTTTCTTCCTAAAATATTGCTGCTAGAATTTACATGCACTGTGTCAATGAACCCTTCTACCTGCTCTGCAGTCTAATCCCAAGTGTGCCTATTCTCCCCGTGTCACATGGGTCTCTTTCAGGTCCTCCAATTTCCTCCTGCAGTCCAAACACATCAAATTAAGCTAACTGGCATCTTAGTAGTGTATGATTGTGTGCAATATACTGGCACCCCCTCTGGGTTGTACATCAGTCATCTGTCCTGTGCTGCCTGAGACAGGTTCCAACGTACCCTCACATCTCTTACCAATATGTAAGATGGATGGATGGATGTATGGATGGATGCATATATTACCTGTGTATTAATGACTGCTGTAAAAATTCCCGGATTCCCGGACATTAACCATCTGTTTGGGATGGACTCTATTATGGAAAAAGCACTGCAGGTACTTCAGGTAAAATTGCGTATAATTTGTATTCAGCTAATCTTTATGGACTGTTCCAGAAATCCTGCATGCCGTTAAAATGAGGAGAGGTATCTGTACACACACACTGAAGCCACTCAGCCGCTGATACATGTGAAACACATTCACAGTGTTAAACAGGATCAATTAAACATATCATTTCAGCTCAGGCACTGTAATATAATTAGTAAGATTTTCTCAAATTCTTTCTAACTGCTGCCAACAACCAGAGGTCAATAATTATTAAAATTAGATTCAGGCAACAGATTTTGCTCAGGAAACATCAATTTAATTAATTACCTCCATTTCTGAAGATTTGATTATTCACAATTTAGGTATTTTCTTAATAATCAGAACCTGTTAGATAACTGCAACCCAGTCATTGTCTCAGATAATCACACTAATTGCCAATTATGGTCCCACTGTGTTATCTTGTTATATATAATTGTTTTGATTGTCAGCCTAAGTGTTATCATTTGAATTCCATGGTATTTCAATTTTGCGTGGTCTTGCCATAAGTAAATCATTTAATCTAGACATTTTTATAAGAGTCACTGGCGCAGGACTTTGTTTTTATTAGGTGTAGCAGAACCCTCCAGTCTCACTTTCAATAAAATTTTATATTTATGAAAAAATCATAACCTTAGAATTAATTATTTTTACTCCAAGTCTGATGTGATTTCTCGCCTTGAGTGTCAGAAGAGATTATGGCCATTGGGTGGCAGCTGTCAGGCCAACGGTGCTCGTTAAGTTCCAATGCACTCGCTTTGTTTTCTGTGTCATAAGGTGTTTGACCCTCACTTAACATCTGATTGGGGGAACCAATCATCACACTTATCTGGCCTTAAGAGTCCTGCTAAGTGAGGTCTAGCACAGAGCAGTAAATGTGTTCCGGAATCAGCTGCAAAAATTACCCAGGGTGCCTGAGGTAAAACAAAGTTAGATAGGAAGAGACTAATAAAAGTTTTGCTTCCCCACACTAATGTGCAAATGGTACAGTCTTTACAGTCTTTTTTTGTTTGCTTTACACAAATGTACAAACACCCACACATTCAGCCTCTCGCGCAACCATTTTGTCATCTATTTACCACTTATACACAAACACATGCCCATTAAATCCCTAACAACACTTGACAAGACCTCGATGACACTCATCTGGAAAATGTGTAAGGCACGTTATAAAAGAATCTACTCCACATATAGTATCTGCAGTCTCTCGAAAGCTACGGCTCCTCCCAAACACTTGCAACAATCCACTGAAAATGAGAAGAAATCTGATAACATTTAAGAATCAGATACATAATGGAAGGCATTTGTGTTATCTGCTGTAAGTTATATATCGACTCAAAATTTTAGTATAGCATCAAAGCCACCCTTGCAGTGTCAGCTGTCAATGCTGATGTCGGAAATGTAATTTTCATTGTTATTTTTGGGAGTAAAAAGGGAAAATGAAGAGTTCAAGATATAGTGCAAGTCAATCTCTATACCCATCATGCAGCTGGCTTCCCTGTGCTGTATTAGAACCTTTACCTGTTTCAAATTCCATCAGCAAATTACATATCAGCGAGAAAATATATACTTTAATTAGTACATTCACATAAATTCAAAAATACTTAAAACAGCTGGTAGCGATGGGAGCATAATGGAAATAAAAGAAAACCTTTGTTTAGCGAGAAAAGAACAGTTTTAATGACTGAAAATGGCGTTAGGTTGTTAATAAAATAAAATTGTACGTCAGTGCTTTTATTCCATCAATGTGGAACTGGATATCAGTTCTGGCTTTTACATAAAACAACTTCAGTGTGAATACCGCATGAATTTTACTGGGCTGAAATTATCACCACTGGCACTAGGGAGACAGGAATGGATGTTTTCAGCTTAAAATTGGATGCAGTGTATCAGTTCTGGTGTGTCACCTGTTTATGAATATAAAATACAGCTGGTTAGATGAATTCTGAAAGGTAGGACTGAAATGGCTTCCATTTGGCTTCTCTAAGTGCCTTTAACGGGGTTAGTAATAACCTACGTGTGCTAAGAGTGTAGGGAGGTAATTGTAAGTTCCAGTATCTGATTGATTACCCCCTGCCTTCATCCATCTGTTCATCCAAGCACACTTTCCTTTCAGATTACAGGTATAACTCCGATGTGACGTTGTTAAACTGGGCTTGTTTGCTCCCTCTATACATCCTCATTTTTCCACTTTGAAAAATGCACCTTTAGAGTCTCCTAGACTGCTGGCTGTGCCCCCTAAGTCCTCTGTAAGTGCCTCTGAAGTCACAGATAGAAGTAATCACGCTTGAGCCAGATAAGGGCATCATGCAGAGTGATGCATCATGGGAAGTCACTGTCAGCCCAACTTTTAGAGCCAGGCAGTCTATTTTGACAGAAAAGCGAAAAAAAAAAGCATCACAGCGTATACAACTAATAAAACAACAGAAAAAATACATCAGTAGAAATTGGAAAGAAAATTGTTTATTTAATCTGTTTATTTAATCACTGATGTGTGTAAACTGATGGAAATTCAAATAAATTGCTTTGGGGAAGGATAATGGCAGAATGAGATAATCAAAGAGTAGTGTATACTTCTTTGCTGGGCTACAAAACAAGACCCGGCACTGGCCGGTAATTTTTAATAAACTCATTTTCCACATTATCTTAAAACTGTGCCAATCCTAGAAACCAGATAGAGTCACAAGGTTTCACACTTTTTACACTGGTTCATTATTATTATTATTATTATTATTATTATTATTATTATTATTATTATTATTATTATTAGGCAACACTGATTTGGGGGTGAGTGACTCCATTTTTCACCGAGAACACAGGCCTGTCACTCCGACTAGGTGACTTGTTCGACATGACTGGTAAACGGCAAAACTGACTCTTTTCTTCATGTTTTTGCAATTTCTAAAGGTTATTACTCTGGTGTTTGGAGTGCAGCAAAATACTTTCCACAGATTACTGCTCACTCCGATGCCTTAATGGTAATTAGAATTGAATTTGCTTCCTCTCCTGAATAAATATGTAATAAGCATTTCTTTGTTTTATATAATCATTTTATAATCAGTTTACTAAATTCCCATTTGTGTCAAGGACTAGTACTTCACTGTTGCTAGGGAGCAATCAGTCTCACTCTGATAGGCTCATTAATTTCAGCAGCCCCACCCTTCCCCATGTCAATTGGTTGCTGAAGTGGCCATCATTGGCTATTGGTTTCTCCAAAAGTCGATTGTTTAGGGGGAAAGTATTGCATTTGGGTTATCACTAAGTGACCATTCCAGTGAGCTAAGAGATTACGTTTTGATCTTTTGTCAATATTGGCCTTTTTCTCTGTTTCTTGTGTGTTTGTGTGAGTACATACGTACAAATGTGTGCTAGATATCGGGGCAGATTCTCATGTTTGTTCTAAGCAGTTGATTTTGCAGCACCTGTGAGACTTTTGCTGATGCGTCTCTCCTTTATCTGTTTCATAATTCTTCAGTATTGTTTGATTTCCTCACAGCTCCTCAGTCCAAAGGAGACCAATTTGTCTAACACTGAGGGCCTCATGGGCTCCACTGTCCTTCTTTTTCTTTGGACAAAATTCAATTTTACACCATGTCCATGTCTAAATTGAAATAAAGTGAATTTACTCGCTCTAAACAAGCAATGAAGCATATCCTGTTACTAGCATCTCTTCTACAAAGCTAACTGTAACAAGCTGTAACTGTAGCAACACTGTATATATACACCGATCAGCCACAACATTAAAACCACCTGCCTAATACTGTGTAAATCCCCCTAGTGCCGCCAAAACAGACCTGTCGATGCATGGACTCCCAAGACCTTTGAAGGTGTCCTGTGGTATCTGGCACCAAGACATTAGCAGCAGATCCTTTAACACTGCACTGTGTGTTCTGTCACCATTCTATCTAGCCTGCATTGACCTTTTCAGTAACTAGAGCTACAGTAGCTCTCCTGTGGGATCAAACCAGACAGGCTAGCCTTCGCTCCCCACGTGCATCAGTGACCCTTGGGCGCCCATGATCCTGTTGATGGTTCACCAGTTAGCCTTCCATGGACCTGTTTTGGTAGGTACTGACCACTGCATACCAGGAACACCCCACAAGACCTGCCACTTTGGAGATATTCTGACCTGGTCGTCTAGCCGTAACAATTTCGCCCGTGTCAAAGTCACTCAAATCCTTATTCTTGCCCATTTTCCTTCTTCCAGGACATCAGCTTCCAGGACTAACTGTTCATTTGCCTAACAGTACATGTACTAATGTATAATGGTACCCTTCCCAGGTGCCATTAGAATGAGATAATCAATGTCATTCACTTCATCAGTTAGTGGTTTTAATGTTATGGCTGATCGGTGTGTATATATACACAATGTACATCGACATATACATATATACGCTATAAACACATGACCACCTATATACATATGACTACTATGTGAAGTGAATACTGTTGACTGTCTTGTAATAATGGCACATGTCATGATCTGAGATATATATCAGGCAGCAAGCCAGCAGCTGGGATTTGTAATTGACGTGCTGAATGCAGAAGAAATGGGCAGGACTCTAAGTGACTTTAATGAGGGTCAAATCGTTATGGCCAGACGACTGGGTCAGAGCATTTCCAAAACAGCAATGCTTGTGGGGTGCGCATGGTCAGCCGTGGTGAGTAACTACTGACAGTGCTCTAACGAGAGAAGAACCGCGAACCAATGCCAAGGCCTTGGCTGGCCAAGACTTGTCAATGTGAGATATAAATGAAGGCGATATCCTGTGAGATGCCAACCAACAGAAGGGCTACTACATCTAATGGCAGATCATTTTGATGATGATTACAGAAGTAATGCAGCAAAACATATGGGGCATTGAGCGCAGGCCAGTCATACCCATGCAAACGTCTGTCCACCATCGAAAGCACCCACACCAGTGTCAGAACTGGACCTCAGATCAATGGAAGAAGGTTGCCTAGTCTGATAAGTCATGTTTCCTGTTGCATCACGTCTCATTTACCTGGGGAAGAGATGGCACCAGTATGTACTGTGGGAAGAAGACAAGCTGGTGGAGAGAGAGATGCTTTGGACATTGTTCTGCTAGGAAACCCTGAGTCCAGGCTTTTCTGTGGACGTTAGATTGAAACATATAATTTACCTAAACATTGTTTCACACTAGGTACACGCTGTTATGGCAACAGTATTCCCCGATGGAAGTGTTCTCTTTCCACAGGGTAATGCACCCTACTGCACTGCAAAAATGGTTTGGGAATAGTTTGAGGAACCTGATGAAGTTCAAGGTGTTGCCTCCAAATTCCCCAAATCTCAATCCAATCGAACGTCTGGGAGATGTATTATTACATCAAGTCGAATTCATGGCGGTTCCACAATGTCACGTACAGGAGATAGGATCTGCTGCTAAGCACAGGACACCTTCGGAGGTCTTGCACAAACGATACCTTTGTGGGTTCAAGGTTTTTTTGGTGGCACGCAGGGAGCAACGGTATATTAGCCAGGAAATGTTAAAATATTTCACTTGCTTGCTGCAGTAAATACGTACGTCTGACATGGTTCCTTAATTGCTGATTATAGATTGTACATTTAGTCTGGTAATAAAAGTTGTGTTTTCATCCAAGTTTGAAACTGCTTGCTTGGTCTCGGGGAAAGAATTTTTAATTCGTCTACAAACACACCTCAGAGTGATATTCTCATCTACACTCCATCAGCTCATGTTGACAATGACTTTCCCTTTATTCCATTTCTTCTGACTTACAAAACCACCCACATTTTCTTTAACTTGCGGTCATGCTCTAGTGATGTAATCCCCTATTACTGTTAAACTGCCACATCCTATTTTATATGGCCCACCACTAATCAAAGTTTATAACCATGTCTACACATCACTGATAGCTCCTGTTTTTCCGCCCTAAGCAGTCCTTTCTCATCATTCTTATTGCTATATTGTTCTGTGTTTTGCACTTGAAGTCCAATAAAAACCCTCCCACTGTCTCTTGCTGTCTGTATGTTACGCAGTAGCTATTTTAACCCTTAACCTATCCCTTAACCTATCCCTTAACATATCCATTTTTGAGCATTTTTCTATCCCTTTGATTTTAGGCTTATTACATTGTATGTACATGAATTAGCCACATATGCTTTGTGTTTTTTGTTCTCAGCACAGTCTGGCTCACTCGGATATGTCATAATTTGATGTGTAAATGCTTGATTGCTTGAAGAGTCTTGATATAATCATTTTTTATGAGGAAATTGAAATTTCTCAATTCTTCATCTCATCTAATATAAAAATTTGCAGCCACTACAAATATAATCTCATAAATGTTGAGATTAGAGTCTCTATGATGTGTGGGAATGCGGGGTTTTCATTGGGGACCTTTCTATGGCTTAGTATTGTGAAGGAATAAATGGTTAGTGTATCCTTGAATACACTATATGAATATCTTTAATTTTGCATTTGGTAACTTGTTGAAGTTATCTGATAGACAGCAATGCACGTTTTTATATATATTTTTTGTTTATTACTACTTTATAGCATCTGAATGAAATTGAAATAGAAAAGCATTGTTTAGTTTATGATCCACTGAAGTGAAGAAATATTGAAACAAACGCACAAACACAAAGACGAACAACAATGCAGACCAGATCCTAATATAAGCTGAAAACAAATACTATCAGGAGTAACATACGTTCCTTTTGTTTATATTTTCTGCTCTGACAGTAGTTGGTAGTGCATGGATCATTGCAGAAGCAAATATGCGCTTCGTTTTCCCGGGTGCGTTTTAGTGGAAAATGTTTCAAATACGTATATGCCTCATTGCGCACAGGATTACTCTAGAATACTTTAGCACACAATGTAGCAATTTGGATCGGGGAAGTTCTCTCGATTTCTCAAATTCTTTTCTGGGCGTTGTACCTATCCAAAGGTATGAGCCTGAGATTGTTGGGTTCATATTTTGCAGGCCCAATATCTGCTCTGTGTGTGGTGTTTGCATGTTCTACGCCATGTCCTGTTGGTTTCCTCCTGCAGTCCAAAGACATGCAATTACATCACCTAGCATCCCTAAATTGCCCATAGTGTGTGATTGGGTGTGTGTGTGAGTTTGTGCCCTGCAATAGACTGGCATCCCCTCCATGATGTACCAAAGCCTTGAGTCCTATGCTTAGGGACAGACTGCAGCCCCCCACACCCCTGCACTGGATAAACGATTAAAAGGTGAATTAATTGACTGATGGAAAGCATGTGTGTATTGACGGTAAATCAAATAAACAAAGGTCGCTTCAGAATGAATCCAGTTTAAGAGGCATTTTTAATAACGTGCATTTCTGTGAAAACTGGGCTCAGTGTGAAACAGCAATGATTGTGTCACATGACAGCTGCCGGTGCCGTTCTAGTTCACTGACAAGAAACGTGAAATGCGAAGCTCAGCATGCGGTGACATGAGTGGAGCGCCAACACTGTCGGTGCAGCAGCAGAACAGGGCTTGTGCCAAGGTGATATTACAGAGCTCACCCAAAACAAGCTAACAACCAAACAAACATGGAGAGTCACAGACTTGGTGCTGAAGCAGAAGGACTCCTGCCATTCATAAAACGTCCTTAAAGGAGAATCCCACTGACAGCCGAGACTCACCCAAAACAAACGACAACCAAACAAACATGCAGAATTGCAGGCCGGGTGCCAAAGCGGAAGGAGGGCAGCCATTCATAAACCATCCTTAAAGGAAAATTCCACTCGGCTATAACCGTAGCTCGACTGTGCATGTAAACATACTGACTGATGGCTGGGTCTCACCCAAAATAAACAACAACCAAACAAATATGCAGAATTACAGGCCAGGTGCTTAAGGAGGGCAGCCATTCATGAAACAGGAGAATCCCACTGACACTCGGGACTTTTTATGCTGGATTTCATGTACAAAGAGACACAAACCCACTCCAAGTATGACTTTAAATTTCTAATATAATGGGCACTTTCGTATTCCCCTTCCTGCATGTGTTTCTAAGGCAGCGATTTTTTTTATTCCGTGCAGCTCCCTATGAGAATATCACCTCTGTTTAGACAATCTCTTTACCTTTTCATAGCAGTGAGGATTCTTTAGCACTGACGATTTTACAGTACTAGACAGTATAACAGAAACAGAATATTAAAATGGGTGTCTGGCCCTTTAAAACTCAAAGGATAAGTAAGTAGCTGTATCTATCCCTACTTGTCCACAGAATTGTTACTATTATTATTGTTGATGTTATTATAGTTGTTGCTGTAGCAGTACTGTCGCTAATAACAATCATCATCATTACTATCATCATAAATTAACACTATCTATGAGATGCCTGCAATGTATCCTGAGCAATTTAGTTAATCATCTCGCAAGGTAAGAGATAATGATCTCTTAAAGAACACGCCCAGTACTTGTGATTGTGATTGTTGTCACTGACAAAAACGACAACAATAATAATAAAAGAAGTAGATGAACTGTCCCCATGAAATCCATTTCAGCACTGGGCTCTGTCTCTCTCACCACCTGGACCTACCTACCTGACAGAGTGACAGGAGTGAGCCAGTCACCTCAAATCCACGATCTCTTCCACGCGGGCAAAACTGGGCCAGCTGTCTCCCTGGCGGCCCCTTAGCAGGGCCCATCGAGGCTCCCGGCTCTGTGACAGCGGCTCCGTGTCGCCGCTTTGTTCCAGCGGCTCGTTAGCGACCCGCGGAGCTTCCAGATGATGAAAAGCCTGGCGGCAAATTAATCTGCTCTAAATAACCCTCCGCTGATTGCTTAATTATCATTTTTATCAGCTTCGCCTCCAGCTCTGCCTAATGTGCTTCTGTGGCTTTTATTTGCTTTTAAAATCCTGGGTAGGGGGGTGAGAATAGGTCACGTAAATGAGGGCCAGACGTGCCTGTGCGCTCCTCTTTTTCGGACGTTATTTATTGCAGTTTCCCATAGAAATGTTTCACTTTTATTTCATTTAGTTTCAGCTTGACAAAGGACCACGGCTTAATGTTACGATCAGTGCCATGAGCCTACTCTGTCCCTCTGGGTCCTCAGTCAGGGCAGCTGATCCACCTGCCTGATTTTTATTACTATTATTTTTTTTTTAATCACTCTAAAGTGTGATTTACACAGGACAGGCCTGTCGCCTCAAAGCCAGAATGCGCCTTGTACCCCACCATCACTCTCTATGTGATGGTCACAGTACCATTTCCTGGCACAGCAAGCCGCCCCCTCTCTCCACGCTGGTCTGATAATTGGGGTCTTTTCCATGGGATGCTGTGCCCTGGACCTGGTGACATGGAGACACGGTCTGTTATTCGGCATGTCACTGGTAACCTCATCAGTCTCCCTGCCAGCACACAGTGTGTCCCTATTCACAGTCTGTCCCCTGCATTTCCGCGTTTTTAGGATGGGAGCCCGTTTCTGCCATCTAACCATCGAATTTCCCCTGCCCATGGAGCCGGTCGAGGCATGTGCTTGGAGCAAGTGCCTGTAGTCACACGCTGAAATGCACACACTGTAGTTAAGGTGATTTGTACTTTCTTTTATATGCTAAAAGGGAAAAAAATTCTCTTTGTCTGTGGCCGGTTGGCAGCCCATCCTGGGTTCCGGGGTTGCTTACAGACCGCTGCGACCCGACATAGCATAAGCAGGTACAGAAAATTGATGGATGGATGGATGGATGGAATTCTCTTTGTCTTTAAAAACTAAAAAATTGCTGTAAGTTGTATCTTATAAGTCAGCCCAAGAAAGACCTGAATTAAACCTGTGATTATTCACAATTAAAATAAAATTTCAAATAAAAAATAAGTATCACAGTGTGGCCACAGAGCCCCTGAAACGCCTGCTAACACTAACGCGACCGTGCTCATAGCTAACTGTAAAAATCTCTGCTTATTCTCGCGTCCCTCACGAGAGATAGAGTTTGAGGCACCGTCATTATTATTCAGCAGCAGATTCCATGTGTGGTTTCGAAGATCCACTGGGTACACTGGTTTTTACCCTATACTCCAAATTAATAGGGTTTGAGCCAGCTGTCAATTGAGCCATAAATGTGATTTGACGCATCGCAATATTCCTGACGAGTTCCAAAGCATGCTTGTGCACATACAAATGAAGGAACGGCTCACGTTTTACGCAAGAAATTCTGACTTGGTAATGAATTGTTCTTTTCAATTATACTCAAATAATTCCCTTCATCAGTCATTCAGTCGTGCATCAATTAACGGTTCCTTTATTTTTCTGGTCATTAAAAAAAATTATATAGGATTTATTAGGGAACAAAGTATAAATTGAATTAATGGATGTTATAGTTTTTTCAGGGTATCAACACAACATGGTGCTGCTTTTAAAATCTGGTAGCAAATCAACAGACCTCAAAATTTCACATTTAACCCTGTATTTCTGCTGCCCGGCCTCATTTTGTAATAAATATCAGCACAAACTTTGGTTCTGTGGGACTCGCTGGCTGAAGGACAGCCTCTCGGCGACGCTGGACTTCCTGACCGCCAAGTGGGCATCTGCTCCATGTCCCGGGCTCTGAAATCATTTTCTATGCCAGCGGGACACCGTTCAGTCCCAGTGCCTCAGAAACTTCGAGGAGCCTGCTTTTAGGAAGCCTGAGTGACCGGCGCACTTTCCCCAGCCCTGATTTATCTCCGCATGTCCTGCCTCTAAGCTCGCTTTAAAAACACATTACACATCCTAAACGCTGTGCATTAAAAACACATCACCCCCCTCTGCCAAAGAATAACCCCTCCAGCAGAAGACATTTATATTTTCAGCTAGACTCTCATTTATCACAAGTGCATTTCAAGCACGTGAAACACAATTCTTCCACAGAGGGGTGCACACCATGCCGGCTTCCCAACTCTGATTATCCAGTTGCTATGCTTCTGATTGCGCTCCACTGGTTACTACATGGCTTGTTTACACCTTGTGAATATCCTGTTTTGGTCAATACCTTCATTGCAGCACCTCACACACAGTTGGAGGAAAGCTGGGCATTTACATCGGGGCTCTTTCTGCGCCTAACTGACCCATTTAGTCAAATTGACATCGATTATTCAAAGTATATTAATGCCCCACATGGCCCGGTAGCCAGCAGAAAGTAAAGTAAATAGTGCAATATGGTCAGAATAGGGTTTGCAAACCAAATCTAATGGTCAAATCATTAAAAGCATTTTAAATCCACTAACTCCTACAGCATTACTTTATTTGTTCATTCGGTCATTCGCTGTCAGACACTGATAAAAACAATGTGAGCTTTAGGCCAGCCAATGCAGATTCCTACAGCGCAAAGAGACTATGGGAAAATCAATATGGCCCTTTACCCAGTAGGTTGAGCCTTAAATCTAGTTAGGATCAGCGTGGGCACATCACACTGAGACTTCACAAGATGAGAGAGCTCGGTTGTCCTCCCATTAGACATAACCTTAATCTAATTAGGCAGTGTAATTACAAAAAAATGTAAATGCTAATTTGTGACCATGCACCTTGTAGAAAGGGAGAGTCAGAATTGGATGTCTTACTTTTTTCCACCAAAGGGAGACACTACAGCAATCACTGTCTGAGAGGTCAAAGGTCAAATAGCTACCATTTCATAATGGCTGCCATAATGCTGGTAACATGGACCAAAGCATTCGTAGGCCAAGGCTACCCTCTATAGGAGATAGCCTGCAACAGACAGGGAAGCGCAGCCGCCAGGACAGGACTCTCATCAACATGTACGTTTCTCCAGCAGGTGCTCTGAACCAAGAATATCCTGTATCACGAACGTTCCGGGAATTACCATTCCTGCAACTTACTGACAGAGCAAGGATGTGCAACACTGACAGGACACTAAAGTGTGCATTAAGAGAATATCATTCATTGACTGAGCCAGGTTCTGCTGGACACCGTGTAGCTGTAGGCCTTAAAATGCTTATCCTTTCCTTTTTGAAGAAAAACAGAGAGCTTTGTTCTCATTGATCAGCGCTGCTTTCAAAAACTGGGCCTAAAGCCAAGCAATTAATCACTGCAACAGATCATAGGAACTTTGAAAATTTGTAAATTTATATGTAACATTACAGCACCTTTTATAACTAGCGATAGTAACTCATACTACAGGTTCATATCTCGAGCAGTCTGACATGATTTTCACCTTTTTCTTCAGGGAATTTGTACTTATTAAAATTAGATAACCTCCCTCAAAAATATGTAATTTGTGTCCTACTTAGGATTCACATCACAGCACTTTAGAGCCAAAACCTTTCCTTAACCCTCCGGAGTCTGAGGCCTCTCAGCCACTTTTGGGGTAGTCTGACATGCCTTGACATTTTAAAATATTTCACCTATCTAAAAAACATTTATCCCGAAGTGTTACATGTGCTTTTATTCAGCACCAATAATCTGAGACCACTTAGAATGTTATTATTCTATTTTTTGTTAAAATCAACTTCAAACATATACTTCTCAAAAACCTAAATCTCTATCATATCCCGCTGCCAGAGGGTTAAATAACAGAAAGTTGCAATTTTGCTACACTTTACACTTTAACATACTTTAGCATCCTTATATTGGTAGCATGCTGGTTGAGGATTGGTACTTATAATCCAAGGATTAATCCACCAGAAGCCCCAGGAAGCCTGATTATAATGCCCCAGAGTCAGGTATTTAACCTGCAGAGCATTAGAGCAACATTCAGGTTTGTAAACAGGATAACAATAGTTTCGAGTTTTATTGTCACATGTGTTAAGAGTGTTTTTTATGAAATTCTCATGCCACAGTTGCAGAACTGAGGACCGGTGCACTGGGGGACAGCAGGACAAACAGCACTGCAATAAAGAACAAGACAGTTAAGATAAAACAGTAGTAGTAAAAGCAGTAGTATTATACAAGACAGGACAGTGCAAGATGAACAGTAGTGCAATTCAAGACGAGATGTGCAGGACAAACAGTAGTGCAATAAAAGACAAGATGGTGCAAGACGAACAGCAGTGCAATAAAAGGCAAGACAGTAGTGCAAAACATTTCAAAGAAGACCATGCAGGATAAATAGTAGTGTCATACCAGACAAGGTAGTGCAGGACAAAAAAGCACTGCAAGACAGTCATGACAGTGCAGGACAAACAGCACTGCAAGACAGTCATGACAGTGCAGGACAAACAGCACTGCAAGACAGTCATGACAGTGCAGGACAAAACAGTGCAAGTTCAGAATGAATGAACAATGAATAGGTAGTAAATATTTGCAATGGGGATAATGAGACCACAGTATAGTCAAACAAATATAGATGGAGTGCAGAATGTGATTGTTAAGGACATGCACTCAAATCAAAAAATTGATGGTCGAATTCCTGACCAGCAAAGCACCACTGAGGTACCCTGAGCAAGGTACTACCCCCAAGCACTGCTCCCTGGGCGCTGAGTTAGCTGCCATCTATTATGTCACAATGCCACATATGGGTGAAATGCAGAGGAGACATTTCGTTGTTGTGCACGGCGTGCTATGCTGTGTCAACAATGATAACTAATCACTTTCCTTTAACAATGTGCGATACAATTAACAATGTGCATTGCAAAGTAAGCAGCTTTTGAGCGTGTGTGTGTGGGGGGGGGGCGGCTGAAGTGTACATCCTGCACATGAAGTGTCTGTCTTTGTTTCACATGGTTTGTTGTACAGTACATGTTATTGCTGGCACTGTACTGAGTCCCTATTATACCTGCATCTGTTACCCTCAGACACTCTGTTTACAGATAGATTCCAGCATCCATCTAGTTGTCTGAGAGCATTTGTACCAATGTTTTAGCAAACTAAAGGTTATTGAAAAAAAAAGGCAAACCATTACAGAACAATATATTCTGTCACGTCTTTGTTTCATGCAAGATTCATTCAAAACATATTTTTCTATTCCTTTTACTCGTCTACTTATCTTTGTATGAAAAAGCATCTTTGCCTACCTCTTAAAAGCGATACATGGGTAGAAAATAAATAAACGGCATAAAAGACTGACATTGTAATAAATCACTCGGAGTTGGTATTTTGGACTGCAGCAGCAATCAGCTTTTTTTGTACTAACAATTTCTTTTCCTTTTTTTTACACAATCGGCTTCTGTCCACATGCAGCCTAACTCTGGGATCTGCTTCCTAAATTATAGTGGTAAAATTTCTTCCTTTGCAGTAGACGTGTTATTCCTGTAAAATTTCCCAGTTTATCTGTTTTGTTTTGGTTTTGTTTTGCAGGTATGTGACCGTCTGTAGCGTGATTCTTTGCCTGGCGTGTTTTGGGGCAGCGGGAACGGCTGTTTGTTTAATCATTACTTTAACGTGGTCCTAACCGGTGCTGTTCGTGTGTGACTTTGTGATAAATCAGTAGCAAACTGATGACTCAATTAAAGTTTCATTAAAAAAGCCTGATTGGAAACAGTATATAGTGGGGTATTGATCCTGCTCAGCAGCCTGTTGCAGAGCTGATAGGTGGGAAGTCTAACTCTAGATAATTCTTGCATTACCAAGGCTGTATACATTTTAATAATGAATATCCACTTACTTTTCAATTATGGAACCCACAACTAGGTAAATTAGATCACTTATAAACATAAATGTAATCCAACCACATGTAAGATTCAGTGGCCTAATGGATAAGGCACCAGCCTCCAGCTGGGGATTGTGGGTTCGTTCCAGTCCCATCTGGGTCATCTCCTTATCGCTTGTGGTTAGGATGCTATCCCTCAGATATCAGGAGGCTGCTGGTTCAAACCAGCATTCCTCCTAGGGCTGGTAAAGTGATTGTAGCAATGGGCCATTCTTACTCCAGGGACTGTCTGCCCTGCCTTTTCAAAAAAAAGATGTATACTGCTTTGGGTGACAATGTCAGCTAAGTAAATAAATATTTATAAAACTATAAATAATATTTAGCTAGGAAGATAAAATAGCTTTAAACTAGAGTGTCTTCAGGCCCTGGAAACTTATCAATGAGAACTGAGCGCTGTACCAAAGGCAGTCATAGATTCAACCAAGGAGCTTAACAGTGTTTTTTTCTGGATTTTTCTGTCTGTTTTCTGCTTAATCCCAGCTCTGAATCAGAAATGATGGTTGTAGAAGAGTCTATAATCCATGGGGTCCTGTAAGTCCTATAGGTGAATCTTCTGGGGTCCTAATCGTGTTAATTGGACCCCACACCAGCCCCCGGTTCAGTAAGGGCTTCGCTGGTTATCACATATGCATGAACACCACGGTTCAAAGTGCCTCATGCTGTGATCGTGGGCTAACGATTGACAGGAGAGAGTAGGAGCTCCAGCTAGTGCATTTATACAATAGCCCACTCTATTTCTGAAGCATTTTTGAGCACCTGCAAATGGACATATACAGGGGGGTGGGACGCCGTGTCTTTGACCAGAAGGACCCAGGGTTGGCAGAGTGATGTCACACAATCCTGTCACCACAGGGCTCTTCAGCACGGCCCGTAACCTTAACGTCAGGGACTGGCTGACACTGCTTTCCCCAAAAATGTATGTCACGTTGGACAAAAGCGCCTGCTAAAAAGGCAAAAAATGTTTAGAAGCTGGATAATACGCTTCTGCCTCAGGGTCTCGGTGCTCTACTCGGACATGCAGCCAGTGTGGGCTAGGCTGTATGGTTAAGGCTGTGTTTATCACTGCACTGCAGACAGAGGTTATAAACACCTTACAGTCCTGGCTAACCGCTGCAAGAGAAGGATGGGGCTTTTGTATCTTTTCTTGTCTTTTCATACATCGGTGTCACAGCTTCTGCTACTGTACATGTCTTGCGTTTATTTTATCTAATAAATAAATGGCACAGAGTCTTGATACATGCATCCTTTCAGGTGCCTGACAAATCAGTTCTTTCATACAAGCAGCTGTTTTTTTTCATTCCAAAAATCCCAAAATAAAGTTTGCGAGCGTCCACGGTCACAATAAAAGATTACTAAACCCTTATGAAACACCTCAGTTTGATAAGGGTTTAGTAATCTTTTATTGTGACCGTGGATGCTCATAAACTTTATTTTAACAATAAGGTGGTTTGGTGGGTTATAACTTACAAAAAATGTTGGGTTACTTAAAACCCAGTGGAAACGTTTTAGATCGAAGGGAGAAACCACATGAGGAGAGTTTGGAGACTGACTGAAAAAGCCCCCTTGTGACACTGCCGATGACATCTATGTGACTGAGATAAAGTATCAGTATGAACCACTCTAACCTCCCTGCTACAGAGAACTATGAGCGACCATGGCTGAAATTGCTTGTATTACTGCTGTTGCGGGCTGCTGTGCCTTGGGTACCTGCTGTCAGGCACAGTTGAACTCACTGTGCTTCTGTCCAACCAGAAATGGGTCACTTTTGGCCCATGGAGATTTTAATCACAAAACTTATTGCCAAGTACTTCAAACTCATGCTAATGATTATTCTAGGGGCAGAGTGCTGATGCTATCAGTAAAAAAATATGCATTTATATATCTAACAGACCGTAAAAGTCAGTCTGAGGGGCAAGGAAAATGTGATACTCTTATCAAAGACTTTGTTCAATGAATATAATAAAATTGCAGTGTAGATACAGAGAGTTGTGTTTCATCAGGGAAAATCTGATAATGCCATGAGGCTCTGCCCCCATCATTAATGACCAATCAGAACTTTTAAACCTGTTTATCGCTTAACCCCAGTACAGTATGTTGTGTTAATAAGTTACCTGCAGCCAGCAGTTCTGTACCCTCAGACAGGTCCGTTCAGCCCACTAATATCTCTGCCCAACAGAAAGAATTAGGACAGACGCTTTGAACCAGCCAACAATCAGTTCTTCCTCAAATTAAGAAGCTAGGAGATTAAGACTCTTCCTTTCTGTACTTTAAGATGGAGAAGATGGCAGTGTTGCTTCTGGCCATATCTGGTAAGAGTTTACATCCCCCATAAGGGGCATTTTCGGAGGTGATGTATATAATAAAGCTTATAAATGGACTGTTCCTTTTGTTTAAATATGTCATTGTGCGCAGATATGTTAATGCAGCATTCCCTTTGCTGACTCTCTTTATATGTAGCCATAACTAAAGGGACATGGTGGCATAAATGAAACATCAGGTTGGGACGATCATTAGCTTGTGATAAAGTGTTTCTTAAGAAAAGCTGGACTAAGTCTGTGACCCTTCACCATCTCCTGGGATGTGAACTTTCTGGACGGTTAACTTTTTAGAAAATCCTTTGCTGCAGTTATTTTAGTTCAGCTCTCAAGTTCACTCTGTGATCAGCTCTGCCTCTGACAAACGGAAAGCATGTGAAATTGCACATGAATTAGCAGACTGGGCTGATATTGATTTGCCGTTTGTGACTGCCGGGAAATCATCACTGTCATGTGTATATATACACACACACACATATATATATATATAATCTGCAGTACATCTTAATTCCTCTCCTGTTGTTCATACCAAAAATCCCTTTCCTGTGACAGGCAGCCACACCCAAGGACTTGAGGTGTCCTCCACCATGTTTCCAGGGTGAGGAGAGACGTTGGTCTCTTTTCTGTCCCTGGCCCTTATTCTGTCATATACAGCTTATATATTTATAGACAGACTATAAAACTCCCCATAGTCTCTTTCCACCACTGAGGAAATTATAATCTGTAATATCGTCATCCAGCTTTTTCTGGCTGTGTGATTTTGTGACCCTAACTTTCTGTGACTTTTGGGCACCCCATCCACTGAGCTGTGGAGACCCTGACGATTGTTTTTGGCCGATTCTGTACAGCCCTGATCATTTCGCTGTAATCACTGCTAGATGCTTCCCTTTGCTGAGCTCATTCTGGGATGATTTCTAAGTATATGAGCCGTTTTCTCTTTTTTTGAAACTCGTCACATCAGATCGTTCATTTTTCTTAATCTATGCTTCTCATTGATTTTTTTCACAGTTTCACAGAAACCTGTCTTTCTTTAAAGGAAAGATCTTTGTTAAACAGGATTTTATTAAACAGTAAATACAATGTACTGTTAAAATATTAAAAGAAAAGCAGATGTTTCTCCTGATGACAGAGAACATCTGTGACACTGATCATCCCAGTACTTATTGTCATTTAAAGACCACCCTTGCTCACTTTAATTGGCCTTTCAGGACAGAACTGAATACTTTATTAGAAATAAAATCCTAATATCTCATATATATTAGTACGGGTCCCTTTTCCATTACTTATTCATTATAGTGCTTAAAGTAAAATTCCAATTAAGATTTTTCAGTCCCATCACTTTGGATGGCACTGAGATATTTAACCATGATAACTGGGCATCTATAGGTCATATGTGTATTATATTGTACAGGGTATTTTATACTGTCTATATAGCGAGTGATTTTATGTGTAAGCAGTCTAGTTTGTCATAAGATCTCCCCTTTGTGTAAGCCTGTCATGGCTGTGTCTTTTCCCATGTGTAAGCGTGTTGTTACTTCTACAGGCCTCCACGCCATGCCGCTGGGCCCAATCCGGTCTCAGGAAGCTGTACCAGTGGAGGACCGCAGACAGGGCACCCAGCCCTCCCGGCGTCACCTGGTCGACCCCCGGACCGGGTTGGTCCAGGACCACATCAGCCAGATGCAGAGGAGAATCAGGGACTGTATGTAAACAGAGGCTGGAATTGCATTTCTCTGAATGCCTGCCTGTTTCTAATACCTCTGCATAGACATGGGAATGTGTGTGCACACCTGGGCATCAATTCCGTATCCAAACACTATCTCAGAAGCCATCTGCGTGCGAATGTGCACTGGCACGATTCCTCAATGTTTACGTTAATGATGTCACCCTCTCCGCAGTCTATGTCCCTCCCATCACGGACCAATTCAGACAAGGCACCCAGAATTCCCAAGCCACCCTGGTGGACCTAAATACAGGCTTAGTCATAAATCCCATTGGAGAGATGAAGAGAACGTATGGATATGGTAAGAAGCCAAGCAGCTGCTGTGTAGAACAGCATGCATTCTGAAGGCAGTCTCAAATAAATTAATCAATATATTGGTGTTACAGTGCTCACAGAAAGTCTTGGGTCACTTGCTTAATTCAGTAAAAAGATTGCAAATACACTGGTTTTTATAACAAAAATGATTACTTTTTTTTACAAAAAATATATTACATTAGAAACAACCAGTAGTTTTAAATAAAACATTCATTTCAAGTAGTAATAAACTGAAACCCAGATTATATTTCTAAAAGAGCTGTTCTGAATTCAAATGTTCATTGACAAGCAGCCTTGTTGGGGGCTTTTTAATTAGTAACGCCTTTGCAATAACATAAAACACCAGACTTATGTGTTTAGCATCCCTTTGGCAACCAATGCAAAATGGCAAGGTCAGAACCTGAATGAGTCAGTCAAAACAATTATGATACCTGATAAAAAGAAAATGTATGTGCAAAAGATATGTTAAACATCGCTTGTCAATGGACCTTTGTTATGAAACCAATAAATTCACAACATTTTTCCAGAATTAAGCAAGCGCCCCAAGACTTACTATATCTTTAGGGTAGTGTTTCCCAACCCAGTCCTCGAGGAACCCCGGACAGTCCACGTTTTTGCTCCCTCCCAGCTCCCAGCCAATCGGGAACACCGAATACCTGGTGCAGGTGCCCTGGGAGCTGAGAGGAAGCTAAAACGTGGACTGTCCGGGGTTCCCCGAGGACTGGGTTGGGAAACACTGCTGTAGAGTGTTAAATGGCTGATCACAGACACAATTTCTCTTCTCAACATTCAGCACTGCAGTACCCACTGTCCCCTTCCAAGTTCACTGGCTGCCCACATTAAATGGGGGTACTCTGACTTTTCCAGTGTATGTTCCTCCCTCATTGGACCAGTTCAGGCAAGGCACCCAGAACTCGCAGGCCATCTTCGTGCACCCAATAACCGGTGAAGCACTAGATCCGGCTGGGGAGATGCAGAGAACCTACTGGCTAAATGGTGAGGGATGTTAATTCAGAAACATGTGTAAACATGCATGATCAGGCACAAGTGACAGACTAATGACAGCACTGTATGTGCAAGTGTGCACACCTGCCACTAGAGGGAGTCAGGCATGCATGGTCTATGACTCACATACTGAAAAACATTACATGGAACCACATTTAATCTGAGCCCTAATATGGACTCTGTATTCACCAGACAAGTCTAGACAGCAACCACAGGCTGCAGCGTCGGAACCCGCCTGCAATGGTGAGGTCATCAGCGGCAAGTGCTACCTCTTCTTCTCCAATCCCCTGACATTCAGCGAGGCAGAGGTGAAGCATTCGCCCTGAACGTTGCTCCATATCCATGGTGTTAGTGTCTCATGGCATCATGTGGTCACGTATATCTAAGAGCGGTTTATGTACCATCATGCACGTGGTCAGGCTGAAGAAAGATCAAACCAAACCGAAAACCAAAATCATATTTCCATTTTCACCGCATGTCAGAGATTGTGTGAAAGAAGGAGACTCACCACAGCAGAAGCACTCAATTATACTGCTTCCGTTTCCAAAATTACAGTAACCACTGCTTGAGTCCCGGCAATATGAATATAATAAAGAATTAAACTGGTTCATAATGACGTATGATGGCTGGATGTTCATGCCCCCAGGCCATATGCCAGTCCGTATCCCCGACTGGCCACCTGGCCTCCGTGACGAGCCCCCAGCTGCATTCCCGGCTCGCCTTCATGGTGACAGAGGCCAGCAAGGGTCCCACCCTCACCTGGCTGGGAGGAGTTGTTCAGGTTCACCCCCGCCCCAGAACAAACTCCTCTTCTGCATCATTACTATCAGTGCCATAATACATGTTAACAAAAATCACACAACCAATTAAACGTGAACATCTATCTAGTGGCTGCACAGTACCACTTTGGTGAAAAAAAAAAAAAATAAAATTTAAAAGCAAGAATCTCTGATACATCTATCTATTTAATAGCTCAGTGCATTTCTTTAATAGCTAGCTTTTCATTTAAGGTTACTTGTGCATTTATGACTGATAAATATGTACTTTGCTCTTAGGATTATCAGCATCACCCTTAAATTCTTTAGTCATACTAAAAACTATAGTCCTTCATTTCATAATGGCATTAATCGTCTGAATAACAAAATCATTTCAGAAACTAATGCATTTCTTGCCATAGTGGAGAGTTTGTGTGTATGTGTTTACTTCAGGCTGACTCTCAACAATGGACAGACGGCTCTTCCTGGACATACAGTGACTGGATGCCAGGTCAGCCCAAAACAGAGAAGGACCAGAAGCAGTGCCTAGAGATGTTCAAAATCGGTGAGATTTCTATCATTTTTATACCCACTCGGTACCGATGGGGGAATATCAGATTACATAAATAAAACGTCATAACTATTGAGTGACCCAGTAAAGCGTCCTGCTTTGAACAGTTAAGCTGTATCAAGAATTTTACAGCTGCGGTAAATAAAATATAGACGTTGAATCAATGCCATAAAATAAATTATTTGGTATAATACGCTGTGAAGTTGCTGGTTATCATCGGCCAGAGTTCAGCTTTGTCAGCTTTGAAGATTTGTAATTGCTTTAAAGAGCAGGAGAGCAATCAGATAATGAAAGCAGTTTGATCAAACGGTTGCTGACCTAAGAGCACATAAACACACACACATATAAAATAGCTTCTCCATCGCTACCTGTGAGAACATCTGAAAGGGCCTGGAAGGTGAGATTTGCTGAAGGGCTGGAACATTACGTGCCTCTTTAGAGTTGCACAGCATACCAATAGGAAAACTTGGAAAAACACTGCTCTCTTTTGGCAATGGGAAGCTATTTCCCCAGTATACACACTGCCCATACAAACTGTCAGAAATGTGTGCTCATTTACAGTAGAGGATTTTAGCCTTGAGAAGTAAAACTGAAAGTTCTGGAGGACATACCGGAGACTATACCCCAGAATTTTTCATTATGTGACTGTGAAAGGGTGAGTATGGCTATATTTGTGTGTACCATCGAAGTTCAGTTTATTTTTCCTTTTGGACAGGTGAGAGATGGTGGAGCACAGCGAACTGTGGATCCAAAAGAGCCTTCATCTGCTCCCATCCTGCTGCAGCATGAGTGACGGATAGCCTCTCCCTCAGCAGTCTCTTCATAAAACGTCAAATCATGTTATATGCCAATTAAAGTACTTCTGTGATCACAAATGCGTTTATGTTAAGTGTTTTTCATAACATCACAGACAGCAACAAGCCACAAAAAGTCTTACATAATGGATATCAAAAGCACCAGCCTAATTCATGCTTGCACAAAACATACTGAAAAACCCAGTAAGTGCTGGAAAAAAACGTAGACAGACAAATTGTATTCTTGTTTTACTTCCCTGAATCCAAACCCAAAACAGACACAATTTTTGTAATATGACTTGAATCAATATTTGTATAGCTGCAGTACAGGCATCTGTTAATTATGATTGCTTCCATTAAGAGTAAGTTTGCCATAGCTAGCATTAAGTTTAACCAATGTTAGCCAAACAGTGTGATGTTAAGGGAGGATTAATGTACTCGATCTAAGTAAAGTGCAGAATGAATGGGGTCGAAAGTAAAAATATGAGTGAAGTGAAATAACATTTTTCCAACTAAAACACACCACAGTAATTATATATATTTTTTACCCCCTTTTCAAATCATATCAAAGATCGATGGGACAGAATAAAAAACACATTGCCAGCGTTTTCCTTGATGGATGCAATAATTTATGTCCGTGCCTGCGCTAATACGGACAGTGGGCGTCCCCTGCTGCCCAGTGTATCGGCGTGACGCAGCCGTACGACTAAACGCTTTTGAATTAGAAGTATTTTCACTCCCCCAAATAAATAGCCTACAAATAACGAACAATCGTCGTTTCTATGCCAAGACCTCCACTACATAGGAACGCAGGCTGTAGTAAAACACACAGCCATTTCTTACAGGTGCTATAAATGACAGCCGCCATTTTGGACGGCTACCCCCTTAGAGTCGGGCGACTCCAGACTAGCGCCCTCTAGCGTCACACGGTGGCCTAGCGGGTGGGGCGGACGGCCGCGCATAGCATGCTGGGAGAGCGGAGGACCCGGCTGCTAGTCAGTGTCATGGCGACCGGCAGCGAACGGCTTACTCTGGAGTTCGCGATGAGTGCAACGAAAGAGTCCGAAGGCGAAGGTCAGCGCACTGGGTAAATATGGGTTCGGGGTAGTTCTTGCAAGGTGCGCGGCAGGACAGCGCGGGCGACGAGTGCCGGCTGGGACGATAAACGCGGGCCTGGGCCGTCGCGACGGATGGACGGCGTGCCTTTTGTGTTTGTACGCCGCGTCGCAGTTAGCAGCCTCTTTGTATGTTATTTCCCCGCCTCGGTGAGCTACATGGGTCAACCGGGGCAGCTAATTATAGATTAGCACCCGCCCCAAAGTTGCTCCAAAAAGCTTTAACTAGGTAAGGAACTGCGGTTCTGATCATTTTCTGCTTTACCCAGCATTTGCCGCGACTGTGTGGGTCCGGGTTAAATGTTCATAGTTTTAGCGAACGTTAGCTAGCTGGCCATTTGTTGTTTTTGCAGCGTGAGCATAGTTAACTCATAACTGGGTTATTTCTTTAGCTGGTGAGAATGCGAGAGTCCCTGCCGCTTTCGTTTAGCCCACGTCGGGAGCATGCGGCGCTTACAGTCGGCCGCCATCTGGAGTGTTTAGCCGAGGCCGCTAACGTGGGTGTCGCGGTTACGCGGCGCGTGCCCGTTAAAGCGTCATTTTCGGCGCATCGCGCGGTAAAGGCCTGTCTTACAGATTGAGTGTCCCGAGTTGCAGTGTTTTTAAGTGAAGTTTATCGACATTTGATTTACTCAGCCGCGTTTTCAGGCCTCCTTCGCACGATAGGCTGTGTGAAATGGATGGCAGTGCGGCCCGCCGTAGTGTTGCCGCACGGCGGGGGGAGGCGGGTTTTCCCGCTTCGCCGAAATGGTCGCTGGGTGGCGGGATGGGGGGTCAAAGTCGAGCGCCTGTGTCTCTTCTGTCCTTCCCCGGGCCACACTGTTAAGGTTACGCCTGTATGAGTTTTATCAGCTCTCACGTGCGCTGGGTTAATTGTGTCCTCGTTTAGCGCCGATCCTTCCTCACTATGGCGTCTGAGTAGCTGCCGGAGGCCGACCGGCCGCTTTAGTGTGGGGGGTAAGGGGTGCTGAATAGGCCGCCGTCAGTAGCCGTGTATCCGGTCCATTTAAATGCCTTGAACGCGGGTTGACCATATCTGTGATTATTCTTGTTGTTTAATTGACGGGGATAAGTTTGCAGTCGGTGGAGGTGTTACGAGCATTAAATCACGGACTGGTGTAGGTTTCGCCGTCACCGGTGTTATAAATGGTTCTGGGTCTATTTAGGTAGTTGATGTTGCTTAGTGTCGTTTTTGTAAGGATTGTGTTTGTCCATTTGCATTTTGCAGGCTTGTGTATTTTAATGAGTGTAATGCAATATGGACGTATTTTTCGCGTTTTATATCCGATGTGATGTTCTGCATATCAGTTCCGTGTCCACGTGTTGGTTAGGAAAAGTTAATCTCTTCATTTTGGACTGGTCTGATACGTATCCCTATTTAAAGCCCAGCTCTGGTTACTACTGTAAATTCAATCGTGTGATACTGTTGTTCTGTAACTGCCATGAGATACCATTGGTCTTTTAGTTGTAAACACTAACAGGGTTCTTGCGCTGGTGTGTGCAGGCTCGATAATTGAAGTTAAGTTTGTTTGGTGCCAGAAACTAACCTATCAGATCTGTGGGTTTCACATCTGGTAACTGGGAGGGGGGGGGAGTCATGAATACACGGCATTATTGTCATCTGCTTCATTATATGCTTTTAGACCTAAGAATTTATGTTATGGTCTTTCACAGGATATCATGAATGGAAATATCTTGAATAATGGTCATAAAAAAACTTTTCTTAGCAAGTTTAGTAGTGTTATTTGCTGTTGGACAGTTGCCAGTACCATTTGTATCTGTCAGTCACTGATGATCTTAGCCTTGATGTGGCATTATGGATCCTGCGAGGTAATTGTCTGTAAGTTAACTGCTTTAGCTTTCTTGCAGAGTGATGAGTGACAGACACCAAAACGGCGGAGTATCTCGCTCTTTGGAAAACTTAGGGCCTGTGAAAGAAGCTGCTGTTACCATGGACAGCCAGGGAGAGGCACCGATGCACCACCACACTGCTGTGACAATGGAATCTGCTGGAAAAGCATATCCAGGTTTGTGGCCTTCTATAATGGTCTGGTTGTGGTAGAAACTGAGATTTTGCTTCTGCTAGCATCATATTTTATCATTTAATTAACCTCCTGTGCAGGGAAAATTTGGTGGTTGATATTTGATAGTCTGTTGCTGACTACTTGGAGAAATGTTTTATTGAGCTGACAAAACATTGAGAAGATTTTTTTTGTAAAGTTCTTATGTCTATTAAAATGTAAATGCCTCAGTGTTTGCGCCTGCCTGTATATCTCTTATCTGCTTTGCTAAATGTATGTACTATCAATGAATAATATCTACCACTTGAGGGGAAGGGCAGAATAAATGGTGTGATATGTTGTCCAGAAGAGGGAGGCTCAACAAACCCTGCGGAAGTGATTCCGATCAAGGAGGGTAGCGAGACGTCCCGTAAGAAGAGCAAGAAGCATAAAAGGCACAAAAAGAAAAAGAAGAAACGCAAGGAAGGGAAAGAGAGCAGCTCTGAATCAGGGGTTGACTCTGATCGAGAGGCACAAAATCAAGCGAGGTAAGTTTTCTTAAACTTCTCAGTTTTGGTGTGAAGGTTAACAAGCATGGATTATTGCCGATCTTTAAAGTGTATGGAAATATTTCAGTATTGAAAACATCCTACATGTGGAATAATTTAAGTGCTTAAAAAGGGCTGAAGTTCTCAAGTACGAGAACTGCAATGCAAAAAAAGGGTTTAGCTGCAAATGTACCATTTTGCCTCTCATACAAATGTTGATTATTTTGATTAACAATTTATTTGAATGAATTAAGGTTATTCTGTTTGTTTTTGACAAGTTTGAAGAACCATTCCCTTGTTGAAGAGGATGGAAGCAGATTTTGTCGTAATGATGTCCAAGATTCAGCTGGAGGGCTGATCACAGGTAACCAGCATTTTGTTCAAAGGAATGTAGCAGTGAATTTTTATTACACCCACTTTCGTATGTTCATTGTCTGTTGCGTGGGGGTGAGCATCTAAGGTCGTGTGTTTTTCCAAAAATGGAAATATGTCTGTTGTAAACTGGCGGTCTTGATAGATGGACTGTCAGTGAGTTTCACAAGGTTCTGTGAGGTGAGAAAGGTAACTTTTACAAAGTAATGTTAATCATGATTTTGAAAATTTTGTGCCATTTAAATTATTTCATTGCTGTTATTAGATCTACATGTGGAAAAAGAGGATGGCAAAACCAAAAAACAAAAGCATTCTAAGAAGAAGAAGAAGAAGAAGAGAAAAGGAGAGAAAAAGTCTCCCTCCCATTCAAGATCAGAGAGCACTTCTGTTTCTGGGTCTGACTCTGAAGTAGAGTCCAGGCCTCCCTTACCATCCGCAGCACCCATGGACATTAAGGAACATGAGGAGCAACCCCATCCTTTGACATACTTGGGCAAGGTTGAGTCTTCCATGAAAGCCTTGGTCAGCAAGCCTGAAGTGAAGGACTCAACAGTTAGAATGTTGGACAAGCCAGAAGGGAGAGCATCTCCAATGAGAGCCTTAGACAAGTCTGAGGAGAAGCATGAACCCATGACAGCCCTGGATGGCTCTGAAGTCAAAGAGATACCCATGATGCTTTCTGCTAAATCCTTGGAAGTGCATGGGGCGATGGAGTCTTCCCAATTCTTGGACAGTGATGGGGGTAATATATTAGGGATTCGATGCTCAGACAAGCCTCAAGAGAAGGCTTCTCAGCTGTCTTATAGTGAAGATAATGGGAGCACTAGTTTTGAGGCTGTGTGTGTTAAAACCAAGGGAGGGACCCCAAAACCTAATTTTGCAGAGATTCACAAAATGGCCGTTGAAGATTCTTCCTTGGAGGCTGCAGAGAATGTTGTCAGTTTGGGGAACATTGGGGATCAAGTAAGTTTTTGCAAAACTCAGGATTTGCCTGATATAATTCCTAAACTTCAGGGTACACAAGATGAAGAGCCTGTTAAAGGAGAGTCTATCTCAAAGGACAAAGATCTGGACCCAGGCGACAAGCGTGAAAAGAGACATGGAAGCAGCTCTAGATCACGGTCAAGGTCAGCATCAAAGGCAAAAAAAGAAACATCACAAAAAACCCTATCCAAAAAAAGTCTTAGCCAGTCCCGAAGCCCAAAACATGCCCCTGGTAAACCTAGTGCCCGAAAAAATCGTTCATCATCCAGAAGAAGGACTAGATCTACCTCACGAAGGAGGAACAGTCCTCGGAGACGCTCCAGGTCTCATTCAAGGAGACGTAAATCTAGATCGCGATCCATCCAGAGGTCAAGGCGCAAATCTAGGTCCTACTCTCCCAAGAGGATTCAAAGGTCCAGCTCTCGCACGCATAGGCGGTCAAAGTCAAGGTCTCCACGACGCAGACGTACCCGATCTCGTTCGGTTGTGCGGGTGCGTAGGTCTCGGTCGCGATCTCGTTTTAAGTACAAACAGTCGAGATCCAGATCTAAGAGATCCCGTTCTCGTCGAAGGTCACGCTCTGCGAGGAAGGGCAGACGCTCAAGGTCCCGGTCTCGGTCCCATTACAGGAAATCTGTGTCCCGTTCCAGAAGGTCATTGTCTAGGTCCTATAGGCGGGCCAGAAGGACTCGCTCCAGGTCCATTGTTATCCTCAGGCGATCAAGATCAAGGTCTCTCCTAAAAAGGTACAGACGGTCAAGGTCAAGATCTTTAAGGAGGAACCGATCAAGATCCATGAGAAGACGACGATCTAAAACTCGGTCACAGCGACGATCTAGGCGTTCTAGGTCTAGGTCTCGATCGAGGAAGAGGCGGTCAAAATCTCGATCTCTGAGGAGAAACAGGTCGAAGTCAAGATCAGTTCAGCGCAATAGGCGTTCCAGGTCAAAGTCACCAGGCAGACGCCATCGGTCAAAATCTAAATCTCCCAAAGGTGACCGAAAACCATCTAAATCACCTGAGAGAAGTAAACACTCAAAATCTGCTTCTCCCAGTAAACCCAAATCGAAATCTGGATCTGCTTCCAGGGAGCAGCAGTCATCTGAAGCCAGTCAGTCTTCAGCTGAGGAACCACAAGGCCCTACAGCAACATCCCCAACCCTAGAAAATCCTGTTGTTCCCCCAACACAGGAAATTCAGGTGGAAGATGATGTTCCTGTCAGTAATGAGGAACCAAGCCTTTTGACAGAAATAAGTTCTGCAACTCTGAGTACGGTGGAACAGTTTGTGGAACAGGAAATTGCCTCAACCTTTTCTGTATCTGAGGAAAAGCCCTCTAGTGTGTCTGTGGAGAGTAGTGTTGATACAGAGGCAAGTGTTGTGACTGCGGGCTCCTGGAAGCCAGTACCTTTCTTGAGTATCTGCAAGGAACCACCTGTTTCCACAGTATCTGTTTTCAGCCCATCTTCAGAGGCTAGAACTGCAATCGAAATGCAACCACATGAATGTTTACCAGTGGGTCTGACGGAAAAGTGTATACCCCCTGAAACCTCGTCAGATGAGCAGGGTTTATCTGATCTTGTGCCTCTGCACTCTGAAATTGAGTCACCAACTTCTGAAAAAAATGATTTCCACACCTCTGAGAGGCCATGTGCTTTTGATGATGGAAATCAGCTCATTACCAGTAGATCAAGGTCTGTCTCACCACATTCTGACAATCCATCAGAACTGTTGCCTGAGCTACCAGACAGCTCTGTGGCTGAAGAGCCAGGTTCTTTGGCTACTGAAATTGAGAAACCTGCAATTGACACACAAGCTCCCAATGACCACAGAAGTTCTGCACCAGGGACCCCAACAGAGTGCATACCAGAAATTAAAATTCAGCTGGATCGTTCAAGATCACAGTCAGCTGAACGTGCTAGTGAAGAGAAGCCATCTGAAATCAAATCTCCATCTGAAGGTCCAAAGGAAAAACCATCTAAACTGCGGTCCTCGAAATCCCCCTCAAGAAAGACACTCTCAAAGTCTAGATCTTCCTCGAGAAGAAAGAAAACAAAGTCACGATCTCCCACTCGTCGAAAGCATTCAAGATCCAGCTCATCTTCTGTTAGAAAGCTTTCTAATACTCGAAGGAAGAAGTCAAAATCCAGATCTCCAGTGCGGAAGAGGAAATCCAGATCTCCATCTCGCAGTAGGAAAAGGAAGTCTAAATCTCGATCTCCCACAAGGAGGCGGCGGTCAAGATCCAGATCAACTAGGAGGAGAAAATCAAGATCGAAATCTACAGCGAGAGCGAAGGGTTCAAGGTCTCGGTCTACAAAAAGGAGGCGTTCAAAAACCAGATCTCCCGTGAGAAAAAACCGTTCAAAGTCTCGTTCCCCTCGGAGAACAAAGCGCTCAAAATCTCGATCTGCCACTCGACGGAGGAAATCCAAATCTGCAGAAAAATCGAAGCGTTCAAAAACCCGCTCCCCTGTTAGGAAGAGACGGACAAGGTCCCGGTCTGCAACCAGGACTCGGCGTTCAAGGTCGAGGAGGTCGCGATCACTCTCTAGACGGAGAAGAAGTTTCCGCAGTCGTTCTTTTGATCGACGGGACCGTTGGAAGCGTGAGCCAAGTCACTCCCCCATTCTCATCCTCCGCAAGAAGAGGTCCGCCTCCCGTTCTCGGCGCAGCTCCAGCAAAACCCCACCACGGCTCACAGAGCTCGGTAAGACTGCATTGCTGGTCATAGTTTTTTTTTTTCTTTTTCCCAGTAGCTAAATATTAATTTAATCCGAATAGTGGTTAATGAGTTTGATATTGAGGTTTGTGTTGATTTCAGTCTTGTTTTTGTGATCATAAAACAATTTTTTGTGAAGCTGATCTCATGGAAAATGAATGTCCATCCCTGTCTCTTGCAGACAAGGACCAGTTGCTGGAGATTGCCAAGGCAAATGCAGCTGCCATGTGTGCCAAGGCAGGGATGCCTATCCCAGAGAGCCTGAGACCCAAGGCTATCCTGCAGTTGCCTCTGCCAACCCCTGCTCCCTCACCCCTGAATTTGCCCTTGCCGCTGCCTATGAACCTTCCCATGAATCTGCCCATGGGCATGCCCAACATCAGCATGAATGCGGCCATGGCCACCATGACAGCCGCCACTATGACAGCTGCTTTGACCAACATGGGCGCCCTGGCAAACATGCCTGCTCTGCCAACTATAACAAACAAGCCCCCGCCTGTGCCCGTGCCCAACACCGCTAACATTGAGGAGGCAAAGAGGAAGGTGACCCAGACGGCTAACAGCATCAGCATCAAGGAGCTCACAGAGGTTAATGCTCTTTTCTGAAGGATTATACAAGTATTCTATTTAGAAATGGCAAGACCTGTTTCTTACCTTTGCTTAACGGAAACTTTGCTAGTTTTTGTTAACGAAAGTGTCACTAATGGAACCTGCAATGCCATGTCTGTTCTCTTGCAGAAGTGCAAGCAAATTGCAGAGAGCAAGGAGGAAATGGCCATTGCCCAGCCCCACGTTTCTGATGATGAAGATGTAAGACCACCCTTCTCACAGAACTTAGCATGCAGCTTTAGTGTTCTTTAATCTTCCGTGGGTTAAGGATGGTTTGGTTAAACTGGAATCTGATTCTAATTCTGCTAGCCTGTTAATTCTTTCAGTAGTTTTTTTTAACTGAGAAATTAGTTTTTCATTCGGCTAAATACTTTTCTTCTTCTGTTCCAGTAAGTCCTATACTCGCTCCCCTCTCTCCCCGCCCTTCTGTGAGGCCTGCACCCGATTGCATCTGCAACATCTTACAAGGAGCAGCGTTTAGAAGCCTTCTTGCCTGCCGTCATGGTGGTATTAGGGTCATTGGAGCGGAACAAGGAGGGAGGGAGTCTGCGTGTCTGGGACAATGGAGGGAAACCATGCAGCACAGAGAAGACGAGGGCTGCACCAACCAAGATGACTGCAGTGCGAGTGTTAGAGCACCAACTGTTTTTGCCCCTGCGCCTTCCAGGTTGGAAGCACCTTTTCCCGTCGGGTGTCCTGACGGATGCCGAGAGCGACTGTGGCTCTAAGGTGCGAACCAGAGGTTCGGCAACTTTCATGAAACTGGTCCCCCCAACAAACGTGCATTCCCAGGTTTCTCTTCTGCCCACCTGGGTTCAGGGGAGGAAAAACAGCACGCCCTTCTCAAACGCAACACCTCACTGGGGTAATTGGAGACTAAGGACAGACTGTTTGCCCAAATTGATACCAAATTGGTCAGCATATTTACTAGGATACCTTGTGATTTTGCCGTACTTGAATTTCTGCTTTTATTTTGCTTTTAAGTCATTTTTAAACCCTTCGGCTGCTGGCGGGGCAGCTGAATGACTTACTGTCTTGGTGCAAATTCAGTATTAGTGTACACCCTTAGGCCTTTCTGGGACTCCACGTGTTTTTGAAAAATAACAAATAATAAAGGAGTAGACAGTGTCCAGTTAAATATTTCTTTGGCAAATTTAAATGTTTCAAAGCTTCCGAAGTTTTGACACTTGTCCAGAAATCGACGCAAATAATGCTTAACTAGATAATTGCCCTGAAGCACCTTTCTGTATCGGGGCCAGTTCTGTAGAGTGTAATTAAGAACCAGTCATCAGCTTCTTAGTTCAAATTCACTTATTAAAAAAAGGAAAAAAAAATATACTGAAACTGCATATGAAACCTTTTTTTGACAAATTCTTTGTGGTCTGATGCTTTTGACGCCTATCCTGTGTAATTTGTGTGTTACTTTTTGTGTATTTTTGTGCATCTTTACATGCATTAACTCATTGCTTAATTTTATTTTTCCCTCTCTGGATGCTCATTCATTGGTTGGACAAAGTGATGTCTGTCAGAATTCGGTTAAAGACCCCCTGAGGGGCTTCGATGACCCCCCCCAGGGATCGTACCTCCGGGAGATATGGAAGGGAGCATAGGGTTGCCTGATGACTTTGGGATATATATATATATATATACACACAATTTTTTTGCTTCCTAATCGTCGTAAATGCTTCTGCGCTGAAGTTAAGTTGAAATATGGGCCTTGGGAACGTTGCCCGTCGTAACCGTATCACCCCCTTGTTGCTTGTTCACGCACGCGCATAATCACATGTGCAACACGCATCCTTGCATATAGCTCAGGTGGCATGTGCTTTACTGTATTTCCTACGGCCGGGTTGTGCTGTAGCTATCACTCGACCAAAATTACCAAGCTTGCGCTGGCAAAAGGATGAGGTGACCGTCTCGACAGGTGTCGGGGGATTGCCTGTGTAGACTGAAGGTGGACAGGTTCCCGGATGTTCCCGGTGAGCATTTTCACTCTGCTCAGCTGGATATCTGCAAGCGCAGAACCACAACGTTCCCATTTGGGTCTTTGAGTGTGCGAGAGTAAGGTTTCCACACTGGGTTCTTTTGCTATCTGGGCCTCCGTTTAAAAGGCAGATTTGATTAAGGGTCTTGATTCAAGGTTCACCACACGTCGTGTCCATTGTGATGTTCAGTCTAGTAATTCTGTATGATGTTAGTACTCCATCCTACTGTTGAACCAGACCTTCTAAATAAAACATCTGGCTCTGTCTTTTTATATTCTGTAAAATGTCATTTTAGTATTTTTTAAAGCTGTTAGTTGGTTTGCTTTGTACATAATGCAATGTGGATTATTAAAGGAAGCTCTGAAAACAATTTTTTTGTGGTTTGCTGTGGGCCTTCGATACTGTTGCGTGAGAGTTTTGGGCAACGTTTTTGCCTCTACTGTTTGTCGTAAGCAACGTGATCACTTTTAAAGTGGTTAATCTGTTAAACAGTATGACAGGTTTGACTCCTCATAATCATACATCAGCAGGCTGTATTTAATCTGCTCTTGACAGTGCTTAAAATGTCCACTAGATGGAGGTATTTCCTCACCGGTGCCATCCTCATGTTTTCATGAGCTTTTCCTAATGGCATTTTAATAGGGGAAGTAACGCTAGCGTCTTTTTTTATAACTTATGTGGGCAGCTGTCATTGCATAAGATTGAGACCTGTTACATGTCTTCTCAACAAAATCCATGAAATATGAACTACTGTTGAAAAGAGTGATTGAATGTTTAGTGTCTGTGTAAAGTTTCAGGCTGGTGGGCCTTGTAATTAGGATGGGTCAGAATCGCTCGGGGCAGTTCTGGCCAATGTCATGGACACTGTTGATTTGAGCTTACCTACGATGTTGTACCGAAAGCGAATTCTACTAACCTCGGTCATGTGGTCATTAAAAATTCTGATTCTGGCAGAGATCCTTGTGTCCTTGTGGGGGTTTTGTTCTGTCTGTGCCCTGCTCCCTGGGCCGCTCGTCTGGGACCCAGCAAAGTAGTGAGTAATGGAGGGGAGAGGTTCCCATGTGCTTTGCGGTTTTCGGGTGGAATGCAGTCCAGCTCTGCGGCTGGCCCAGGGCAGCCGTGTGTAAACTGAGCAGGAGTGTGCGAGCAGGGAGGCTGGTGCTGATACACACACACACAAACACAGATACATACATACATTCTCATTGCCGTGCTTATATTGTGGTGGCCATGCAGAGATCTAACCTGACCATGCCTTTTCTCATGTCTGGCTGCAGTATTACAAGATTCATTCAGGGATTTATGTGATTTCCTAATACGTGCAAGTCTCTTAATGAGTGCAGTTGTTATTGGTGCAAGACGTGCATGGGTTTGTGCTTGTGTAAGGCAGTGGCCAAGTGTTTCAGGACAGGCAAGGCCTGTGTGACAGGGCGACCCAAGTGTTTTTTTTGGACAGGTGAGGCCCTGCGTGGCCTGGAGGGGACGGTGTAACGCAGTGTCCTCAGTGCAATGGGTAATTCCCATTGTAATACAGTGGCCTGACGCATGGCTCCCCATGTGTTTTCTGGCTGTAACTGCATGTGTTTTTTTTGTGCTGGGTACCAGCACAGATGCATCTACATGCGGGCCCTGTGTGTGTGTGTGTGTGTGCCTCTGTCTGTTAGCTGGCTTGGGGGTGGCA
Source organism: Mormyrops boulengeri (assembly GCA_026781065.1). Classification (NCBI taxonomy): domain Eukaryota; kingdom Metazoa; phylum Chordata; class Actinopteri; order Osteoglossiformes; family Mormyridae; genus Mormyrops; species Mormyrops boulengeri. The sequence goes on from JAODLD010000001.1 coordinate 48,585,506, forward strand.
GGATGGGGCATGTCTGCCAGGCTGTGTAAATTCCTCATGGGTCAGGAATAGCAGGTGGAGGCTAACACTCCCAAGCCAATATGTTCCCGTGCCGCCAGCGATGGCAGGGGGACATTACTGAGAGTCAGTCTGCCATGTTAAACCAGGAAGTGAACTGAAAAAGAAAAACTTGAAATATTTCTGTGGGATTCTGGGTTTATAAGCAGTACTTGTAGTCTACTGTATGAACTATTTGATGTCAACTGGCACTCTGTGCCATCCCTCTGAACATAATGGGTTAATCATGTCTTTTGGGTGTACCAGTGTGTTAAATTAGCATTAGCATAACATGCCGTGATTTCTCACATCAATGCATTTGTATTGACGCAATTCTTCCTGAATGTCAAATGAACTGCAAGTGAGGAAACAAACCACAGAGATCAAGAAAGGTGCCTCAACACAACAGTTTATATTCATAAAATGAAACAAAACTTGGAAAAAGATCATTATCAACTTTTTTTTTCATTTAGCTCATTTCAAAAGCAGAGGATGCAATCTGATGTGTGGATGAGGTGATATCAACAAGCAGTCATTTACAGTGGGGGGCTATTTACATCATGGGAGGGTGGCTGCATAGGAAAGTACCTCTCTACTCCCCCTGAGATGGAAGAAGGGAGGCATGTCTGGTGGAATGGGGAGAAGATCATCCCACCGTGCCTGGAAATGCCTGCGGGCACCTCAACTGTTGTGGTGCATGGTGATGATGAAGCAGGACACGATGGTCTCTTTCTGTCCCTCCATCTTTTCCCGTTGTGAATTATTTTAGACCCTGTGGCTTCGGCTGCATATAAACCCATTGCTTATTTGTCAGGATAGGTTGAGTTTAGTTTATCCCACAATCCTTTGCTGCTTCCCTGTGCTAGGTTCAGTGATGTGTATATATGTGACTTTCCGGAAACCCATTATTTCCATCTACCGGATTGGTGCGTTCGGTGAAACTACTGAAAAGGGAAGACTCTTAAATGTCTTCAGCTGCTTTTAAATCCATCAATTGTCCCACAGTGTGCTCAGCCAGCTTGATGTGGTTAAATAAATTAAAAAAGATAAATAAAGCGATAAATAATTAAACCGTAATGACGGGAGGAGTCACACGGAAGAATCGGCACATCCTGTGGGCTGTCCGTAGTTTCCTCCTCTTTAACGTGTCAGTAAGGCCACTCACACGCTCTCAAGTGTCCCGTCGCCAGTTTCCCTGCTCCCTTCTCGATCCTCTAAGAACGGGCCATGCCTCTCCGGTTTCCAGGCTGTCCTGGGGTCACTGGAGACCGAGCTTGGAGCCTATACCGCAACAATACTCGGACGACTAACTGCCAGGCCCCTGCCCTATCTGCATAAAGCTCAATGTCTAATCCTCCAGGGAATGTTCAGGAATCGAAAGCTGGCCCCTGAAGGACATTGGAGCAGGGAGCCACTAGGGAAGGTTCTGTGAAGTCTTGCTTAGCCACACCCTCTCTGTGTGTCTGCGCCTCAATTGTAGGCCGTGCCTGTTATGATGGGTTCCGGGGGGAAGGGGGGGGCGCTGCAGTCAGTGCTTTTCATTCTTGGCACTAAAGGGAACTCCACCTTCTCCTCCTCCAGTAAGATCTATTTGTAAAAAACCCAGAACAGCAGCCTGTTCACGTGATACACAGAAAAGACCCGAGCTCATCCTCACAGACCGCTCATTCACAGTTAATGTCATCTTACTCCTCGTACATTTTGTAATTTTTTTTAACCATCCTCGCTATGTCATAGAAACAATAATTATAGCAATGCTGACGATAATTATTAACACGAAATGTCAGCAGTTTTTTTTTAATAAATGAGCAATATCACAATGACTCCGCCCATGCTGTCGTGCCAGTGCTCAGTTCAGTGTCCGGGGGGCCCCCCCCCCCCCCCCCCCCCCCCCCCCGCGGGCCCCGCGGGGGGGGGAGCCCCACCCACAGACCCGCCGGCCCGCCCCCCCGGGGCGGGGGGGGGGGGGGGGGGGGG
>JAODLD010000001.1:48597520-48613340 GCA_026781065.1 Mormyrops boulengeri
ACCACACCCCCGAGTTGAATTACAAGCATTACGGCGAAGACCGATGAAGAGAGCGATACATACGCCGATGGACGCAGCAGGGATTGGGACGGTCATGGTGGTGATCTCAATACCACCACTATTGAAACAGGATTCATAAAAAAAAGCTGAGCTTTGATAAGCTACATATGTATCACACCCATTAAGAATTAATGAAATATCTGGCCTCTGTTAAGTGACTCCATTATCTGCCACTACACCCTGAGCGTGTGGAGAGGAATGTCAGCGGTGCGAGAGTCAAACGGGTTTAAAACACCAAGGGGCTTTAAAGGCCCCCGCAGACGGACCGGGGGTATCGTCACACAGGCAGGAGGGAAGTAATACAGATCGGTGTGGAGCGTCATGCTAATACTGCTATTCAAAGCTATGCTGTTTATGCTGCTGCATTACTTATTGTTTACATACACATTGCACTATGTATATAAACCCTTGTGTCCAGCTCCCCTGTGTCACACTGTCTTGTGTTTGCACTGTAAGACCTGTGAAAACCCTCCCTTTGTCTCTTGCTGTCTGTATGTTGCACTGCGGTCCTGGGGGAAACGCAATTTCGGTCACTATGTACCTATATATGGATGCTGTGACAATAAAACCCACTTGACTTGACTTATATTGGTCACCCCGGCCATGATCACCCAACCTATCACCGCTCAGTTATGGTCAGGTCACCTAATCCCTGGCGACGCTGAACACTACAGACTTAACACACTCCGGCAGTCCATCGCTTCAGTGTGGCACCGAGGCTAAGGACATGCACTAACCTGGAAACCGAAAGCTTCTTGTGCTTTTTTGAACAAGACAAATAAATCCAAACTGGCCCAGTAGGACCTGCAGTCACATAAATAAGCCAGCAGCTGAATGGTTATGAGCAGTCTGGTCCGAGGAGGTTAATTTCCATTCGACTATGTTCAAGGAGATATCGATAACCGCACTAAACACGCCCTCCGGCTCCTGGCATCGGCACTGGCTCCCGTGTCGGCTTACGCCGGCGCGTGTGGGCATGCGTGCATGCATGCGTGACGAGAGACATCCCGTTTCCTCACCTCTGCCGCTGCGTCCCACGAATCTCAGGTCATTGAAGCGTGCCGTCTGGTTCTTGATGGCAGCCGTGGCGTTCCGCAGCTCCGCCGAGTAGTTCTCGTCGTTCCCGGCCATCACGGTCACCAGCGTGCCGTCCGGGATGTCGCCCAGGGCGACCACCTGTTGACAGACAGCCCGGTTATGCTGTGCACAAAGAAGAGCCCACCGCGCACCGCAGGAACGTTCGGCAGCGTGATCTCCAAGGCTACACCGCACAACATGAGGTCTAATCCCAGTACAAAGAACCAGTGCATCAAAACATTGCCAAAATACAGAGTCAAACAGGCACATAACGGGAACAAATGTATGAATTTAATTAAGGAATTGCTGAGATGGCGCTGAGCTACCCTTATTGTCACGCAAAGCAATCAGTGTTACCATAAAAACTATGCGGCTGTTGTTATTATGGGAAAGAAAGAAATATCGATGAGAACATAGCGAAAATGTTTGACTAACCGCTGCCACAAAAATAATAGAATTATGCATCCCAATGTCGGATGTTTAGAGGTCATACTACAACAATCAAAAGTAAAAACTGAAAGTAATAGTGTACATTTTTTGTTCTTTTTTATTATTCTGCTATTAAACACGAGAAGTGATACGAGTGCAGCACATCAGCGGCGTACTTCGTGGCGTTTCGTAATAAGACGTTAAACTCCGCTCTCTTTGTGACATAAGCCCAGGGGGAAACTCAGGAGCTCGGCAAACGGCTCCACACCCAAGGCAAATAAGTGCCCAAGGTGGACCGTTTTCGCATAAAATGCTATCGGTTAGATGCGAGCGCTGGTTATATATTACATAAACCGTTTTAATGTGCCCCTTCAGGGGTAAGTGTAGACTTAATATTAGAGGAAAAAAGCTATTAAAATTCCAGATTTTTCAGTTGCGTGCCGCAACTCTTCGCCTATAAATTGCGAAAGTCCGTATAGCGATGGATCAGTAACGCGCCGAAAGACGCTGACGTGAAATTTGTATAAAGTTAATATAATTATGTTGTGCACATAGCACTCAGTATTGCATTACATACTTCATGCGTAAATCATTTTCAAAATGACAGTGATAAACTATTAGCAATCATGTACATTATTTATGCATTGATGGTGAACGGTTAGAATATTATAAATAAAACTGCGGGATCCTCATCACAGGAATAATAATAATAATAATAATAATAATATGCTTCTCGTGGTGTTTCTTGAAATAAAGAAATCATGACAATATCGTATCCAAATTAAAAGCCGTTTTTCCGGGTAAAGGAATACGGATAATTAAATATAAACCGTTTAAATAGGAATTGGAGCTCTGCAACTGTTTATGAAAGCTTTCAGTAAAAAACCAAAATATTTTTATTTTATAAATTGTACATATTTTCAGAATCCTAAATACTAAACGTTTATATACCCTCTAACCTTGAATAAAAATCGGTGACAGTATTACCTTGAAGGCAATGGGCAGCGTCTTGTTGCAGCGCCAGTGAGTGGGCAGGACGGAGCAAAGAAAGTTAGGGCTGTCAGTGCGGACCAGCTCCCCGGGGTGGTCCGACAACACCTCCACCATACTCCTGTCCGCTATTCGCAGCTTCCCCACCAGGGCGGCGCCGCTGCTGTCGTGAGCCCCCAGAGGCAATCCTTCAGTCATCTTTCCCGGGCTCAGGGTGGTGGATGGGGGGGTGAAGCGGCGCCCTGGGGCCGGGTCTGAAACAGACGGCGATACATAACAATAGTACAGAGAGACAACCCGCACCATTACGCCAACAATCAGTCGTATCGATAGTACTCCCTAAATGCTTGAATTTAAGTGAAATGTGTTAGTAACATTATTTTTTATTAAAACTTCACTCAGCTTCACCCGGGCCATTAGACAGAAACCTCAACAGAGCCCCAATTATACAGGCAGCAAAACAGGCAACTTTCATGCATACATACAGGCGCACTGTCAACTAGTCATCCATAACCGATGGCACACACGTGTGGTTTGAAGTGTATACATCAGGTCCAGTGTACTCCAAAGAGGAGTGCGCACAGAGGCGACATTGAAAGCTTTTAAAAGCACACACGCCACCCTGGCATGCATTTAGGGATTTCTAAAAGAGGACGGGGTTAAAGTGCGCCTGCAAGTCCGCCTCTCAGTGCGCGTCTGTGACAGTGTACCCCGATTAATAATAATAATAATAATAAATATCAGTATTATTATTAGTGCTATATAGTTTAAGAGAAAGTAAACAAAGAAAACCGAGTAGCAACAGTTGGCACAAGTAATTGTGCACATTCACTCTGTCATCACCGATGAAGAGCGAAGGTAAACATCCGTAGTCTATGGTTGCACAATAAAAAGTGAAGCAGGAAGTCGAGAGAGTTTACATTGTTTTTTACAGCAAAACACGGAATATTTCAGGATCGTTTATAATTTCAAAATAATTTCTAAATCAAATATAAAACATCATACCGTATTTTGCGTCCCAAAGGAAAACCATTTGTGCCTCGAAGTAATGCCCACTTGGTACTTTTTAATCACTCGGGATCCACTTCGCAGCCTGATCATCGACAGATTTCCAAACCGTTTAAGTTAGATGAGGAAGCATGAAAATCTAGCGTTTGACAGCCATTGGGGTCGCTGGCCAAAGTCAAAACACAATCACCTAACTAAGCCGATAAAAACTGGACCGCTTGCGCCGCACGCATGTCGGTGCCGCTTTTCGCCGTAAGGTGAAGTGAGAGAAAGGGAACAAAAAAACAAGCATGCCAGCTGTTTTTTTTTTTCGTTCTTTCTTACACGGACAGCGAACTCGATTGCTCCAGCAGACTCCCTGTGTGAGTCACTGTCTGTCGCGATTGCAGACTTCCTGGACCGGGCAGCCTGGGGCGTCTTGCCTGCGGCTAGCAGGTGAGAGATGGCCAGAGACGCTCAGACAGTCCACTTTAACAGCACCATATCACACTTTAAAAACAAAGTTATGTATCACAATCTCCTCGAAACAAGTTCCTACACGTCCTAATCTACAATTGAACGCGACCCAAATTGGAACAGTTTGGCTGCTATGGAAGTTTAGAACGTTTAGAAATTAACGAATGTTACAGTTACATGACATTCCGCTCAAATAAAAAACGACTTATTTCCCATTTTTTTTCATCCTTTGTTTCTGTTTTATTATTATTACCGAAATTCAACATGAGCTGGATTCTCAGGCTCTAATCGAAAGATCCAAAAGTGGACTGCGCAACGATGCGTTTCGTCTTTAATCCGCTATACGTTCCCCATCTTTTGCGTGATTCCCATGTATGCTGATCGACGTTTAAAGCTCACAGCGTAACATATTTGGAAAGAGCTAAAGAGTGTAACTTTGACTTCCGAGTGTCATTTATTCTGCCCAGTACCAGGCAAGCAGAGTCCTGCACAGCAATCCGGGCACACCCCTGGATGTATGTCCCAAAGAGCGCAGCTGGTCACCAGCGTCGCATGAATGAACCTTCCGGCGGCGGCCGCCTGGCTTTTTACTGCCAACTGGAAGTACAGGAATGCCACTGCTGTGAGACTCATTTGCATATAGCGCGGTCTGGACCAATAGCCAGGCCAGACGATACTTGGCCAATCGGAAGAGTGCGTGGAAAGCGCAGGAGCCAAAATGGGCAGTCCTTTCCGGCAACTAAATCCCAAAGATTCCGGGCCTACAGTTTAAATGCTGAAGGGTTATACAAATGGTCGGTTCAGCAATAAAAAAAGATAATATCTAGCAGTATATATAAAGGTGGGATCCCACAGTTAAAAAAAACATATACGTAAAATTACTGTAAAATTACTAATTGACAGCTGTTCAAATATACCGTTATAATATGATATGACTCGGGGTTAGTGTTTCATATAATTCTTACCTTAAGTATCTTAAGTACTGCAAAAACGAAAAAGCCAAGCGCGCCTGTACTATCAATTGCAATTCCTATAAAATAATGACCCTTGCGCATTGTAACCATTACGCAGTCTGCGACTCCTGGAAGGGTCATAATACAGTGAATACACGCTAGATAATAATAGTCATAATAATGATAATTGCAACAATAACCGGTGTACTACAGTTTCACATTTAAAATTAATTTCACTCATTATCATTTAGGGGGCTACCATCAGAAACGGGATTTTCTCCTCGGACCCAGTAACACAACAAAACATGACTGCATTCCGTAATATCCTCTAATCTTTTGTAAAGGCTGTCAGTTAAAAGAAAAGCGCTTTTCTAAGTCATCGTATACTATATGATTGTAAACTAACGACGACGACATTAACGTCATTGGATTAATTTAGTTAAAATCCCAGTTCATTACATGTCCGGACCTGCTTGTCTTTGCAAAGACGTATCGACAGAGGGCAGCAAATGACTAGCTGACTTGAGACAATGACTTGCGCAGCGAGGAGATGTGCGGATTTTTACGCTTCATCCACGTCTTCAGAAAAATACCTTGCTGTGTCTATGATTCGGATTGTTACAAACTCTGGGACCAGTGTTCGAGTCTTCGCCATGGCTCCGTGTGTGGCGTTTGCACGTTCTCCCCATGTCACTGTGGTGTTTCCCCCACAGTCCAGAATAGGCTGAGGTTAATAGGTTAATTGGAGTTACCAAATTGCTAGTAGTTGTGCATGCAGGGGCGCCATAAGGGGGGCAGGGGGTTAGGATGATTCCAAGGGTCCCCTGAGTGACATAACTGGATTGGAGGGCCCAATATAATATACTTTCATGGGGCCCTTGTGTGACTGAATGGTGTGCGAATGTGCCCTGCCATGGGTTTTTCACTGCCTTGCGCCAGTAGCCTCCAGATAGGCTCTGACATCCCACGAACCTGAATATGACAAGTGGTTACAGAAAATGGATGGATGGATGGATGGATGGACAGACAAACTTAAATAGTTCTCTGGCATCATTTCTGTAAAGTGTTTTGTTTAATACTATTAACTGAAAGACAATTTTAAAAAATGAACCTGATATATGTGATTTCCTTTCTGGCATGATTGGAGAACACCTCAGTCAGATGAAGTTCCCCTGCAAATGGTACTCTAAAGTTAGGAATATGCCTACAGTTTGACACATGCTTTGTCTTACTGTGAAATTTTATAAAAATCAAAATTATTCAGTGCTACAGATGCAAGTAATGAATTACTAAGCTTTCACTGTAGTTAGTAATTAGATGAGCATTTGATTGTATCTGATAACCTAAATGCTATTTTACATTAATTCCCTCAGGGACACAGAAGTATATGACGATGCGAATTTGAGAGTCTACACAGGCGTATCGTTTTATTTGCCTTGTCCGTTTACTTAGTGACGAAGCTCGCTTTCTCTGCCCGGCTGAATTAGGATTACGTTGTCGAATTAGTTTGACCGAAGGAAAGAGCCAATCTGACATCCGTGTCATACATTTATGCCCAGCTAGCCTGTTACCTGTCCTTTTTTTTTTAACGCGATCGGCCTTCTTTTGAAGCGTTTCGCCACAGGGCCGAGCATAAAAAATGCAACATCGTACTTCTGAAGCCAGTTTTCAGGCGGCCTGAAAACCCGGTTATTTGAAGTGACGGCTACTTTCACGTATGCTGTAAAATATGTTACACTTTCTACAGTGAACGCTGTATTTTGGTGTAGTGTAATAGCACACCAATGTTCAGTGCAGTAAATAATTAGTCCACTTACACCAACGATTGTTTGCATGTTATTGACAGCATCCTCCATTCCATAGCTACATCATTTCTGAATTGTTATGCATTTGTTTCATTATTTACAGTGTGCTCTGACGGCACCACAGGACATGCTGGGGGCGACGCTGCGGATGGCTAGAAGGAGGCAAGAAGAAAGATCGCGTTTTTTATATATTGCCAGAGGCAGCAGTAGGATGTATAGAGGAGGTGATGAAATTTTTACTCCTTAATTGGCCCGTTTTAAATCCGAAGTGTGCAGTGATTCTAAAAACAACTCCGTGTGTTTTAAATGTTTTTTTACTCTAGCGCCGGTTTGAATAGTGTGATAATAAAAAGGACCGATTTAACTGTAACTGGAGTGAAAAGTTTGGTCACATGCATGAAATTATCCCAAACTTCAGTTTGCTTTTTAAACTGGTTTTGATGATCGAAAGGCTGAAGATGCCCAGGTCCTCGATATCTTAATATAATATATGCATTATGTGTAAACATGCTGACAGCGCAATCATTACTACGAGGGACACACCGCACAGTTTTAAACATCAGTGCCGAGGAACAATTACCTTACTTCTGTTATGGTAATTTTATTTAGGGGTACAGCCATGAACGGAAAATCCTGCGAGTGAAATGACGCAACTGAAGAGATCATGTTTAAAAACGGCGAGGAAATACGAAACACAAATTCCTTTTTATATCAATAAGCTCAGTTTTTCCTATGGTTCGTATACATATATATATATGTATGTGTGTGTGTGTGTGTGTGTGTTTGTGTGTGTGTGGGTATAATTTTTGCAATACAACGGACACATGAAAATGAACAATAATTAATTATTATTAACATAATTTGATTGTTTTGAAATGTCTGTTAAGCATAAAAGTTTTAATTGCTTCCTTTATAAGTTGTTTAAAAACTACATTAATTAAGCACATTTATTATAAATCATATAAGGCGCCCCTGTACTGGATAGCCAGTTGTGGAAGGTGAATGATAGATACTTATATTTTTCCATGTGGATGTGATACCTCATACAGAAGAATAAACCGAAGATATCTAAGAATCGAATAACATTTCTTTAATCGAATCTGCAATGTAAAACTAGAAGGAAATAGCCATGTAATACTATATTGCTAAACCAATTCCAAGAGTATACATTCGCGTTTTTATATACAGGTACTTAATAATATCCCCATCGTAATGACGGCTGAAAACTGAGGGGGGAAACTGATAAGTTTTACATATCCATCGATTAAAACGCAGACACGTATGAGCTTCTGCGAATTGTAGCGAGAAATTCTAACGTAGTCTGGTAATAAAAATATCGTAATTAACACAAATGATGTGGTGTCTGTAGTTTGTGCCAGTTATTTGTGGTATTCGCGACGGTTTGAAAGTGTCAACCTCAAGGCAATACATAAAATAGTAAAACAATCAGAAGACCTGCGGAATCTGCAAAGGTAGCGGTGCCATTTTCACTCCTTTTTTTTAACACGAAAATGTATCTCAGAAGAATGATCCACAGTCCACGATGTTATTGACTAATACATGTATATATACTTTTGTTGGTGTAACTCAAAAAATTCTGACAGCATCGGCCTCACTGCACACAAACTAGCGTAACTTCAGACCTCACGTACAATTGCTGAATTACACAAATTATATACTCTCACGCATATCACAAACATATTAAGCATACATACTGCGTTGAAATTCAAAACAGACAGTAAACGGATGTTTTAAAATGGCCGCAATATTAGGCCTATTATCTGGACTTTCTAGCTGTGTTTAGTACGTTGTCAGTAGACTTTTCCAGTGTACGTAGATTTATGAAGGTTTTTTAAATATTCAAATCCAAACCACAGGCTGCTGTTACAGCAATCCAGGGCACGATCTAACATTAAGTAAAAAATATATATCTAAGAAAAAATGAATAGGACATAAATATCCATGACAATGAAGAGGAAGAGACAAGCGAGGATGAAGAGGTGTGACATTACCAAAGCTGGTGCGGCTGTTCCTCATGAGACACACTGCCCAGGACCAGGGCCCGGGGGACCCAAAGTGGCCTGTGTTCATGCTTGCGTCTCTCAGAACCGGGACAGGGGACTGAACATGCTTCTATGCTTCCTCTGAAAGGTGCACCCCGGAGACACAGAACTCCAAAGCAACCCTCTCCTTTTATATCTGTCATAGCCCCCATTACTAGGTAATGGGGACAAACTGGAAAGAGGAAAGACCCCCTCATGCCTGATATGTTCCTCACACTAACTGTGGCCACAGGAGACATTTGTTTGCCCAAGGCAGTTTGAACCCAGTACTTAACTGTAGCCTTGCTGCCCAAATGATTTTCTTCTGCTTCTAAAATGAACTTGATAGCGCGAATAAAACAGTTTGAGGAACCGGTCGTGATGTTTAAAATAAGCTTCCCCAGTGCCAGTCAACTCCACTGGGTATCCACCTAGGACAGGCTAGGAAGGATGGGGAGATCGTAAATACTAGTGGAACAGAGATTTTTTTTTTTTACTCAAGTTTCAAATAAGTCTTCCTTCCATCCATCTTCGAACCCTTTTTACTGGTCAGGGTCAAAGGGGGCCTGGAACCTATCCAGGACAACCCAGGGTTAACACCGGACTACACTCTGGATGGGGATGCCAATCTATCACACGGAGGACTTTTTGTGTATTTCTCTAATACAATAAAAATGTTCCTCTGAGCGGGAACAATTAAGGCCGATGCTGTGTGGGATCCCAGCCTCTCTAGCTCAGTGTTTATGTCTTCTGATAGCGAGGCCACACTAACAGCCACAGTAATGGAAACAGCAGTGGCATCAGACATTCAAAGCTGAAAGGCGGTTAGATTATGGTCTGTACTGCTGGAAAAAAATGGCCTCTAATGGCACCCGAGATCAGAGAAACAAGAATCCTCACAACTGCAAGCCTCAAGCATCTTTAGAAAGTTTCTTTCAGAAAACTGACTTTATTAACTTAATTGAGCTTCTGTCAGGGTCTCAGGTACAACCTGCAGTTGCTCCAAAATCACTCGGCACTTCTGTTGCTTGGATGGTGATGTCTCCCACGATGCCTGAGGCTACTCTGCTTTCAAGGTGCCTCGTGGGGCTGCCACACCACTGCCCCACCCCGTAAGGATTCTCTCGGACTGAGGATCGATGGCATTCTCGTCTCTTCTTGGACGTTCAGAACCCAGGATTAATAATGCCCCGGAAAATAATATCACCTGGTGTCATATAGATCACTTTTCTACATTTCAGCCATCTCAGGATGCCGCCTTCCAAAGCCCTCTCTCTGAAACAATCGCTACTGCCGGCCCCGGCATCCATCTCCTTGGTGAAATCAGAAGGGTCTCGCTACCATGGCGATGTCAGAACCTCAGCTAGAACGCCGACAGCATCACAGTCATCACGAGTCCCATTCACAGTAGACTCTCCTTTGGTCATGTGACTGCCAAGCTCTCTTTATCACCGAAGGAGTTTCTCATCCATTGTCTTCTGGCTCTTTTCCCCACATTGACTTTTAATATTGAATAAGCACTGTTATGCCTGCCTATAAATAATAATAATAAATCTTAATTAAGTCCTTGCAGCAGCTGTGCTGGGAGGGGCATTATAATGGATTGAGAGAGAATTAATACAATGCACCCATATGCATAGTTGGACAATGTCCAGTGCTCACAGGACATCTATGACACTCCACTTAATTTACTGATATTGTCCTCGTTAGCAATTGACCTAATATTCTGCGCAGTAACAGGTCTATATTTTCTAGTTTGTATTTCTCTTTCCTCCTCTTTTGACCTGTAGTTGATCGTTGCTGATATCTCCATTAGCTTTTTACTTTTCCTGGCTGCATCTGACCCGCTAATCTCCAGGTATTTTCCTTACACACTTCAGCGCCGTTTGTTAAAAAGAGGCAAGTGAGGATCTGAACCTCAAGCCCTCCTCGATAATTCATGAGGCCGTACTGTGTGGATTCCGTTAACTGCTACTTAAAAGTAATTAATTGATTTTCTGACATATCAGTTAGCAGCCTCCGCGATCTGACACAGCAAGGCACTTCACGGCGACGCGTGCACTCTCCCGTGTTCACATGCACAGCCTCAAATCGCACACACGCGCACACACGCGCACACCAACTCCAGATATACAGCATTTATGGTTTCCTGACTTCAGAAGCTCCAGGGTGGTCTGACAGCAGACATAATAGAGCAGAGGATCTTGAGAGTCTTCATGCATCCATGAGAGATTGCGTCAGGTTGCGTCTGAAGTCATCTTGCTTGTTCTTTATACGGGAGGATGGGGGGGGGGGGCGCATTTTATGCAGCTGTATTGACATTTCTGGTAGCATGAGAGACACTGACGTCAATAAGGTCCACCAGGTCACTTTTCCCAGGGAATGTTCAGACCCCAATTCTGCCCTGCTTTACCCCATAAACCCACCCGATGGCCTTGGCCCAGAGAGTGAAGATGTCCACCATCGCTCGATGGCACCCATGATGAATAATCTGTTCCTAGACAAGGCTTCAGTAAAAGATCACCAGGAATCTACATCTTAAAGATAAAGATGAATTAGTAGAGGATCACGCCATACAACCACATTTCATCACTGGTCCAACTGACAGGTATTCTTCATACCCTATACTGCGGCTCCGGATCATTCCATCTTAACAGCTACCTGAGATTAACCCTCCTCTCTAATCCTTTTGTCTTTCCAGTTCTGATTCTCGGCATCTGCATGCCATGGCGTTAAGCGGAGGGTAAGGTGGTGTAGGTATCACACGGTTTGGGGGATTTACAGACAGTACTGAGTGACGTGCATTAAGGAAGATTATAAGCTCCGATGATAGCTGAGACACAGCTGCGCAGGCCTCTAAGCAGATAATGACACCTGCAATGCCATTATGGAATCGTAATCTGCGCATCAGAGCTCCTGACTGGTCAGCTGCCTGCTAGTTTCTTTCTCCCTGGAAGAACAAGATTTGCCTTTTTATAGGGACGATTCTAGAATTTTTTAAGGCGGGGTGCGTAAGAAGGGTCAACCAACGATATGATTTGAATCGGTGAATGACACATGAGGGTGCACTCTGGGGACCAATCAGCTCTCAGTTTCAGTGTGCCTGTGGCCACAAACCCCCTGCTTTTACAGCATGACATAAATGAATGACTATCAAAACCATATCTATCATTTAACAGCCAGGATAGGTTTAAAGATATGGCCATGTTGTCTAATAAGCATTGTGAGCATCCCAGTTCCAGAGGTAAAGTCTGGACCCTGAAATGTCTCCAATGAAACACATCTGTCAAAATCAGCAGATGCTAAGAAGTGGCTTAGGATAAGTATGTCAGCATATTGACTCAACATGATAGACATTTTTATGTAAATAATCTCCATATATCAAAATTCCAGATTGTCTTGATTATAAATCTACTGAAACAGGTCACGGTGTTTTCCATAGCCAATCAGCCATGTTTTTCCAGATTGACATTATTTCAATAGATGACTCTAGGGATCCAGTAACAGAGGGGTCCGCACTGACATTTTCACTGAACTATTTATCTACACACACTTTGGCACATTGGCTGTCTGGTGGCGTGAGAAACGCAGCCTGGACACCTGGTGACAGGCCCTCTCTGCTCTACTGCGGTGCTCCTGGCCCAGATCCAGGCCATCGTCAGCTAACCGTGTCCTTCCCAGCAATGACTGTCCAGGCCGGTCAGCGATAAACTTATAGTTTAAAGAGTAACATCTGTGTGGCACCAGCCAAAGTCCAGCACACTACAACTGAAAAAATGAAACAGCTTTATTTGCCATTTGAACAAATACATTGGAATGTATTAGGTTTCACATATTCCAGCTTGTGCTCCTTTTTTTGGAAATTTTAGACACGCACACAGATAGAGGTGAGAGGGAAGCTTGGGACCTGAGCACAGGGTCAGGCATACATCCAGAGCCCCTGGAGCATTTTTTGAGGAGTTGTGGACTTTGCTCAAGGAACTTTTAAGCATGGGACTCAACCCGCCAACCTTCTGATCAAAGGCAGCGATGCATCCACCTCTGAACCACACGCCAGCCCGTAATTCAATGCGAAGCTGATGTCTATCAAACAGAAGACATATCTTCATAAATGGTCTGGTAATTTTCTCTTTATCTTCTTAACTCATATCCATAAATGACTGCTTATAGGTGTATGTAACGTGTTTTATTCCTCATAAGTGAATCGAATGATTGCAGGTTTATTCAGACCTACTACATTGCCTTGCTTGTGACAATATCCCTGGCTGGACCCCATCCAGGGGACAATGCAAGTGAATAATTTAGAGGCCTCTCAAGGGACAAAGCAACTGGAGGAATTATGATGATTTTTTGTGAAACTCCTGATTGATTTTCTGACAGTAGGTATAAAGACATCAAGGCTGGCAGTGGAGAATAAGCAAAGGAGGGCAAAGGGGAGGGGAGGGGCTGCAAAGGGAAGCATTTTCTAGTCACTATGAACAATAATGGAAAGAAATCAATTAATCCTGCATTTTTGACTGTAGCTAATGAAACTCCCAATTTAACCGCTTTTTAGCATTTCCATAAAATCTCTGTCAGTCACATTCATCTGCGTTCTAAATATAAGCTAAAAGCTGGCAAAATGGCATCAGCAAGTCATATGACATGGCCGTGTGTTTGGTGTGATATTAAAGGAAATCAGGCACAGGAACCGCCATTTTCCTAAACACTGAAACAAAAAAAGTTTCACTTGTGTTGTGTGGGACGGGCAGCTGAAATGTGCCCGCAGGCTTTGCTTAATGCACTTTGAATGGCTGAACTGAGGCGACAGAGCAGAAACATCCATACAGAGAGGCTGGCACACAGGCGCAGGCCAAGAATAAACTGAAATAGGACTGAAATACACAAGAGGAGGCAACACAAAATGAGACGTTACGAGTCCACAAACAAGCTAACGCACAAACACGAGCATTCATCCTCTGAGGGAGTCTGAGATGCTCGAGATCAGAGCGAATTCCCGATCCACGCGGTAGACAGCCAGACGTTGCTTCATCCCAAACGTCATATGAACATAACACACATGTAAACCTCAAGAACTTCTTTCTGAGGGAGAGATGAATAGTGCTGGCAAAAAATTAATCAGAAGCGGTGGGCACAGGGGTTGCTGTGATTCATCACATTCGCTCCTTATAAATCTTACTTTCGGTTGAGGAAAACACGTTACACTGAGGAGGCGATGAAAGAAACTGTTCAGGGCACTTTAATTGAGCAATATGATGCTAGATCAGTCACAAAACTGACAGGGGCCTCTGAATGGGGGATTACAGCCCCCTTATTCTGCCATCATAAGATGTCATGTCAAACCTCCTGAACTTTTGGGCTGGTAAATGCCCTGAAAGTGTTAATGTGATGTGGTCAGAAAATGGCAAAGTACGTAAAAAAACAAGACCGAGATGTTCACACCAGGAGAACAAGAGAAATGTGTTTGGGCTGCCTTGTGAGAAATGATGTGATGCTTAGAAGCCCAAAGCCTGGGTGAGTGACACCTCATATGCAACCCTCAGTCAGGTCTTGGCTGCAGTGTTGGGTGGACAACTCTGTGCCGCTCTTGCTTTCCTTTTAACATCGCAGCAGTACTGCAAGGCGAAACATAAAAAGGTAGATGGGCAGTGGAGAAGAAGTGGAACCTGGACCGTGCTATGGGCAGCCCTTGATATATAATGCTTTAGTTGGGCTATGATGTGCCATGCTATCCCTGGGTCTTGATGACTACAGTTGGGCCTATGACTGGTCCTTGATGAATCATGCTATAACTGTACCCTGATGGACCATGGTTATAGAACCCAATATGAAAGATCCCGGCAATTTCCTAAGGGTGTTGACAGGCCTGTCATGGTCACCGGCTGAGCATTCAGGTTAGTGTTCATGATGCCGTTGGGGTGAATTGCATCTGCTAGAAGGGAGATACACCTATGACAGGCCACTCAATGGTCATTAGTTACCCACAAAATCAATTTAGGACTGACAGTGGGGGCTTATGGGTATATCGGTTGATAATGAGCCTCTGTTGACTTCCTTCATTTGAAGGAGCACCCCCTCACCCCCACCAAACGTACACCCACAATTCTTTTTCAACTCCACCCTACTTCCATTCATCGACTCTCTTAACCCAACTTTCTTTGGGGTACAGATATGGCAAGTGTGCCAGAAGGTTCCATAGATGTGGGAGGGGTTAAGAGAGGATTTGCCAATGGACATCACAGTGACAGGAGGAATGAATAAATTAGCAGCATCTAGATGGAGCGAGGGTCATCTCAAGGGGATAAAAATGACGTTTCGCTGTGCATCTCGGTCAGCTAACCGCACAAAGAAGCAAAATGTGGACTAAGCTGGCTTGTATTTAGATGAATTCACAGTAGGCAGGGGTGGTTGGTGGCCCAGTCCATTACTGGGGCCCAGGGTGGGGCTGGTGATGTGGTAACGAGCACCTCCCAAACCCCGTGGCGAATCATGCGAGTCAACAGCAATATGTTTCTTGTTGTGGTTTCTCAAAATTGTGAGTGTTATCGGGTGTGGTGCTGTGCATCATGGGAACCATGCACTATAGCAGTGAACCGCAGGCCGCTAGGGTGTCAGTGGCAATTGCCGTCACCAAGTACCTGTACCGAAAAATATCAAAAGTAAGGGGATGCAGAAAACTCTATTATGACTTCTGGGTGGTTTTTCTCTTCTCTTCAAAATCGGAACTCAGTTGCTTTCACAATTTCTAATCTTTGAAGGAAAAGTGGCCAATGAGTGCTCAGTATATGTGGGAACTCCTTCAGTACAGCTGGAAAAGCATCTCAGGAGGCCACCTCATGAATCTGGCACAGAAATGAAAGGCAGCCAGTCTCTGGAGCAACTGGAGTTAAGGGCCCCAAGGGCCCAATGGTGGGATCACTCTGCCAAGCCAAGGATTTGAACTGGCAACCTTCTGAGCCCCAACCCACAGAGCTGCGCCCGCCCGCCCGCCGGGGGGGGG
>JAODLD010000001.1:48638408-48654095 GCA_026781065.1 Mormyrops boulengeri
CCCCCCCCCCCCCCCCCCCCCCCCCCCCCCCCCCCCCCCCCCCCGCCCCCCCCGGGCCGGCGGCGCGGCGGCGCCGCCCCCCCAGCCCTGTCTGTCTTCATCAATCTGTAGCGCTAATGCCATCGCAGGAAAACAGCATCCAGATCTTAAAGCACAGAGCGTCATTAGTAGAGATACGGTAATTAGACGCAGGAGCAACATCGCAACAGGTAGAGTAATTAGACAATGAGGCCTCTCGCAGTAATTAGACGGCACGATTAATTTGTATCAGGCCCTGAAAGCTCATTAGGGCCCGTCTGCTTCCTCAGAGTATCCTGACGCATCAGGCGTTGCTGAAATGCGACGGCCGCTGAGCTCATTTCTCGGGTAATTCTGCATGCGTTTTTAAAGGCTTTTCTTCAGTTTTAATATACACATCACAAACTGACAAATCAGTACTAATTGCAGCAATTTTGGACGTCCAATCCTCTGTTTTAATAGCCACATGGATCCCAGAGTGAAGGGAAAATCCCACTGCCGCGTGCTGGGGCGGGTTTATTGTTTCTTGGGCGCCACCCCAAAAGTCACTTGACCCCACCCCACGGCCCTCCCCACACACTTCAAAACTAAATACCTAGTAAACAGAGTCAGAAGATCATAGCTAGCTAGCTGGTTAGCAGATCATGCTGCTTCAGCACCTCCTAAATAAGGAACACACGTATTGAATATCTGGGGCCAAGGTGGGGCAGTGATTAGCCCGGTGCCTCACACCTCTGGAACCAGGGTTCAAGTCTCCGCCAGGGTTCCATGTGTGTGGAGTTTGCATGTTCTTTCCATGTCATCATGGGTTTTCCCCCCACAATCCAAAAACAGGTTTATTGGACTTGCCAAATTGCCCATAAGTGCACTTGCGTGGATGAATGTGTGTGAGGGAGCCCTGTGATGTGTTGGTGTCTTACTCTGGGTTATTCCCTGCCTTGAGCCCATTGGCTCTGAACCCCACACACACACACACACACAACCATGAAAAGGACAAGCAGTTACATAAAATGGGTAGATTTATTTAACATTTATTGTAGCAACTGTCTCAGATTGGGTGAATGAAAAGCAGCAGGCCTTCAGGCTGTATTGCTGCCCCATGTTGGGCTGCCGTTCAGCTACCTCACAATCTGCCACTGGGCTGCATTGCCAGCTGATATCAGGGTATATTACAGGCTAGTAGGTAACAGCAGGTAGGCGGAAACAGCAGCTTTGTTAAAATGCACTATAATATCAGCAGAGCTGAGCTCATGAGGTCAACGAGCCTCCCAGGCTCTCCTAATCAGAAGGCATGCAGATAAGGTCCCAGGGGCCATGGGGTGAGGCTTATTTCCCAGCCTCCCTTGGTGCTGACAGAGGTCCGTTATTGCAGTGACTCAGTGGCCCAGTGCTTTCTGCAGCTGCTTACAGTGATTCGTCAGCTGGGATTCATCGTAGAGGCATTTGTCACCGGCCAGGTCGGCAGTCATTCGGCAACACAAACACATTGAAAGGCATCTCTGAAGAACTTCAGAATGCTTAAGGGGGTCTTTAGAGAGCTCCAGAATAATTAAACCGTACCAGGGGGGGCACCGAAGACTTCATATTGTTCAGCAAAACAAATGTGGAATATATCTGCATCAAAACATGCAAATGCAATTATCCACATACCTAGGTAACCACCAGTCGCTGACTTGTAGGATGAAATGAGATTTCTACAAGCCCCCTGAGGGATCTCTTTCTTAGATGTGAGACGCTCAAAGATGATTTGCATTTAGAAGACAATATACCATATATATTTTTATTCTAGCTGAATTTCTTTAAAGCTTCACGTATGGTCGTGCGTTGCTTAATGATAGGGATACATTCTGAGAAATGTGTTGTTAGGTGATTTCGTCATTGTGCAAACATCGTAGAGAGTATACTGTACTTACACAAACCTGAATGAACCTTCTATACACCTATGCTACAGTAAACTTTTTTATTAGTAGAAAGACTACACTCGAAAATAATGATTAAAAAGAACAATATAGTAAATACATAGTTACATAATTAAATACACAGTTTATTTATGACTCCTTAAACAAGTTTAATCCCTTGCAGCATCACAAGAATTGAGCTGAATTACTTAGTAGTCAATAACACTCTTAGGAGCTCACATACTCGTACAGGTACACAGAAATGTGATTTGGGTTGTGAAACTCTTGTGACATTATTTCAACAATGGCAGATCAAAGAGGATCCGTAAAAAACGAAACGCAAGTTAAACGAAAGCCGTCCTTACAAAAGGCCGTTTAAAAGGAGCGTTTCATTTTGCTTCAGTTCTGTTCACTAGTGCTAAAACCATTAACCCCTTTACAGACTCCTGGTAGACCGGAGAATGTTTTCAAGATCACAAGTTGAGTCTGACATAACGGGTCTGGGGTCTCACTTAGGCTCGGATATTAAACAGGTCCCAAGATAAGCATGAGGCTGACATAATCAGTAGGTGTGCATGTGTGGGGGGTGGGACACACTCCCCGTACGGTCAAGGTCCACCCGTGCAAAGGTACGCCTGCTGTTTAAAACTGTCCTTCAAGACACATAAAAGTTATGCTAGCTCATAACCCCCCCCCCTCGGACGCACCCCCTTGGACAAATCTGCTCAGCGACTGCGACCTCCGTCTGACGGACAAACAAATGTGCCCTCACACAGGCACCCACATGCACGGCCACACAAGGCACAAACATTTAAACGCATGTGAGCAGCAGAGTGTGTGGCTCAGTGGGTTATGATACTGTGCCCGCGATCGACAGGTTGCTGGCTCAAATCCCAGGGTTGGCGGAGAGATTTCACTGTTGGGTCCTTGTTTTCTCATGCATGTCGCTTCGGATCGCATTAGCAAACGCTTCTGTCCAAAGCGACGTACAAGTGATTCAAACAGCACATCACAAGCATACATGCTTGAAGGAGTCGACTTAAGTTGGTATATGTGCAGGTACAAGTATAAGCAGTGTTGGAACAGGAGTTACACAGCTTCCTAACCTAAGAACCTTCAATTAATAACCTATTAACTTTCAACATAAAGAGGCATCAGGCTAGTAGTGGAATTCAGAAATGGATGAGTCATGAGGCATTTTTTTAAGGTAGAGAGGGAGTCTGATGACCAGACGAGGTTCAACAGCTAATACAAGAGAACAAACTGGTGTGACACTTCTCTCATGGCAGACAGAGCTGCAAACGGGGCTGGTTTGCTGACCAGAGGAGACATAGGACAATAGGACATGGGTCATAGGTCATAGGTCTTGAAGAGCCTTTTGATAGAGACGGCTGTCTGTCCATCGATGGGTGGACGTGTAAGACAGCACCAAACACTTGAAGGACGTGATGAGCACCAAACTTGATGAGGAAGTGCTTGGAGTAGAAGCAGCTGCATACTGAGACAGAAAAGGCCTGATCTTCTGGATGTTACACAGGGTAAAGCGCAAGACAGGGAGAGCACTGTTATGTGCTCAATCAAGGAGAGCTGGTCGTCCATCATTACCGCCAGGCTGCTGGTGGACCTTGATGGGGACAGTGAGGGTGACCCAAGCTGAACAGTGATGTCATGATGGATGGTTGGGCTGGCAGGGAAGAGAAGGTGCATCGTGGATAAAAGCGTCTCCCATTATGAAGTTCTATTATTAAGGCTCTGTACTTTCAGGCTGTTTTAAGAAGCATCCCTCCCATTTTCCAGCTCTATTACAGTCTGTCTCTCTCTCCTTTTCCCACTCCCTCGCTCCCCAATGTTTATTGATCTCTTTCCTGAAAAGCCCGTTGACCTGCATTCTCTCACAATGCAACACGGAGCACCTGCTAATTCCACTCCGGTTACAGGCTGCTCAAGTGCAAGCGTGGCTGGCGCGGGGGGAGGGGGGGATGCTGTAATTACTGCACCCGCAGCGTGGCGATCGTGTGTCACCAGCACCCCCCACCCGTAGCCAGCGTGCCGGTGTCAGAGCCGGGCACTGTAATTAGTGTCCCTAATTCAGTGATGCTGTTCCTTTCCACCTCGTTAGCAGGGCTGCTACACGGGAATGAGCAGGTGTGGCACACTGGGGGGATCGCTCCCCCCAGACTGTGCCACAGGCCTGTCACACCCCAGCGCAACGTGCTGCCACCACACTGTCCCGCCCCACGCTTTGTGTGTGTCCCCCCCCCCCCACACACACACAGGTGGTAGACTGGGGTGGCAGCATGTACCATTTGGATCCTCAGGAGTGACGCTTTGCGGACTCCCCAACCTGACTCCACATGGGCCAAGAGTCTGCAGACTGGAACCCCATTTTCCATGGGGAACAACCACTTCTCCCTGAGCAGACCGCAAGCTGTCACTTTCAGACCCCAAATGTCGTTCAGCAGTACACCGAAGCCAGGGAACAGATCTCCCATTTGTACTTTAAGCAGCTCACGCTGAAGGAATGCTGAAGACGATTAACAAAAATGAGGTTTCTTCTGTATTTTAGGAAGTCTGTAAAGAATTCCTGATTCAAACATGGAATCAAGGTAGTGAGAACATCTTTTCCAATACAGTTCCCTACTCTCATTAATCATCCATCCATCCATCCAAATTCAATTGGTACAGGAATAGACCATGATAATACAGGAAAGACCATGGTGCTCTGGAGCCTGTCCCAGCTGGAGATAGGACCTCATTCCTAATAACAATACTCAAACAAGCACGACAACGGCCATATTCATGTTAAGTTTTCACACTGTTCCTCCTTGAGAGAACGCAGGAAGAAGCCCATACAGGGAAGTCACACCTGTCGTTTTAATCATGCAAAAAATAGCATCTGACACACAGCACCATAAACTAAGACCCCAGATAAGTTCAGAAAAAAAAAAACTAATTCAGAAGTATCCTGTTCCACATCACAAGAACGGCCTAAAACGGCAACTTGACACAATCGTTTACGGCACAGTGAAGGCATGGAGGCCAAATCTGTCTATAACATGAGCAGACTCACTCTCACAAACACCGACATTAAAGCTTTACCTCTCCCCAGCTCCCAATAAAAGTTACATTAAAGGCAGACTTAGGGATGGAAAATTCTGCATGGAGCATGAGGTACCGTCTGCCTGTCCGGCTGTCCTTTTGTCTGTCTTTTTTTGTGAGTCATTGTCTGAATTCTCACCCTGTGTGGGAGGATCTTCCCAAAAGCCACACCAGAGAAACATTCTCCTGCCATTGTCAGAACATTGCAAGAGTGATAAGAGCAGAGGGATCTCAAAAGGAAACTCCTACAGGAGACAGGCACTGCAACTGAATGTTCAAGAAACAGAGCTGCAGTGTCACTGGAGTGTCTTTTGTGTATCATTCACTGGGAAATAACGATTAAGCACACGTTCAGACTAGACTGTTTCACATGTGCCAGGAACAGCGTGTCCATTCAGATGAGCTGCTCAGAAGACTCTCCAAAACATCTCAACTGTTTTAACAGGAACCCAACACTCCCAGTTTTCATAAATCTTCCTTACTTAGCTGCCTAAATCATAAATTTAATGGCTTCTGCTTTCTGAATGTGTATAATAATCATGTGATCAGTCACGCGACAGGAAGATGTCAACAAATCATAGAGTGGATCTGATGTAACTACAGCATGACTTTGAGACACAAAAAAACAGTGAATAATGTCCACCGCAAAACTGGGGAATCTTCAGACGGGAAATTCATCTTGCATCATCTCAATGTCTTTTTTCTAAAATAATCTAATGTTTAGCAGAAATGTTACAAAAGAAGAGCTACAGACCGTAACAAATGTGAAAAGACGCGTCATTAAGGTGACCTGGGAATTCTGTGCCACCTGCTGGTAACATGTGGAAGTGACAGAACCAGACTGACGAACACCTGTGCTCCTTCAGTGTGTGTACATTTTTCACACATCCAGATCGAAAACAGGCACTGTAATAGCAGGCTGCTCACATGTGCATTTTTTATTAGTTTGCACCTGTGAAAAGGAGCCACTGATTTGTGTGTCGTGTTCAAGTAGGAAATAAATTGTGTAAAGCCTTGAGTCTTTAGGTGGAGTGACTGATGTAAAGATATCAAAATTGGATTTAAAAATTGGTTTATTTTGGGTTATGATTATTTACTGTATACTTATGCACAAAAAACTCTCGGCTGCCTTCAGTACCTAATCCATGGCCCTGTACCACCTTTCTCACTCCTGTTTGCGTGACTGTGTGTTTCCCATTAAGACAGAGGAAACGCAGGAAGTGCCATATCCTGACATTCATCCCAGGAGACCTTTAAAAATGGCACATCTTCTGCTTTCACACCCGCAGGAGTTGGAGGACTTGCACATTTGCAGAACATCTAGGGAGGGCATTTACAAATGCACAATCTAATTGCACGCACATATAAAACGGCCTCACCCACACCGGATGCCTGTTACATCTAACCGGAGCACCAAAATAAATACTTATTTACATTTTTTACATGTGGACGGCGTTCCTGCTTTGGCAATAACTTCTGTTCAATTGCATACGTGTCCGAGGGGAGTGTGTAGAAAAGCTCTCGGAATCACGGGCCCAGTAAATAGGTGGGCTCTGGATCTCCGGGACGACATGCCTAGAGGGACCACCACTCAAGTCCAACTTACACAGAAAAGCGGCAGCTCTAACACAAATCACGTTAGCCTTTAACTGAGTTGAGCTACCCATCGAGACGTGCTATCGAGCCTTTCTGCGCATGTGCAGTTCCACCGTTTTGGGATTAGGGTTAGGGTTTTAGGGGTTAGGGATTAAGTTTTTTGGGGGGATTAGGGTTAGGGTTAGGGCTATCGATTAGCACTATGGTAGCCTACCTCGACGAAGTAGCTCAACTCGGCAGACACCGCCTCCTGCAGACCGCCCTCAGCGCGGTTTGGAAAACAGAAACGATAGTTCCACATGATGGATCGCTCACCTGGTTCTGCTCTCACTCCCGTCATTACTGGGGCAGGTCCCCACCTTCCGCTTTATCCAAATTTCCTACGGGGCCAATGGGTATGTGACCCGACAAAAAAAATATTGTGGACGAAAAACCCCTCCCGTTCGGCAAAATGTATCGCAAGTTATCATGGGCCCCAACCGCTCGACAAAATTCATCACGGGGGCCATCCCTCGTCGGAAAAATTCCGTGGGTGATGACAGCCAGACGGCAAAGTCCAGGGCCCTTTTTCAGTCCCAGACCAGCTCTGCCCCATTGCTGCCAACTCTCACGCAACTGGTGTGACACTCGTGCTTTCAGACTGTCACGTTCACGCAAGAAATCTGACGGAACATCTATATTATTTTATTATAAACTTAAAATTAGCTACATTAAAAGCGTTGGGATACTTTTTAAACCCTACAGACTATTTGCAATGTAATAAAACTCTTAAATACATGTAAACGCACGCGCACGTGTGTCTTGAATTGAAAATCTCACGCCAGCCAGCTGACCAACCCTGCTGCCCTATTGTGTACAGATTTTCCCGATGCTGTTATTTACGCCTTAAACTTCTGGGACTTTAGTGGCATATTTCTGATATAGATTTTTCCCTTTTCTTAAGCACCCCAGTTTCACGTGCTACGTCCTTCCCCTCGCTGCCCAAAGCCCCCCATCCAGCTCACTGGTAGCACTGGCAGTAGCACCCGTCCGGAATAACGTTACAGGCAGTCGCTTAAAGGGGACGCTTTTCCTTGAGAGTGTAATTAAAGAATAACTTCTCAAAGAGATATGACTGATAACCAAGGGCTGAAATATGTATCTGAGGGATATTTAATAAATTATGCATCTCTTATTTACTAATGGCCTATTGACTGGTGGGCTGCAGTGGAGATCCGATGTCAAGCTGAAAGGGGTGTAAGGGGGAGGGGGAGAAGGGGGGGCACACATTTATATTTGACGTAGAGATTTAAATGTCTGCCTCTATTGCCAAATGTTGAAAATTACTGACGCACGCAAAGCACCGTCATCTTGTGCTGAAAGTATTAGTGCCTTCATCAATTTCTGCAAAAATCGGCCTTAAAATCTACACAAACAGAAAATGCAGAGCTTCCTGGCATTTCACCGTAATCCCCCCGGTGAGGGAGATGGAAAAGACTGATCTTTCCTAGCATTCGCAGAGTGGGCTCATAGTACTCAATGTTTGTGCAGCAGTGAGGAAATATAACATTGAGGGGGAGAAGTTCAGGGTGGCACAATTCAGCCAGGTAAAAGATTCAAAATGGATGCAAGCTCTGTTACTCGACCACAAGTAAGGGGAAACTTAAACTTCACCAAGCACTTTGGTGTGTAAATACTCCCAGGGCACAGTTCCAAAATGAATCCTACTGTTAATTCCTTTTCACATCCTAAGAAGGTTATCAGTTAATTCAACGTTAGTTAAGTTTTATTACCAGAAAGTTATTAAAGGTACAGGGCTAAGTGATGAATCATCAGGGTAACAAATGAGATCATCTAAACCAATTTCTTCGCCATTGCACCCCCTCCCGTAGGTTTGTTCAATTAAAAATTTTATGCAACGCAACATTAGCATTTTCCCATTGGTGCACCCATTGGTGGCTCAGCACCTCCCTCTACAGGTCACTGATGGCAACAGCAAATAAAAAAATGTGCCATTGTGGCAAAAAATAGCCCTGGTTGAAAAGAAATTTCATTAATTGTACCCTGTGCTCACTTTACTCCTAGATGACACATTAATTCTCATTATGTTAATGAGCTGGCATATCAGGAACAAAGCAAAGCCAAAGTGGTTGACCACAGAGGCACATTTCCGAGACAACCCTGGGGTTTTTTTCCAGCAGACAAACATCATGACCTGTGGGGAGGCAGTGGCTAGATTATTGGTGAGCTGGGGACAAGGAGACACTGACTCCAGCGGGCTGCCTTATCGAGGGCTCGGCTGGTCAGCGGGCGGCACCGCGGCTCCAAAATCAATTGTACCCTTGTTGTCTGGGTGCTGCCGTCACTGAGGTCAGGATAACGTTTCACTGAGCAAGGAAGGGGGACGTCTTGAGGTCCCGGCGACAAACCACGTCTCCAACACACCCGAGTGGACACGATTTTGGGAGGGTGCGTGCTCCCTCAATAATGCAGAGGATTCTGGGAGTTCGTGTGTCGGCCTGCATCAGTACAGGTTTCCCTTACTGTACGTTCCTAAACGGATGCATAAATGTATCCCCAAGGCAGCATTTGGACTGTCTGCGTGTTCAAGAGCATGTGACTGTGAAGAAGCACTTTCTCTTGCCTCAAAGTCACCCCCCCACCTTCCCACCCCCGTCAACCCTACCCCACTTTCAATCCTTCCCATATCAAACAGGACGGCTAGATTTGGTTTTATTAATATGTAATGCAGCCCAAAAATCAATCTGTAATCTCTCATCCAGGCCGTGCCAAGCGAGAGCCCTTTGCATATTCACTGCTACTGACATCATTATAAAGCCATTACTCCCTGTCAGGGCTCCAGCCTTGTTTACACTCTTTAATTAGTTTCCGTGAACATATCGAGTAAAGCGTCGAGGAGGACTAATATGCTGATTCTGTATGATTATCAGAGAAGCTAAACGAGCAGGAAAAGTTTTCCGCTGCCACCAAAAAGTGTCACCTGTGGCCCAGTTGCATGTTGGGAAAACAGTGGCTTTCGGTAAAGCTGGCTGTATATGTTCTCAGCGTCACTGTGTATGACACTAACCCTGAAGTCACAAACACATAAGGGACAACACAAAACTGATCTTCCAGTTCCATACCTAGAGCGGGATCGTACAAGAGAAAGCAAACAGGAAGTTCTTTGACAGCACAAGCGTTTGAAAAGCCTGTCTTATCCTAAAGTGCGATGTGGACAATAACTTCGCCTAAACACAAAAGAGCACAGCTTATCTCTTCCCAGTTTTCCCAAACTCCTCAAAAACAGCCCTATGCTTTCCATCCAGCTCACCTTAAATCATTACAAGCTATTTCAACTAATAAGGACCAGCTGGACATCATTAAGTAGGTTACCTCTATTCCCAGGGCTAGTGATTGGCAATTGCTGGTCATGGCCAATGTCCAAGCCCCCACCCTTCAAGTTACTTTGCCTCCTGCCAGCTTGCACCATATATACTGACATAAATGAACAAAAAGATACATTGACTTTATGAGAGGCCTTTACCAGAGCTAGGCCACAACATGGGCTAGCGGTTAGCATCTTGGCCTTGGAAGGGTGGAAGTAAATATTCATCTACCACAACAAAAGCAACAGTAACAGGGCTCATTATGATAATGTTACTCAAATGGATTTTCTACACTGTATAAAAAGCCTTTGAACCTGCCTGACCACAGCTACGAGCCCCCTCCCCTGCTCAGGCACCCACCCACATTGTTTCATCTGTCTCATTTACCCCTGCAGCCACAATGCATCTTGGGAACCATTAAGGAAACATGAGAATACCGCAGCCATGGGAGAAACACACAAACACTATCAGAGGGCAATTGCAAGCAATCTGGACAGGCAATTACAGGGCACGTGTGAAGGAAGAGTTGATGGATGAGGCGTGTCATCGATTTGCGCTATAGGGCGAGAGATCATAGGGAGCCGCCTTTATGCAGTACGGCAAATATTTTGTTCGGGATACAGAAATTCAGCAAATTTAATTGTGTGGGAATCATAAGGAAGGAGAGACAAGCATAAAATTCCACGTGTTCCACCATAACAGTGATGTCATGCTGCAGATCATTCCCAGATTTTCATTTAGCTGTTTATGGGATGTTATTTTCGCCCTGGAGCAGCTTATGATTTTACAGCACCAGATCTCTTAATAAAACGATTTAGGCCAAATGTCCCACTCAAGAGTTCAGCAGTTGGGCCCCAGCCAGAACCAGAGCCAATCACTTTCGAGGTAAAGGCTCATAGCCTTAAATAATGTGCTGCTTCCTGCCACAACTTTGAGTGTCTTTGGGGTCCCAGTTCACTTTTTGAGGCCAGCTGGACATTAATTTAGCAGACGGTTTTATCCAAAGATAATTCAGCAAGCGGTGTCAGACAGTGCCCAGAGCAATCAGGGTTAAGGGCCTTGCTCAAGGGCCCAACAGTGAGCCACACTCTGCTGGCAACAATGCAGATTTCTGATGAAGAATAGAATAACAACTTGCCCGTTTTCACACAAATCCGAAAGGTCTCTACGTTTGTCTCAGGGGCTCCCCCACCTTCCTGTTATCTGAAACACCCATTAGAGGAAACTGGTGCCTTGGAACCGCTGTGTGTGTGTGTGTGTGTGTGTGTGTGTGTGTGAGAATGCTGTGTGCTGGGTAAGCCTAACCTATTTCCTGGGACAAATTCCAGCTCACTGTGATCCTGACCAGATAAGCACTTTCTGGAAAGAGAATGGATAAATGCACTTTACTGCAAAAAAAATGTAACTTCAGGATGTTCTCTTGTCCATGTGGTTGTTCTTTTGCACAAGTTATATAGGTGTGGCAGATTGGAACAGCAGACGGGCCTGGAACCTATGGGACGGAGTGTATATGATGAGGGGTCATCATGCGTCATGGGGGGGGGCTCACAGCAGAGTGTAGAGACCTCAGCCCACTGACCAGAGCCCACCATTGATCCCTTATTCAATAGGAGCATCGCAAGTCTGAAACAGCAGTGCCTGCAGATTCTTCGAGCAGGAGATGGATGTGAAAACAAGCGGGTGGAGTGACAGCCAGAGGGGTGATTTATCCACCAGACACCCACACGCCTCTCCTGCCCCCTGCCCATCCCCACTGCGGCTCAACCACAGCCCCCTCCCTCCCTGCTAATACTGTCCAGCTCCTCTATATTGGATTTATGACTTAATGGGGGTGTCAGGGCAATAACGGATTAGGAATTAAGGAAGAGCGGAGAACTTGGGAGAAGGCTATCGCACTTTCCAAGTGACGGCGTATGAGTGGGCGTACATGCGTGTGTAAGCGCATGTATGTGAGCATGATCAAGGGGAGATGGTTCAGTCAAATAGGGAGTGTTCAATACATCTTATATCCAAAGGTGAGATAAATTCACAAGCAAATTTTCTGTTAATTACTGAGCAAGTTAATATTTTATCAATTTGGCCATTGGTGAATCAAACTTTGTGTTTATCATAATTCTATATTTTTTCATTCAAGCATCTTGTTGATTGATTGTCTGTAAAAATCAGTTCTTGGCCCAGGAAAAGGAATTCTTCCCATAGTTAAGTAAAAATAGTTTAAAGCCAATGATTATCTTGGGGATTCAAGGGTTGCGGTAGGGCTTTGTAGTTGTGGGTTTTGGCGTAGGGGTCAGTAGAGTAGAGGGCATATGTACCAAAGGGTATGGTCAAGAGAGGAAGGCCTTGGGTCCCCATGTACCGGGCCGGATTGAGGTCAGGTACCGGGTGCTATTGATTACCAATTGGAACAGCTCTGTCAGCCACAGCCCATCTTGTCATTGGGACAGAGGAGGCGGCTCCTCTTTCAAGCCTGATCAATAGGCTTGCAAAACGGAGCCCATGTTTCCCGCTCCTCGGACCTGCCAGCTGGCTCCACGGCGGGTCTTGCGTCGGCATGCTGTGTCAGGCGACCAAAGGGTCCGATGCCGAGCTTCGTTTGGCGACTAGTCCACAGTAACAATGAGGTACTTTACAAATTCTCATGAGGGCTGCAGATGAAGGCAGTGGGACATGGTACAGATCTATGGAGCGAGACTGTCGAGAAATGGAACCCAAGAGTAGCCGTTTCCATTCATGGATAATTTTGAGACATTTGTGGTCCTGGTTTGTTGTCAAGTGGGAGTCACATAGTAAGCATCTAGCCACAAGACAGCAACTTGACTCATCAGTAATGACAGCGGTTGTGTCTTTCAACTACAGCAACTGACTCTCCGAAATGTCTTATCAGATACAACTGCCTCGGATCCTGCTGATAAACCACTTTACCTTCATCCTCGCATTAGTTTAGAGACATAACCAGCAAGACTCTGTGGACCAGCATAGCAAATCTCCAGTGAAATTTCCACAAGGAGTCACCAGGACCCATGTGTAAACCCCACACCTTACCTCCATGTCTGAAGGCCCAGGGCTTCCAGTGCCCACGTGCATGAAGCAATCAGTCAATTTAAGTGGGCTGATTCATCTGAGAAGACATCGGAGGAACATTTGTTCAGCTATATTACAGTAACGGAAGCAGGGATACTGTAGATGTTTAGCTCATGACTCCCACTGTTCAGGTCAGGTCTCCTTCACTTCCTCTGAATTTATTTTGTTTGTTCTGTTTACTTGGGTCTGCCCTTATCAGACGAACGCTGGGTAACCCGAATACAGAACTAAAGATCTTTATTCAGCTTCAAATATCAGCCTTCAGATAAGAACATACTGAAACGAAACACCGGCTGCAGACCTGTAGTCTTCGGAACTGCTGCTTGACTGCATGCCAATATCATCACTGTATAAGATGCTCCCCAAATGAGCAAGATGCCATGATAGATGTAAAGGTAATGGGCCATTCAACATGCCTGAGCCTTAGACTCGATGGAGCCTCAGGTGCATGACCCCATCCATAAGGTGTGACATGGATCACATCCATATCGGGATTTTCCTATTTCTCTTTCAACTTTAAATATGCACATTTGAATGGATTTTAATGTCATTTTTCAAATGATAAAGCAGGTTGGTAATTTTTTTAAATTCAAGAAATCCATTACAGGTCGTCGTCAACTTACGACCGCTATCGGGTCCAACTGACCTGTTGTAAGTTGATTTGGTAATAAGCCGGCCCTTTATTTTAAATGCAAAAATGATCATATGTAAAGTATATTGTATAAAATCATATTGTAAGTTGTAAGTTGCTTAGGTCATAAGTGGATGGCAACCTGTATTTTAATACAAAATTTTAAATAGCAATGTAAATATTAAAGTCTCACCTGGGGAGTTTTAAGGGAACTTACTCAAAAAATTTTATTCCTTTACCGGATTTTTACAATATTTCCAGTTAGAGATTTTGGGTACAGTGGTACCTCGGCTCACGAACTTAATTCATTAGTTCGCGACCTGAATCAATTTTTCCCATTTAAAATAATGTAAATACAAATAATTTGTTCAAATAATACGTCTACGGAAGGTGGACCAATACACAACTGAGCAAACGCTTGTTGGCGGGCTGGTCACTCGAAAGACGCCAAAATACGGAAAAGAACCACAAAACATCCCCCCCAAAAAATTAAACAATTAACATTAAAAGACTGAGTAACAGTCAAAGACAATACAGTAATTTCAAAAATGTTTTTATTATACTGTACACGTGTTGTATGGCAATGAACTTCTTTGTTTGTACTGTAAACAAACCAGGGGCGTCAGAAGCATTTTGAATGTGGGGGGGGACACACTGGCGGTGAACTAATATTTTATGTTAAATGTAGGGGGGTCCAAACGAATAATTATGAAATGTGAGGGGGACACATCCCCCTCAGATTTAATGGCGGCGACGCCCATGGAACAAACAATAGTGTGGAGAATATAACACTTAAATAGGAGTTACTTAATAATTTATGTTATTCATGAAGTACTGTCATTTTATGTATAGATATGTGACTGTTAAAAACCATCACAAACATGTTTATCAATCACTGAAAGGTACGACTATAACAGAACGTTCCGTCTCTCTCTATTTTTTTTTCAGATATTCGACCTCTGAAGAGATATAATAGTAAAGCCATTCTTGGGCATAATGTACACTTCTTCGTGTTTCGGGTGGTTCTTTGGGGAGCTTTCAATGGACCCTTTTGGGGGATGTTTGTGTGTTCGCAGCCTGAAACACGGTTTGTGAACCGATACGAAAAATTTTCGAACATCTGGTTTGTAACCCGAATTGTTCGTGAACAGGACTGTTCGTGGGTCCAGGTACCACTGTATATCCAATGGATACTGAGCTCTTCAAATAACAGTGACTGTCATTCAAGAAGCAAAGACACTTAAATGGGATCTAGTCATTAAAATTAAGTTTTGTAATTATTCCACTTTGGCTTGTATTACTCTTGGACGGAGTGGAGAGAGACCTCATGAAGTTCTGCTGACCATGTCTGAAGCTGCTGTGTGCTTATTTTACATTCTGCAAGAATCGTACAGGATCCCCAGGGTGTTCAGGCCCACCCCATCCTTAACTTGTCTTCTCATATTCATTTATATATTTGTATCATTTTTATATTCTCAGAACCTCCTCTCATATCATCTCCCAGTCAATCTGATATTCATTTCATTTATTACAAATTTTTATTTTTTTCAAGAGCGAAATTAAAAATGCAAATCTAATCTCATAAGGCTGTAATATGATCACGGTGACGGACAATCAATGTTGTCTGCCATGGCGACGGGGGCTAGTGATATATGTGCATGGAGCTCTTGGGGGGGTGACCAGTCTCACTTTATCACTGGACCATGGTGCTTCACCACGCCTCCTTCCTGTCTCTCCATCTCTGTCTTTCTCCTTCCAGCTCACGTCGTTTCTTAATCTGTCTCGGTTCACCTTTGCCTTTTCCTTCTTAGGCATTCCATGTTCCAGTCTAACACCTCATGGCGACCTTCTGCTTTTCTTCTCCAAAGTTTTCGCTTGGACCTTCATCCTCCTACCCTAACCTTCCTCAAGATTCAAAATTATTTATTTGCCTTTTGTACTTCAGTATATGGGAATTCTTACTCACGCCATGCAGTCAGTAACATGTAACATGTGACAG
>JAODLD010000001.1:48666433-48716138 GCA_026781065.1 Mormyrops boulengeri
AGTCAGCGTTATCATTTTTAGCCCACAGAAATGAATGAAGTACCCAAAAAGATATGTTTACCCGACATGTGCGCCTGTGTGTGTGTGTGTGTGTGTGTGTGTGTGTGTGTGTGTGTGTGTGTGTGTAAAGAAAGATTAAAGAAGTCCACTCTTCCCTCCCCTCCTCGTTTCTACCTCTTCATTTTTAAAGCTGATTAAAAATTAACCAGACTGAGGGAACCCAGTCGGAGTGCGATAATGATTGATGGCACGACGGGAATGCAGCGGTTAGCACTAAAACGCACACTATCCGGTTACCCTCCTTATCGATGTCACACCCATTAGTGTCTACTAATAGTAACCAATCACTTGTACTGTCTTCCCCAATATCCCCGTGGCCCATCTCTGGGTCCGACCGTAGTGGGGCTCATAATCCCACCTCCCCCCTCCACTGCTTACCCTCGATTTAGCCGTTTGGCAATAAGAGCATCTTTTGATCAGACAAACAAAGTTTCAGTTCTGGTGTTTTTTCACATTTTTCATATACACCTTAGTTCTGTGTATTTTTAAATGTATTCCTCAGTGACTGCTTATCATTTTAAAGTTGTGCACAGCGTATTAAAGTTATTTAATTAATGGAGCATCAGAGGCAGCATAAGGGAAAAGGCAGGGGGGGCAGCCTGGGTGGGATGCCAGTCCAGCACAGGGCACACACACTCTTATTATTATTGCTATTGTTATTATCATCATCATTTGTTTGTTTATTTATTGTTTTTGTTGTTATGGTGTCATATATTTAAATGTTCATTGGGATATTAACACAGTAAAATTTAATCTTTATATTAAAGGCTACTAGTAAATTAGTAGTAATTCTACACATAGTACATTTCATATATTGCTCACTTACAGTAATAGCTGCAAATTTGTTAAGAATGCCAAGAACCTAGAGCATGTGCACGCCTTCTTCCCTGTCAATCCAGCAGGGGGCGCCATATGGTTGGCTGTAAAAGGAGGACCCCCCCCCCCAGCCCATGTCGTGGCGTCGTCCCCGGCC
The DNA here is from genome assembly GCA_026781065.1 of Mormyrops boulengeri. Classification (NCBI taxonomy): domain Eukaryota; kingdom Metazoa; phylum Chordata; class Actinopteri; order Osteoglossiformes; family Mormyridae; genus Mormyrops; species Mormyrops boulengeri. The sequence goes on from JAODLD010000001.1 coordinate 48,667,467, forward strand.
GCACCGCTGTGGTTAGAGGTTCCCACACCCCGCTGAACCACACTGGCCCCTGGCACGCCACAGAGTGTGACAGGGCAGGAGTGACAGCCTGTGGCAGAAGCCCTGCTCCTCTTCCCTTTCACTTTCACTTCCCTGTGTCCCTTCAGCATGCTCTCACTGACCCTATCACCTTTGTGTTTAAATAAAGCCTAAAATGACAAACACACACACACACTCCTTCCCCTCGCCAGGTCATGCCCTTTTTGCCTTCTCTGGCTCCGGTTTCATCCTGACAAGTGGTAATTGATTCCGCTGTAGGTTGCACTGGTGGTAAGTGGGGGAGGGGGGAGGATCGGGTTTCACTGAAAACAAATCGCTCTTTACTGAGCCCTGACCTTCCCCCCCACCCCGCTTCCCCCTCCATCCGCACCCTCACAGCCTTCCTTTCTCCCCCTTCATAATTCCCTCAATCTCACCTCGCTCCCCGGAGTCCTCTCCGCTTGCACTTTGTCAGATTCTCCGCTCACTCCTCGCCCTGCCAAGCCACTTCTCCTCGCCTGCTCTCCCTGACATCTCCACTGCCAGGTGCCCCCCCACCCCCTCGACCTCATGCTGGTTAGAGTGGTTACAGCAGCTGTATGAGTACAAGCTGTACGTGTTTTTTCCCATAGTTCTTGGAATTGTGTGAACAAATGTATAGAGTAATACCAAAGACTGGGGGCCATGTGTGGCTCAGTGGGTTAGATCTCTGTGGTTCAGTTCCCACATTCAGCAGGCTGATTGTCCCATCGGGCCCCTGAGCAGCCCCAATTGCCCCAATGACTGGCTGGCCCTCCATTCTCAAATCATTCTTTAATCATTTTGGATTAAAGGATTTGCTAAATAAATCATGTCATTTTGTCAGAATCCCACCCGAAGGAGACCACTAGAGACTCAAAGCAGAACGTACTGAAAAAGATCCCATTTATGTATTTCTTTTGAGTAACAGAATTATTCCAGCTCTCCTTATACAGGTTAAACATCAAGCCGATTTTGATAAATAGTGAGCACATGCGGCATCGCGGAACAGTCAGCATGTGACGCACCTGCAGAGCCACGTAACGCACCTGTGCATGTCTGCGGGGAATCAGCATGACCGGCGCAGCTTTGCGGGAAGGACATGCACCTGTGCAGGTGAAAGCCGCACAAGCAGACGGTTCTGCGGATGGGCAAGCACATCACCTGCAAGATATGCGGTACTGAACTTCCTGTCACAGTCATTTAAGCAGCCATAGCTGCCTCAGGGTGTCACTACGAAGTGTGTTGGCTCCATCGCTGCCCGTCGAAAAAGGTGTCCGATCGGCTTCTGAAACAGGTCTAATTAGTGCTGACCTGGACTTTTCTGTCCCTGATTAGACCCACTGGGTAAACCCCAGGACAGCTGTAAACTGCAGACAGATTCTTACACCTAAAGGTTCTCACTGAGTTGCTCCAAAGGAGCTTCATAAGAAGAAGCCCCCCATTAAAAGGAAATCATTATCATCCGCAAAGAAAATCATTATCTATAGGTGCTAATATAAGTCCAGAGCCTGTCCCAGGAGGCAGCGTGAAAGGACAGATATCAGCTGAAATAAACTACGATTTGTTTAAGAATGGTTCCAAATGAAAAGTTTAAATGTATAACCATAGTTAGCTGGGTATGTTAGCGCTAAAACAAAGCAATGCAAAAAAGGAAAAAAAGAGCTGTCCTGCCCTCTAGTGGCTACCAGACTGAATAACATTGCGTTTTCCGCCAGTGAGCAAAGCGTGTATCAAATATCAACCTGGCAGATAAAAATAGAATTTGTGTTGCATTATGTTATATTATCTATTTGTCCAGCAGGAACCTTTATCAGAGAGACTGTTATTACAGTGTAGATCTTAAATACCCTGTACTGTTATGTAACCAGAATTCTCAACCCCATTTGGTCCTAATTTGGTAACATCCAACTGTCAAGCACGTCCACACAGGAACACAAATTAAACATAGACAGTCAAGCAATTAGAGTTTGGTACAGACAAAGGCCAATGCATTTTAATGGATGTGCTTCATCTGAGGCATTCACAGGAGGAAATCTCTGTTATAACCAGAGCAAGCCTCCTCCCTGTAAAAGGTTCAAGGTCTTGGTCAGTTGCTTCTAAAACTGAAACCATTTCGTTAGTTTTGCATGACCAGCAGGGGTCACTCTCAGTGAATATACACATTATCACCATTTATAACCTGCAAAATCACAGGTATTTGCTACATTTTCTGGTCTTCTGAACACGGGGGAAGTACTAGTGTAAATATTTTAAACACCCAATAATATGTATTTGTAGGATAATAAGACATTAATAAGACTTATTGTGTATATTTTCTTGGTCATATACTGTTGTATTTCACAAGCCTACAAAATGCCTTTTTACAAATTTCATTCCCATGTTTTTCCTGTATGAATCATATGAATAAAAAATATTTAAACCCACACATTAATTTCAAGCCACAAAACACATCTCAAAGCAAAATATGAGCTTTCAAAATAAACTGTTTCTCAACAGATGAGAAACAGGGGCAGATTGAAAGAAGGTTCAGAATTCCCCGATATAGCAGAAATTCCAGCGACACTGAGCATAATGTCAGACCGAGCAGCTGCCTGACAGGTTGGGTGCCGAAGATGAAGAGCGAGTGCAATAGCGACACTTGCAGGTAGGAAGCAAGAGAGCGGGTGCCTTTTGCAGCCAAACCCAACAAAGACATGACTGCAATTGAGGCGAGTGTAGAAATGCACTGTCAGGGTCAGCTCCTGTTGTTCCCGATCTTTCCTGTCTTCCCCTGTTGGTTGTCTGTAGTGTTTCCCTTGTTCCCTGTCAGCCCCATGGCTCAACAACCCCTCTGTTGTGTGTTTGAATCCTGCTTCTGTTTTCATATTTGGTTTCATAAGTTTTTCTAGTTCCTGCGATTTTGTGGTTTGTTTTCTGTTTTGGTTTCTTGCTTTGTGCCTTGGTTGTGTTTAACTGTCTTTCTTTCCCCTGTGTTAGATTCTGTTTTCCTTATTTCTTTGTCAGTTCCTAGTTTCCCTGTTTAGTTCTTGAGTAATTATTAGTTTCACCTGTGGCCTGTTCTTGTGCCTGTCCTGTTTGCCTGATTGCTCGTTGTCCTGCACCCTCCCGGATTGGTTAATTGTCTGTCCCACTCTTGCTTGTCGTTACCCCTTTCAGCTTTTGTATTTAAGTTCCTGCCTGAGTTTAGTTCCCCAGTGGTTCATCGTATTGTATGATGTTGTATGCTGTGTTCTTTGTTTACCTGCCTGGTCCTTGTTGCCCTGACCCATTTTGTAATTAGTCTTTATCCCCATTTACTTTTGACCCCTTGTGGTCCTTTATTTTGTAGTGTTTCTAGTGTTTTCTGTTTTTGTTAATAAACCTCGTTTTGTCCTGTGAGCCGCAAGTGGGTCGTCCACCTCCTTCCCAGCCTGCACCATGCCATGCCGTCGCCCCAAATCCGCCCTGATCCTTGACATGCACTGTGAATGTGCCTTGTACACTGATAAACATTCACACAGCAATGGGGTCATTTATTCAGCCAGGATTCTCCAGCTCTGTACTTCCAATTTTAAGCAACTGGTCCATTCATGGACCCCAAAAAATGGCCCCCATCATTGCATTCCCCATGGGCCCCAAAGGCTGGTCCCTGCCATTGCATTCCCTGTGGGTCTCAAAGGCCAGCCCCCTTCATTGCATTACTGGTAGGCCCCAAAGACCAGCTCCATCGTCACATTCCCAGCGGGCCCCAAAGGCCTACCCCCTTCACTGCATTACTGGCAGGTCCCAAAGACCAGCCTCCATCGTCACATTCCTGGCGGGCCCCAAAGACCAGCCTCTATCATCATATTCCCGGCGGGCCCTAAAGGCCAGCCCCTGTCATGGCCGCCCTCAGACGTCACAGAGCTGGTCAAACAGACTTACCCTGTGGCTGGCTGGCTCTCTATGTGATCCAACACAAAGGGGGGGGGAGCACCGCAAACATTTGGCGGAGCCCCGTCACATGCATAAAAGGAGGCCATCGCCGTGGCGTCACTGGGGCCATTGCCAAGGCGTCGTTGAGGCCATCGCCATGGTGCATCTTTGTACACAGAAGTGGATTCTGGCCATTGTTTACACCTTTGATGGATTGGGAGTGAGAGATAGCGGCTTTTACGAGACCAGATATTTCAGGGTGTTCTTCATATATTGTAAGATAAGTATTTAATGACAAACGGCGCTTGTCATTGGCTATTTGTTAAAACATAAATCAAAATGATAAAGCTTTAATAATTTCTACAATTCATGTCAATATTTACTAGCAGTAGTCATTTTGAATAACTCTGTTCATTGATTTCTAGACATCCTGGTCACCTCCTAGCTACATCCTGACAGTTTTCATTTTCCCCCTGTGTTTGCATGTAGTAAAAGCAGCATCTTAACCACAGCGCCACTTGCTGAAATCTACATGCAGCTGCAGGCACATGCAAGCATCTGTAAAATGTGTTTACACTGTTTGAGCTTGTCGACGCTGACCTCTGACCTTCAGCAGATTAACTTCTGTGGGAGCTCTAGGCCAGAAACAAAGCACGAGGGAAGACAAAACGATGTAAGGTAAATAATCCGCTAATCACGGGGCAGTGGGGTTCAGGCTTACTGAGCGGGGTGGAGGAAGGGTGCTGAAGGTAAAATTTGCCAGTCAGGTGGGTGGGGGGTAATGACTGTAAAATTTGCCCCACCCCCACGAGGGGGAGAGGAATAGTCTTTGGGGTGCCTCCCTCCAACTGAGCAAGCAGTGATAACAGGTTCTTAATGTATTTGCTCTGGGTCTCTGACGCAGGAGAGGCCCTGACGCCGGACGCCTCGTTCACAATGGGGTCCCTGACGCCAAGGCGGGGCAGAGGGGACGAAGAAAAGCACACGAGACCCCAAATGTCACGCGGATGGGCCCAGGGAACAGTGCTTCGGCAGGCTGCCGGGGTTTAAATAGGACTCGCCTCCCGTCACAGAATAGACGCGGCGCAAACGCTTAGCCGTACACCATCGACAAGCCTTCTCAGAAAGAGGTGCTCCAAACCCAATCTGGCAACCAGCGATAGATCACCACATAGACGAAAGAGTCACTGGAACAGCAGAGGTGACACTCACACGCGTCGAGCACAATAAGTTTGACACAGCAGATAGTACCGGGGGATACCGGAAGATTCTAGACGACGGCAGAATATTCTGGAAAATACCAGAAAATATCAGAAGACGGAGTGATGAGCTGCAAAGCCATGGTCAGCGCTGCAGTGGTGCTGGTGACGATGACAATAGTGACAGTGGCCACAAACGGTGCTCCTTTCAGTCTCGACATGGAGCTCACCAGAGGCGGTAAGCTATCCAGGACGGGATAAGCGCGGGTACCTGCATGGGTTTAACAGGAAGCTGTCTTGAGTAGAGAACTCATTTGGGGATCTCAAGATGACCTAGAGAAGTCCTTTGGAATTAGGACGATGACGATAGACCACTGGGCTGAGTGTGTTGATGTTGTTGAGTTTAGTCTCCTTTTGTCAGAACCGCAAGGGGTTTAGACGTCAGGCAGCAATCATCTGTCAAAACACGCCAAGCTCTCTGAGAATGTCCTGACAATTTTAGTGGGAAACGAATGCTTTTTCACTGGCGTTCACAAACTGTACCTGATGTTTAGGTAAAAAGACTAAATTATAGCTATACAAGGTGTGAAAGGAGTGTGCATTTTACAACAATACGTTAAGTCAGCTACTACAAGAGATAGAAGGAATAAGAAAAGAGACATGGTGAGGAGGAAAGTTGATGGTATTTGAAGGGATGAGATCCCTCTGCCTACAGGAACTGCAATAATAAATCGTTTTCACACTAGACTAACATGCTTCTGCTTCTGGGTAGGTGAACACAGATGTATGGTCTAAGGCATTCAAATTGGGATTCTTTTTTATGAAGTGACAATTCTCTGACAAATAAATGCAGTTAACATAGAGAAATGGATGCTCCAGGCTACTCTATAGTGTGGACCTGAGCAGGTGAAGATGCTCCTCTGGGGACTGTAGCTGAAATGTCTAAGCTCTGCTTTCCAGATGAAGGGGGGAGCCCAGAACCAGTGCAGGCTGGTCCAGACACACCAGCGGTGGCCAGAGGAGACAGAAGGGCGAAGATCTTAAAGATGCTGGCTTCCCTAGAAGATCTGCAGAGGTCCATTAACAAGACCCAGAGAAGCAAGATAACCCTGATACCACGTGGTAAGACGTCCATACAGACACACAAATTTACACAAACACACAAATTACTGGGTAACCAGCTGGTTTACAATTGGCAAACCATGTTGTTATTTGTGCTGCAGCAGGTGTGCGAGGACCAGGCAAGAAGAGCAAAGGCGTAAGTGTGTGTGTGTGCCTGTCTGTCTGTGTGTATATGTGTGTGCCTGTCTGTTTATGTGTCTGTGTGTATATGTGTGTGCCTGTCTGTTTATGTGTCTGTGTGTATATGTGTATGCCGTTGTGTGTATGTGTCTGTCTGTGTGTGTGTGTCTGTCTCTGTGTGTATGTGTCTGTCTGTGTGTATATGTGTCTGTCTGTGTGTGTATGTGTCTGTCTGTGTGTGTGTGTGTGCCTGTGTGTGTATGTGTGTGCCTGTGTGTGTGCGTGTGTCTGTCTGTGTGTGTGTGTCTGTCTGTGTGTGCCTGTGTGTATATGTGTCTGTCTGTGTGTGTATGTGTCTGTCTGTGTGTCAATGTGTCTGTCTGTGTGTACCTGTGTGTGTATGTGTGTGCCTGTCTGTGTATGTGTCTGTCTGTGTGTGTGTGTGTGTGTGTGCCTGTATGTGTGTGCCTGTGTGTGTGTGTGTCTGTCTGTGTGTGTATGTGTGTGTGACTGTGTGTGTGTGTGTGTCTGTCCGTCTGTGTGTGTATGTGTGTGAAGTGTCTCTGTGTGTATATGTGTGTGTCTGTGTGTGTGTCTGTATATGTATCTGTGTGTGTGTGTTTTTTCATTAGTATCAGTGTAACTTTATGTCCAATGAGGATCAAGCAAGTTGGAATCATACCTATGATGTTCTTATTAATATTAAGAAAGACTCCCCACTATCTATATGTTTTCTGGAAATAATTCAGAGAATCTATCCATCCATCCATCCATCCATCCATCCATCCATCCATCCATCAATGCATTAATCCATTTGATTTTCCTGGGCAGGGTCGCGTGGTCTGAGAATTTCGGAATGAGTCCATGATAATCCAGAGACCTTAGAGGGTTACGTTGTAGATCACTCAGCAGTCAGCTCAGTCATCTCGCTCGTGAATACTTCGTGAGATGCTTCCTGATGTGCCTTGCTGGAAACGCTCATCTTTATGCAGGGAATTTCAGACGAGGCTATGAGAACAACTACCACCACAGCACCCCCTGTGGATGACTGCAGCACAACTCCACAACAAAGTGACAGTGTAAATGAGCGTCACTCGCAAGGTGGAAAGGGTCACAAGAAGGCTGCCCCCCAGGCAGGAAAGAAACCCAATAAGCGAGGTGAGCTTAATTCACTGTGGGATTTCTGAAGTGTGCCTGATACACAACTGATTTTACTTTTAAGTCATTAATTAGAATAATTTTAGATACGGGGATATAATTAAAATTTTTACTCAGACAGTTGTGGGTTTTTATGGGAGTTTTAGATGATGTGGTTCATTGCAGAAACGTTTGATTTGTTTTGATGGTTTTATTAAGAGTGTCTTTGGATCCCGTAGAGACATTCACCACCTTTTCTGTGACAGTTTGTTTCTGGAAATACTGCTCTCAAAACTGACCCCTGACCCCTGCGGAGCCCCCCCCCTTTCCCCGTGTACCCAAAGCCCTCGCTCCCAACACCCGGCAACGCCACAGAACGCCAAGTCCAAGGAACACCGACGAAGAACACGACCTTTTAAACAGGTGATCAGTAACAGTGCCGACTCGGAAAGTCTCTGACCTGGTTGTCACCCACACTGTACACAAAGCTGCTTCACAGACGCCACTGGGGCGTGTTCAGCTCAAAATAAATGACGATGCATTAATAAAGCGAAATAAAGAGAACTTTATTTTTCTACAGCAGTCTAGGCATTTGTTGTGGGATTTCTTAAAAATACAAACCAATAGAGAGTCCAGCTCATCCACCAGATTAGGCCATCATGGCTGCAGGTTTGAATGTGCCCTACTGACATTCTGCAGCATGTCGCCTACTGCATTTCATTTCCCTTTTTTAGCTCTGCTGCCCTTTAAATAATCCCCACTCTTCAGCACTGTCTATTAAATTGTTTGTGAGGGCTGTATCCTGGCAACGGGGCTACAGTATTGTACACCAGAAAGGAATTCCAGCACCTGTCAATCTGGCTGTTACCATGGCAATGCATTAATGGGGTTATGACGACCAACCCTGCACCAGTAGCTGCTCACTGCACCTCCTGGAAGTGGTGGGAAAAACCAATAGAGGTGCAGGACAGCCTGTACCATGGATCCCAGCTTCATAAATTAGCCTTGTCCTTTGCCTGGTGTAGAGGTGAAGTTTGGTTCAACTCACTGAACCAGCAGTACAGTAGCAGAGGGATATAATCAGCATTCATGTTGAAATCCAGGGTTCCATTCACTTTTACCTGATTCAGGGAGAAGAAACAAGCTGTTACTTTATTACTCTGGGGTGCAGAATCTGCTGGAATGAGAAAGCTTTCCGGAGCCAGCCTAAGACACTCACTGGGAAAAAATGTTCCTCTGTTTTATGTCCTTGAGCCCCTGATGTTCAGAGAGTATAAACAGCACGACAACAGAGATTCCCCTTCACTCTTACAGCAAAGGTGCTATGTACTGTTTATCATGTCAGGACATACTGGAAATATTTCTGAAGCTATCACGGGCCGTGGGGGAGAAGTGGTGCAATTCACTTTTAACTCAAATAGATTTTTTTTACTGCTGCAATCATAAATGAAAAAAAAATACTAACACAAATCACAAAAATCAGGTGCAGCAATTAAGGCTTCGCCCCTTAAATAGAGAAATTATATCCTCATGCATACATTATGATTTAATAAGTAATTGTACTTTATATGCTGGTTAGCAACAGTTTCCAGTAAGCAATACAGCAATTTAATCTAAACTAGTACTGTTGCCTCAGTAGCCTCATTGAGTTGGTTAGTTAATGATTTTACCCAAAGCGACTTACAGTTTTGCCAGTTACTACAGCTTAATATTTATTTTAAACAAATATACAACAGCACTGACCCAGCTGGCATGTCTGCTGCCCACGCAGAGGACCGCTACGCCCTACGCTCTGCACTGCTCCGCGCATCCCCCTACAATCACATGACCTCCATTATGTAATTATGGCTGATAGCTGCACGGGCGCCGTGCCATTTCACGTGGCGTCCACTGTCTCTTGTTTACTTACCACGCATGGAAAGTGTGTCTCAGCTCCTGGAAGGAAAAGTTTATTCATGTCCTCAAACAGCTGCTTCCTGAAAGAGAAACCTTCTTTACCACGCCTGTCTTTCCAAGAAGGGCCTTCTTCATTTACATATCCAGCACTTAAACCCAGGACCGCTAGCCTTTTTAAGATGGGGGATTAGCATTTGCTGCATGCTTAGACGACCAATAAAGCCAATGTCGGGTAATAATCTGCCGGGGCGCCTTCAACACAAGCTAATAGGTATGGTGCTCAGATGCCTTCTGTGACGATCAAACCAGGAAGACAGGCCAATGCTGGAGGCTGAGGTTCAGGGGCATAGCTAGGAATTCTGGGCCGCTGCAAAGTGATGCCCACCCCGAATCTGCCAGTGAATCCATGCCCCTGCCGTGCTTCATGGAACTATTATGAGCATGAGAATAAGCAGTAGACACACAGGCGCATGCGTGTGCAGTGTGAATAAAGAGGGCGGGGCTTCAGGTTATCTCCTGTCAGCCACCCCCACAGTGCTGTAGGTCACCTTAATCGGATTTCATCCCACTGGATTAAAAACATAGTCCGGCTTGGAAAGGTTTATCCCACTGCCTCTCGGGGTCACCCCCCAGCAAACGGTGCGATGGCGTGAACAGGAGAAGCAGCGTTTTCTGGTGGGATGATCAGTGTGAAGTCGACACGAATCAGAGAGAACCGATAAACAGTTTTGTCCATGAAGATTATCATTGCTTAGATAAAAATATAGCTTCTTATGGATAAGTCTTGTGCAAGCTTTCGTATTTACCAGACAAATATGGCATCAATGGCATCCACATGCTAGCCTAACAAGCCTTAGCCTGAAAGACGACTCGTAAGTAAACCTCCAAACCACTAGAGGGCGTAATTTGACTGTTTTCAGTGTGCAGCATACGGACTGTCCCCAATAGGCATCACACGTATGCAAGTTACAAAAAACACAGCTTATAATTATAACTATATAATTATATAAGCTTATAATTATCATATTTAAAGAAAAGTTTAATTAGTCCAGAAGCATGACATTTGTCTCTATCTGACCTCACAGAAAATGCACAAATGAAATAAGGACTGGGTAAGCTGGCCATTTTCTGGGGAGTAGGAACATTTCAGAAATATTTGTCAGTGTGTTTGTACTGGGTGACATATGACTGGGATGGAATTTTACTGCTAATATTAAACCTAATGACACTCACTTTGAGATTAACCCCCTATTCTCACCCATGATAAATGATCAAATTATTTGGCTGTTATCCTGCCATTTTTATTTATTTAGCAAATGTACATGGTGACGTGCAATGGAGAAAGCAGGGTCAGTCAGTCTCTAGAACAACTGGGGTTAACTGGGGTCTTGCTCAATGGCCCAATGGAGAAATGGGATATGAACCACCAACCTCTTGATCATACACTGTCAGAAAAAAAGAGTATCAATTTGTACCTTTGCTTGTCACTGGGGCTGCCAATTGTACCCTAGCTGTAAGTAACTGTACCTTTTAAGGTACATAAATGGACTCTGAAGAACAGAGTCCATTTCTGTACCTTAAATTTGTCTAAAAGGTACAATTACCTACAGCTAGGGTACAATCAGCGGACCCTTGAGGGTTCAGCCCCAATGACAAGCAAAGGTAGAAATTGCTACTCCTTTTTCTGACAGTGTAGGCACAGCATTCTGATCTGCCAAGTCACACAGCACCTTCAATATGAACACATTAAAGCTGTGTGTGGTCTCACCGTCGTGACCGTGAAAGCAGGCGCAACCTTACGGTCAGTCCGCCCTTCATCAACGGTAAATGGGTACAGACAAGATTAACATCAAGCGTTGAGGCAAACAAATAAGTGCTGAGGTTCTTCCTGCAAAAGCAAAAATGAGTTTAAAGCAGCAAATTTTGGTAGCCGACTAAGCTTGTGGGGCATTGTGTTCCAGCGTGGTTCCTCTTGAGCAGGAATATGGCAATATAAAGAATGGGGGCTCACGACTCGCACTCAGCTAGCAGTTAGGCTGCGGGAAACTGTCATTCAGTTCAACAGGTGTCAGCCGGTCTGGAACGTGAGGTGCAATGAACAGGCGGGTGCATCTCAATGACTAATGGTGACTCTGGGTCATGTGACATTGCATGGCTCTGCGTCACCACTCAGGGACAATGATCCGTTCCATGAATCAGATGGAATATTCCGGACGGTTGTCTATTGTTCCTGACGCCGCTGGCTGCACATCGGCTCCAACCCCGCATCATACGGAAAACCGTAACACAGGGGCTGGAGCTGCGGCGTCAGCAAAGGACAGGAATCTTCTCCTAGTCTGGAAAAAAAGGCGCGGGGAGGAGGTGCCGCGTCGCCTCAACGCGACCGCACACAAAGCTGGTGTTTCACGCAGCGGCTAGTGGGCTGTCTGACTCAAAACGCACCCAGGGTCCTTGTTGTTGTTTCAACAACATACCTATCCAGAAGTTTACCAAAAAAAAACATGCATTTTAATATGCAAGGGCTTAAGAAATAAGCTATATTAGACAATACTGACGTAATTTCCATGACGTCATGTTTTATTTATTTATAACTGTAATTTAGTAACCATCTTTAGCTGTCATATTCATTATTACCATTCCATAAATACAATGGCATGAAGAGTAGCCAGTCACTGTAATTTCAGCTTTTGCCTCTTTTTTCCCATCATGTCATACTTTTAATAGCTTACTTATTCGGTTCCTGCTATGTTTGTAGCGTATCTCCAGCTCCAGTGCTAATTTAACACTTCTTAGTGGTCACTCTTTGGAAGCCGTGCTGCACTTGTGCCCTAGTCGACTCCCGGCCGCTTTATGCTTGTGATGTGCTGAATGCCTCGCTTGCTTTGGACAAAAGCGTCTGTTACATAAACGTAAATGTATCAATTAAGCTATGACGTGTATTGATGGCTGTTGTAGATAATTATGCTGTAGCACATATAGTCTCTGTGCTTACATAGATTTTTTGTGACCTTGGTCCAAATTCTCTGTCATGAAACATTTGGAGATGCAGTCAACTTGTATTACTTAGTAAAGCAGGACTAACAGATGACTCAAAGTCCCGGCTTTCTCTATTAAATACATATATACAGATATTCTGGTATCTGCTTATCCATTTCACGGCTCCCATTCCACCCACCCCTCCTTCCACGATGCTTCAAAATGTTCCTTTTGTCAACAGAATAGTTTCAGAGCTCTGTTAGCTGTCCGCTATTTGGGTCCTTCACTTCATGTTTTAATGGAGAACTGAGTAGTGTGGAGTTTTTTGTTTACATAACATCTTCCCTGCCTCTGAACGGTGACCAACACCGCGTGTTTTTCCACAGAGGCTGGAAGGTTCTTGGCAGAGCGGAAGAATGAGGCGGCCCTGGCTTTGTTCGGGCCTTTTTGGGTCGAGAAGATGTGGGTGGGCTGGATTGGCGTCAAATCCGAACATGGGTTTGGGCATGAGATAACTGGGGAACCAGGTTATTAAAGGCGAGTGTTTTCAAAGGACAAGAAAGACTTTGTCAGTTAAGGTTTCAGAGTAGACACCTGGCTATCTGAAGCACACCCACAACCAAAAACACGCAAACACATCACAATTTCCAGCAGCTCACTATACAGTCTTTACACCATTGTGTTCCTGCAACATTATAGCAACGTTTGTTTAATCTTAAGGAACAATATATACTTATTATATGCCATTAGGCGTTCCTTATATACCATTCATTATGACCAAAGAGAATTTCGGAAAACAAGTGTTTAGACAATGGCTCTCCATTTACAAAAATCTTGCGGAACCAGTTTTATAAACCAATATATAACAGATTCTATACAAACTTCTCACGACATCCCCCCCAACCCTACACCACAATTTTCCTTTCATGACATCCAGAAGAGGGATTAGTAGCCTTTGTTGGTGGAGGGGCTCAAATTCTCCATCAGATTCCCATCCTACATAACCTGTTAGGAAGCTTCAAACGAGTGAAATTCTTACTTTATGAGGAACAGTTCAGGGCAAAAAAACAAACAAAAAAAGAAAGTACTTGTGATTTGGAAGGCTGTTTACAGAGGAAGTATACGGTGACCCAAAGTGATTCAGAAAAACACAGGGCCGGCACGTGAGGTGGTACGCACAGGAACAAGGGTCACAGTCATTCAGTCACGATGTTCCCAGAATCCACATTCCTCAAGAGCACCAAATACATGCTTGGAAACTGGCCGTCTTCGTGTGTCATGTTCGCTGCCTTCTGTTCACGAGCCCACACATTTTTAATAAAAAGCAACGCTTGGCAGAGAGCTCCAACAAGGAAGCAGGAACTTCTGTGGCTTTTTTAAGAGTGAGAAGCTTCTCGCAGACGTTTTTAGTAAACACAGGAACTGAGATAACCAAAAAGCAAAAATTTCTGAGTCACATTTTCCTTTCCTGTGCTGACTCACCTGTTTCTCTCCTTACCCGGGAGAGTCAAAGAAATCCATTTACTGATAAAATCAAGTCTGCCTCATGACGGCCTACATAATTCTGGGATAACAGAGGTTGATAAAAAACAATTAGCTGCGTTACAGAATAAAGATCGTTTCACACTGTGAGTCCCCGCTTGACTAGACATTTGTCACTGGCTTTCACTCAACGAAAACTCCAGAGTTAGAAACAGAGGCAACGTCATCGCTGTGGCCTGTTCGATTACATCGAGCCATCAGTGGAATTCCTTTTTAATCTAATTTTTGAGTGGCATTCCCTTTTAATAGCGACACACAATACCCCAATATAGAAGGGCTTAGAAAAATAGCTTTGCAGGTCTGACCAACACTCTGCTATCATTGTAATGACATTTTAAGCGACCCCTCTGGTCAAAGTCAAAGTCCTTACCCCCTTTAGTGCTTACTTCCCATGACCTTGCATGCATTTGCAGTAGGAATCGCAGTCAGAAGCCACTAACCCCGCACTGCTCTCTCACACAATTACTGATTCGGAGAATGACAGGTGCGTTGGACTAGCTTATATATGCATCAATCATCTTTATCGGGGTCTGCACTCATGGTCGGCATGGCTTATACTGACAGCTGTCCAGAGGGTTTGAGTCTGTGTTTCCACGAGAGGCCCTAGTAACAGGTTCTGATGAGTGAAAACCTTAGTTTTTTTTTTTTTAGTAAAACACGGGGAACATAGAGAAGATGAGTGACTACTTCCGCGAGGGACAGGCAGTTACTCTGAACGAACAACACCTGGCTGTATTGTACTGACTTCCATACTGGTCTGAAATCTAATATAGGAACTGGCCTACAGACAGGAAAAAGAAGATGGGCAGGAAAGTTAATGCACGTGTCTTTTTACTGCCGGTCATACATCTGGCATTCTCAGATTTTCCATTTTGATGAGATGCTGCTTCCAACAGTTTAACACTCAATGGACAGGAAAGGCACATACCAACACACACACACACGCACGCACACACGCACACATCTGTACTCATATCTTTGTGAGGACCCATTCATTTCTATGGGCAAAACCCTAATCCCAATAATGACCCCCCAGCTCAGCCCTAACCTTAACCATAAGTAACCAAACAAAATACAAGATTTTTGGCATTTTTCATTTTTTATTAATTACAGTCAACAGATTTTTATAAAATTGAATTTCTCTTTGTGGGGACAGAATAAATGGTTCCCACAATGTCAAAATAACAGGTTATCACACTGTGGGGGACATTGGGTCTCCACAATGTAATGTATATCTGCCCCCCCCCACACACACACACACACAGCAAAGGCTCACATTGATGCATTGTTCTAATCTGCTGAACAGAACTCCTTCAAATAAGCTCCTCATTGTACTGTAAAGAACAAACACTTCTAGCTTTGAGATGAATGTGACTGGAACGTTCCTCCCTTACATACAGAGCAGAGGAACAATGACACCTTTACATATCGACATCTGTGAAAAGATACTTAAAGTGCATGTTTACTTTACATTACACTATGTTTGCTGCCTGTGTCAGCATTATATTTACCCTGTTTCTTGTCACATTTACACCGTCAGCCACGGCTCATGGTCCCTGAAACTCTCCTTCCACACCGGCGTGACGTGTGATTGAACATGATGAAGTGTGAAATCAACATCGTCTCTGAAACTGGGGAACAAGCCAAGCAGGGGGGGAAACAGCTTGTCAGCCATGGCTGGCCTGCACACACACACATCCCAACCCCCTCCAACTGTACCAATTGAGAGGAAAAAAGAAAAAGAATATATATATATATATGTGTGTGTGTGTGTGTGTGTGTGTATGTGTGTGTGTGTGTTAGCCTTGGTTAAAATAAGCCTGACAGTGATATATTGCAACCACTCAAGACTGAACTAAAATTGTAACCGCCTCATGATTCTGCTTCTGCAGCCTCAGTTGTCTTGGAATGGAAAAAGAAAAGGACACTTAATGTTTTTTTTAATCTGTTTATTTGTTGTGAAAAATCAAGAGTCATTGACTTATCTTCTACAATGGGCTGGCAGCTCCACTGTTCCTCCCACATACTCTCCAGAAACCGTCTTTCCCTCTTCACCTCCTA
Source organism: Mormyrops boulengeri (assembly GCA_026781065.1). Taxonomy (NCBI): domain Eukaryota; kingdom Metazoa; phylum Chordata; class Actinopteri; order Osteoglossiformes; family Mormyridae; genus Mormyrops; species Mormyrops boulengeri. The sequence continues at coordinate 48,683,453 of JAODLD010000001.1, forward strand.
CACACACCCCAAGAATCCCCATTTCTTTCTTCACTTCCTACACACACCCCAGAATCCCTTCTTCCTTCTTCACCTCCTACACACACCCCAAGAATCCCCATTTCTTTCTTCACCTCCTACACACACCCCAGAATCCCCCTTTCCCTCCTACACACACCCCAGAATCCCTCTTTCCCTCTTCACCTCCTACACACACCCCGGAATCCCTCTCTCCCTCTTCACCTCCTACACACACCCTAGAATCCCTCTTTCCCTCTTCACCTCCTACACACACCCCGGAATCCCTCTCTCCCTCTTCACCTCCTACACACGCCCTAGAATCCCTCTTTCCCTCTTCACCTCCTACACACACCCCAGAATCCCTCTTTCCCTCTTCACCTCCTACACACGACCTAGAATCCCCCCTTTCCCCTTTACTGTACTTCCCATACATGTCTAAGACTCCCCCCCCTTTTGCCTAATAAAACGAGACGCCCTTCATTTGTTTGCTTCTAATCTGCTGCTTAAAATGAAATTGAACTGATCCAAAGACGACGATCTGATACTGGAAGCGTTACAGTGCACCTTTCACCTAGTGAATGTGTGCAGCAAGTGTGGCGTGTGTGCTCGCGTATGTGTGCATGTATCCGTGCGTATGTGCAAATGCGTGTGTGTGTTACGCGAGTGTGTGCGCGAGTTGTGCGCGCATATGCGTGCGAGCACGTGTGCGCGCAGAGAGGGTAATTCTGGGAGAAAGGGGGGGGCTGGCTCAACTTAGCATTCATGGAAAGTGCACTAGCGAGTTGCTTGATAACAGCTGTCTCTCCACACAGTTCAGCTGATTGGTATTTTCCATTCGCACTAGAACAGGCTGTGAGACAAGGGGGGGCGGGGGGAGCAAGTGAGAAACAGAGATTAATGGGACAGAAGACAGGGTTATGTCATTTTTTTCCAGTGGTCTTTCCGCTCTTGTTCCTCAATTTTTATTTTTACACCACGACTTTCTTATCTCTCTCTGCCTCCCCCCCACCTCTCCCTCTCTCCCTATTTCATTCTTTTTCTCTCGCTCTCTCTCCCTCTCTCATTCACACTGGGTGACTGCATGTTAGTCAGCAGGGGAGGGACTTTCTCCTGCTGCAGTAAGTAGTCCCCACCCCTAGGGGTGGAGCCCTGCAGTCCTGGTGTTAAAAGTGGAGGGGGGGGCGGAGCCATCACTGGCTCTCCTATAAGAGGCAGACAGCTGAGACCTGGCGAGTGTGAATCTGAGACACCCAGTCACCTGTCAGTATTGTAAGGACACCTTCTGGAAGGTTCAGTACGAAGACGTTTGCTGCATTTCCTCTGCACCGTATAGCACTGGCAGAAGGGAGGGGAACACACTCAGAAGAGCCTGGACTGCAGAGTGAATATCTGGGAAACAGCTGCATCTATTGTCTTTTCCCATTTCTCTCCAGCTCTGGGCTTTTTAGAACACCGAGTTCTTTCTCAGGGCATTAGGCATCATCTCAGGCATTTTCCATCATTCTCACGATCGCCCAGCTCGCTCTCCACCCTACAACTGCAAGCCATACCTGCAAAGGAGGTAAAAGGACAACAAAAGGGTCTGTTTGGCGTCAATTAGCCTCATTGATTGGACAGAGTGAGACAGAAGGATCCTTTTTGCTGACGCTGCCTTCTCAGAACTTTTGACCCTACGTCCCACATCAGAGCTCTAATTATGCACCTGAAAACCACAAAGCAGGATAACCTCTGTTTGGTCGTCTCCCTAGAGGACCAGGAGGTGTTCAGCAGGCCTGAGGTCCAGGTAAGATACGTTGACCCATTCTGCTGCATCCCGATCGGATCTGTGATAAGCGTTTCCATGGTATCCTCGCTATGAGCTCTTGGCAAGGCTTATTTTCTTTGGGAGAGGTCCTCTTCTGTGCTAATTTGATTGATACAATGCAGTAAAAACCTAAAGCACATTCTGGAATTAAGAATAGATATTCTCATAATAGGGTGCATTGCTTCATAAGGAAAATAAGCTCAGGGGAGATTTCTTCCTCCCTGGAGGCCAGAGTACAATAATAGAGAGACAAGATGTTATTATTAAATGTGGGTGCTATATGTCGTACCCTGAGATCACCATCGACTGAAATGGTTCAGTCTGTGCCAGTGTGTTCACCTTGATGGTGCCCCTACTGTTGAGATCAGTCTGGTTATACCATTGCCCACAATCCTGTGGCGAGGGGGGGTCACCTGACACAGCAGGTGAGGGGTTCAGCAGCTACCTCAACAGGGGGCACCTCTGCACGTATGTGTACCTGCCAGATGGCTAATGTGTCTGTTCATCATAAATATACATACAATGTCATTAGTGGCTAAGAAGTGTGGGAGGTAAACACTCCCAGTTAACTGTGTTTTGTGGTTTTAGGTCAGGAGTTTAATTACCATAATAACATAACAATAACAGAAATATTACAGAGACTCTAGGTGTTGAATGTAAATACAAATTACACAGACTGGCTATGGTCAGGGCCCAGGGCTAATTATATCTTTCTTGTCAAAACTTGTTGTTGATTCTGGTGTCGGGTAATGACTATGAGTCTGGTCCAGCATAAAAGTAAAAACATTTGAACCATCTTCTTGTTTTGAATGAAATTAACCTTTTAAATCCCTCACCCACCCTTTCATATGGGTATTTTGAAAACTTGAAATGCTGAATCGGATGATGACAGCAGCCACTTGAATGAAGAGCAGATGTTTGTGGCTGTGCGTGAAGGCCGGTTTATTCCACGCCCAGGCAAAGTTCGAGGAGCTGTTCCGCTCCTTCGACGGTGGTGTCACGTTCCAGTTCTTCAAGAGCTTCCGGCACGTCCGCGTTGCCTTCAGCGATGCATTGGCCGCCGCTGAGGCCAAAGAGAGGCTCAACAAGAGCGTCTTCAATGGGAAGGAGATGCGCTTGCATTTCGCCCAGGTGGGTTTGGCTCACTCCTACTTCTCATCCTGCCCAGTGCACAAGAGGGCGCTGACTTCCTCACTCCATTGTACTGCCCCACCATTTATTACAGCCCCACTCCACAGAGCTAGCGTATTTTGTTGCTACTGTACTCTACAGGACTACAGTACTTTGCTACTATCATTCTCTTCAGGACTACAGTACTTTGCTACTACTATACTCTATAGGACCAGAGTACTTTGCTGCTACAATACTCTACAGGAACAGAGCACTACTAGCCTATTGCACATAAAACCGGATAGTCTGTTTCCCCTCATTTCTCAGCACAGGAAAAACAGGAGAGGGACCCTACCCAACAGGATGGAAATTATTGTTTCACACCGCAGTATTTTAGTGCGCTACCTGAGTAACTTTTCACAGCTCTCTGAGACATGACATTTTTCTGCTCTGCCCAGTGATATCATTCTAATAACACCCTGAGCGTAAAAACAGACTGTACTAGAATTTACCTGTGTCCGCTGGCAGTTTTAAATAACATAAAACCATAACATTAGTGGTTTACTCTGCAGTGAAACAAACACTGACGCCAAACTATTGACCTTTTGATTTTGAAGACTGTAAGGAGGCTTACCACTGCCTCTCTGTGTCTCTCCTGCTCGTCCGTAGTCTGTGCACATCGGAAGCCCTCGTCTGGAGCTCCCCAAGCCTCTGTCATCACTTCCGGGGTGGGAGGAACCACAGGATGCTACTCCCATCCTCAACTGTGACCTGTTCTGTGACATGAAAACTGATCCAGGTACAGTATGTCTGTGAGGGCAGCTACACACACGGGAATGCCTCCAGAGTGGTCAGTTTGGTAGTACAATGCCTTTCTCCTTTTGATTCCATCAGGGGAGGGGTTTGAGCTGCATTCCGGGACCCCCACCACCCCAAGCGTGGTCGTCCACATCTGTGGGGGTGACGAAGCGGAAGGGGGGAGACAATCCCACCCCAAAATCATCGAGACGCGGCGTCCCGATTACGTCCCCGCCGTCCTGCACTGAGTGACTGCTCCACGTCAGTCTCCTCCTTTATTGCTAAGGGATTGCAGGTCTTTGAAGGGACACGCAGCCCCCATCCCACCACTAGTGGGAGCCATGTGACAGAGCCCAGCCCCGACAGACACCATTCCTGCCATTGCAATTTCAGTGAGGTTTTAGTCTATAACGCCGTCTCTCTGCCCTGGGATCACACAGACCCACAGGGAGAGGACGAATACTGAAAATATATATAAATATATAAACTACATTTACTTCTTGCATGAGAAATGTGACAAGGATGTAAGGGAATGGATGGGGAAGGGGGGCATTCTGGACTTTTCCGCATCATCATTAATATGTTCATTCCGTCCTCGCCCTGTAACAGAATGGGAGATCCAGAAAGACTCATGTTGGCATGTCATGTCAGCTGTATCATGTAAAGTGCATAACGTATCCTGACAAAGATTGCGTTTCCGTTATTTTAGCATAGCCATTTCGGCGTCACTTAGTCCTACTTTAGCCATCACAGGATCAAAACGGCACATAGACCTCCCTGCGCTCTTAGCTCTCACATCGCCTCATCCGCTTCATTTGAACACTTTAACAGTGCTGTCTTCCAAATCACCGTCAGCTTCGCCTCTTCCGCACTGAATAACGGGGAGCCTGTGGCCGTCCTGCTTGTAGCATGTATATTTAGCACTTGTCTCCGTTTGAGGAACGTTCCCGTGTTTGCGCATCCGTTCGTACATGTCTGTTCAGCTCTGGTTTACCCCGTGGCATCCCGGTCTCCTGCGATCCTGCCGTTTCCACTACAGTAAGAAACCCTGTGCTGACTGAAATGCTTTGTGAGGAGACACAGCTAAAACAATGCATCCGCGATCAGGCAACCATCACTAAACACTGTGCATCGTAAAGACTATTTGCATGTTCTGAACTTAAAGCTTTGCAATGCCTGCAAGTGGTTTATGTGGTTCTTCTACAGTGCCGAGCCTGTCACAACATTTGCGTCGCCAAGCATCACACTGAAGAGGTGCTGGACAATGTACTTTAACTTGGGTGACTTTCATAAACCTGCGTTTGTGCTATTGTATTTCGAGTGCTTTAACAGATGCCCTGCACTTGTTTGTATTTTCAAATGTCTATTAAATGTAATGTTTAGTCTGGAGATTAAAATTCACTAACTTCTGTTGAATAAAAACCAAACATGGAAATTAAAATTAAATATGAAACTCAAGTTGTATATTTGGGGAAAAAAAAAAAAAGGTTACTCAGAATACCTAGTTATCGCTGCGAAATCGAGCAAGTCAGATTACTGGTAAAGAGTCTTACAGCTTAATGCTTAAAAATTCCTGTCAGCCCACCTTCACCGTCAGACTTATGAATACATCCTCTTACGGTCACCTTGGGTACATTTCATGGAAATCAGTACTGCCTACTGCAGAGCACCTTGGGTAACTCACAGAGAGGTGAAGGCAACAAGCTAGACCAAGGCTCTCGGCCTTTTTTAGCTTTCTTACTACCACTTCTGGACACTACGGGCTTCTCTGAGCACTACCAGTATGGGGGACCAGACCGACCACTCATGACCCACATATCTCCCTTAAATACCAAGCATAAAGGTGACGGTTACAACAGGTAATAGTGGAATTGTCCTGGGTAATGGGGTCAGTTCTCCTTCAAATACAAATTTCAACACATATTAAGACAAATACAGCGTCTCTCAACTATGGCTCTGAATTTCTATCTTAAATCTCAAAGTCACACTGCCCTCTGCTGGTACAGATTTGTTTTTTTAGCGTCAAAGAAAATACCAACAATCTCACCACTGCAGCTTACGCAAGTAAACAACAACAATTATACGGATAACAATCTAAGAATTGCTCGTTTGCATTAAACTGCAAAATAAGCGTTATTGTGTGACATTGCAAGTTAAATTATTTTAACCAATAACGATCAATAATTTGGTTCTGCAATGCGGTAAAAACAGTAAAGACGAGACAGACTCTGTAATTCGCTCTTCCCCCAAAATATAGACTTCCACATTCTAAACACATACAATTTATCCCAACACGTATTTTATATCGAACGTTTCTTGGCGAAGCTCCACCAAAATACAGCAGAGAGACACGGGAGAGGAGGGATAATTAAGTCACCTAAATGGGGAAAAGAAAACCAGAGCACAAAACAAGAATGGTGCCTCTTAAAAGAAAACTTTACCTTTTTACAAAACACCTAAACGGGGCACATGCAAATCCCCGATGACTTATAACACTGGTTTTCTTAAGCCTTCCACTCTATTCGTATCTCCATTCACTCCAGCTTATGCTGCCCAGCTGAGCCTATAAAACTCCTAACTGGCAATTAGTCCCATTCAGGCCAGCTGGCTTTCATGAACTGGGCTACCTGTGAGTAAGGAGCCGCTGATCAATCGTCACGGAAACCAGCGGCTCGGCCAGACCCAGCGGCCATGTATGCTGCTCCGCCGCGATGATCATTAAGCTTTCCACACAGATTCCGCTCATGGTTTCCACATGACAGTAATTACCTTTTCCAGTGACTGTTCACATTATGAGGGAAAAAAAAACAACACCGACGGAATTTTGGGAGCGCTGTTTCCGCCGAATTGTGCCTTGCGTATGGCTACCAGATGTGTGTTAAGCAAAGCTTAAAATATATTTTCCAAAGTGATAGACGATATTATTACATGAATGCACTTGTTTATGCTACCTGACCACGGTTTATACCAAAACGTTAATCTAAAAATAAACCTTAATTAAATATGAGCGGGTAGTAGAATTAGAAAACATGCGTTTCTATTTTGATGGTTCCTAGGTCAAGCCTGAAAAACTTCGCCCCAGTTTATTATGTTTATATCATCCGCTAAGGAGGGAGACAGTCAGTGCTTATGCAGCCGAGTTCGCGTGCACTGAACGGTCTCTCTGACCGTCTTTATCATTCAAAATCTGAACTCTAGTCTCGGTAAGAAGCGATTTATAGCAAGGGTTACTGCCGCTAAAATAAATAAAGTTCACTTACGTAATCGGTGTGGCATTCAGAAAACTTTTTAAATTATGGCGACGACAGGTAATTGAACAATATTCTAATTATACATTGTTGGGGAATTTACACCTAAAGAAATATTGTGGGACAACAGGAAGGATGTATTTCGAGACATTTACAAGAACAAGTAAATGGTTAGAAATTGCAGCATGAATGATGCAACATGAGCGCAATCTATCAACTCAGGCAGATTTCCCCAGTTTCATGTAAATCGTCCTGCCCGCCTTGCAGAGGCACAACCTGAGTCGTGCATTTGCTAAACGCAAATGTTACATTTAGAAGCGCTACCTCTGCACCGCAGTGCCACACACTCGTTGCCAATCACTGCAGCGTTATCATCTATTCTAAATTCTTCAACATACACACATTTTGGACAAATGATACACTAATAAATCATAGACTAAATATACCTACTCTAGATTGGTCAACGGAAATATGTAATATGTGTTTTAATTAACTATGCATAGATACGTACCCAACTAATCGCATATCGTACTTTATACAACATATAGGTTTGACTACTTATGAGGCGCGTTGTAATTATGTTAGGACAACATATCCCAGCATGCTGCGCTGTTTAGGTGACAGCGCTCAGGACCCCGTGTATGAGACGTCTTTGTCATTGCCTGCTAGTTGGCTAGAAAACAGAACGGGGACGTTTTATTTTCCATTTTTGGATAAATGAAATGGCTTACCGTCGGTTATATTGTTCACTTTTATGAACCAACCAGCTGGCTAGCTAGGTAAATTACTGCCGTTACTTTACGAAAATAACTTACTGACAGTAGAATGATAATTTATTTCAATTAACGAAACAAATGGCCAAATAATTAAGGGAGTTTTGCTTTAAACGTACGCTTATTACTTTTATCACTTCTTTGGATGTGAATCTGAATTTGGATTCGGAAATATTTATTGTAGCCTGCTTGGTAATGTCACTAGTTCGTCCTTGTTTGTTGGCCACGGACTGACATAACTGGTAGGCAAGTACACGTTCACCTTTAAAAGCGATACGTGCGGCAATCGATTTCTGTGACAGCGTGAATGCGGACGTATTTTATGTGTATTTGCGCCGATATGACAAGAAATCACCATGCATTTTAACTTCTATATGCTAATTCGTACTTCATTTGCGGTATAGAGGTTAAAATGCACGGTAATTTCTTGTCATATCGGCGCAATTAAACATAAAATAAGTCCGCATTTGCACAGTCATAGCAATCCATTGCCGCACGTATCGCTTTTAAAGGTGAATGTGTACTTGCCTACCAGTTATGTCAATCCCTGTTGTCGGCAGACTGCATTGGTGAAACGTGTTCCGGAATGATTTACGGGATTATATAAAATAAAAAGGATTAAGTAAAAACGGAAGATGGGGCCGAATACTGAGTTGTACAGTTCTGATCGATTATAATTTAGCGTGTAGTAGATGATGTTGGAGTTATGGGAGGCGGTCAGGATCCACATACCTCCCCTTTACTTTACAGGTGTTGTATTTGTGATTGATGATGAGCTGTGCCATACTTCTCCTGCGGCTGCACCGAGGTGACCATGTCAGAGCCCTGCGACCCCCCTGCTACCTCTCCCTCCGCCTGCTCAGTCATGCTCACCCTGTGAGGTATAACTTGCGGGAGAGCTACCGTCTGCTGCAGTTGCCCGAGGATGCAGAGGCCAGTCATGCCCAGGTGAAGGAAGCCTACCTCCGCATGGCCAAACTGTACCACCCCGATTCTGGGGTGCCCACAGCGGATGCCGCCCTTTTCTCCCAGATTGAGGAGGCCTATCGCACTGTGCTGGCACAAATAGCAAGGCGGCAGACAGCCTGGCAGCAGCCAGAGGCAGAGGAGGAAGAGGAAGATGGGCTGAAGACACAGTCGCCCCAGCATAGGCATTACCTTAGCTACGAGGGCGTTGGCATGGGCACACCCAGCCAGCGAGAGCGTCAGTATCGCCAGTTCCGTGTAGATCGGGCCACAGAGAAGGTGATGGAGTACCGGAGGCGGGAGCTAGAGAGGGTGGCCGCTGCAGATGAGGGCGCCATGGCGACACGGGACGTACACAGGCGCAGCCGGAAGGTTAAGATCACGCAAGCGGTGGACCGGCTTGTGGAAGACCTCATCCAGGAGTCAATGGCCCGGGGTGACTTCCACAACCTGCCAGGTTCCGGAAAGCCCCTCAACAAGTTCAATGAGAATCCGTATGCTGACCCTATGACACACAACCTCAATCGCATCCTCATCGACAATGGTTACCAGCCGCAGTGGATTGTGGCTCAGAAGGAGATCCGAGAGACGGTGGATAAGCTGCGAGCAGGGCTGCTAGGGACCCGGGCAAAGCTGGGGGACCCCTTGACCCCAGCAGAGGAGCTGGAGTGGAGACAGTGCTGCCAGACTTTCAGTGAGGATCTCGGCAGGCTCAACAACAAAGTGGATAATTTCAACTTGATCGTGCCTCTGCTCAGAAGACAAATGGTCCACTTCAATCTGCAGCGTGAGGTGGACCGGATCCAAAGGGCTGACCAAGAGGGAAGACTGGAGAGGGAGAGGGAAAAGGAGAGGGAGAGACTGGCAGAGGTGGATAGAAGGAACTCGTCAGAGACAGCTAATCATGGACTGCTCTCTTGGGTGCAAAATCTACTCCGATAACATTTTTGTTCACATGCACTGCATATACACATGACCTGAGCTGGAGGTTCACACAATCTGGACATTTCTGCACTGTAAATCAGCGTTCACTGGGCCTAGTCAAAATCTGATCAATACTGTGATCTTTTTAGGACTCAAGTTCAGCATTCTGTCCGTCTGTAGAAGTATACATCCATTTGCTCTCTATTTGCACATCACATGCAAAGATTGCATTTTAATTATAATGTCTGACTTCCATTGGCTGTCTCATTTTGTGACTGCTAATTAAAAGATTTGACTGCATATTTTATGAGTTTTTGACTGTAAGTATTTTAACTAGTTACCTGCTAGATATTGATACCAGTAAAAAGGTCACAATAACCATGGTAAATAAAAACATTGAGTAACAGCTCTCATAGCCTTGCAATGAATCTCTTGAGATTATAATGTTATAAACACATTATTAGTTGGCAAACACATTACTCCTCCAAGCATGTTTTTGACCTTCATTGAACCCATTGAATCATTAAAATAAAATTTCTTTTACATGTCCATTTCAGGGATGCGGTAACTACAAAGTTTTTATTGCATGCTCTATGCAATATGTTTATGTTATTTACTTTACATTTCCTGGAGGAAATATATAAAATATTAGAGAATATTAAAGTCTGTTTGTAGACACATATATTTGCATAATAAAAAAGCAGGAAAATAAAAGTAGCATTTGGTATTCTACTTATAGATGCAGGCATTTTTTTGTTTTCCTCTAGAGGGCGACAAACCGCCATGTCCTCTAGATTTCTCTGGAATGGAGAACGTAAGGTTTGGTTCCCAACCTTGGAGACTGCTTACTCATTCGTTTACACTTAACGTTTTATTATAAGAAATGAAACATCACACACAAAATCACAACTGAGAAATGGCTGCTGTTACATTATTACACAAGTGCCTCATTTAGAACGGGTATTGTTGCAGCGTTATGCAAGCCACATATGCCGCATGTGAAGATAGCTAACACTGCAACTGCAGTAGATTTTGTAGTTGCTTAGCAACCCTCCCCCCCAGCTCCACCACCCCTCACTGATTGAATCTGATGTGTTAACGGGTGAAAAAGATACAGGCAGCTAAATCTTAGTGCAGGTGAGATATTGGAGACTCAGGAGGTAATGAACATTTCAGATTAGAATTTTAAGGTAATAATTGATCTATGCTTTTTTATTGGTTGAATGTGCCATATTTCCAATATCATTTATACAATGTGTATTGAATGTATGAAAAAACATGTCCAGGATTCATAGCTCTGACATCTACATACGTCAGTATAAAGCTCAAGGGAGACATGGTCCTTGCAGGGACTAGGTTCTGCCCAAGTAGCAATGTAGTATAGAAACAGTTTAAAGAGTTAAATACCTCAGTACATGTATTATAAATGATACTGCAATATAAAGGCATGACGCAAACCTGGAAGGCTGCGTTGGGTGGCAGAGGTGGCAGCTTGTGTCCTGTTAAGCAAAGAGGACAGATAACATGGGATTGTCATGCAGCGTCGCAGTGAGCATTAGCAGACTTGACGGCGTTGTGCTGGCAGGAGTGCGCAGCCAGTCCCTCACGCGTCGATGTCATCGACCCTGTCGGAATGCATCATTCTGTCCCACTTCCTCGCCATTTCCTGGCTCCCCTGCCTACGCCAGTGTGTGTGTGTGTGTGTGTGATGTGTGTGTGTGATGTGTGTATTCCCGGAAGGGTTACAGATGTGGATTAAGGATGAAGGGATCAGCTCTCCATGTCCATCAGTCTGGAATACTCATACAGGGGGAAACCATTTTGTTGGTAATGGAAATAATCTAAAGTTATCAAAAAGCATAGCAGCCGTAGAAATAAGTGATTGACAACCTTGTCTGCAAGGCACCAAAGTGATTCTTTAGCATCTATTCATTTAGCAGATGCTTTCATCCAAAGCAACATATAGCTGAGAAGGCAGGGTCAGACGGTTCCCAGAGCAACTGCAGGTTGAGAGCTTTACTCAGGGGCCTATTGGTGAAATCACACCCCGGGATTTAATCCAGCAACCTTCTGATTTCAGGCACAGCATCCCAACCCACTGGGCCACACACCAGTCCCCTTAAGTGTCTTAAAGCTCATTCCTTTAGGTGGGCCTGCATGCCAATAGTCCCAACGCCACTAAGTCTGACTGACGTTGACGGATGTTTCTTGCGCCCATGGGCCCTGGTAGTACACAGGTATGGATCTTCACCAGTCGGGTATCTCATTAGGATCCAGGCTGATATTGATAGTCACCTCCTCTGGAAGCATACAGTGGAGGAGTCATCCATCAGGTGGAGCAGGAACAGTGGGAATGTATTTACATAATGACAATAATCGATCACTGAGAGCGCATCGCGTTTGGGGGGGGGCCGCTTCGTATGGTTTCAAGCCTAGTGGCTTTTATTATGGAAAAGCATGTTTTAGAAATAAACAGATTCTTTTATCTGGAAGACATTGCTCATTCTGGAATAAACTATTTAACATTATAACATATGCAAGTGAATGCTACCACAGAATTTCATCTTTTCGCCCAAAGGTGACTGATATCTTGTTGGCCGGCTAGATAAACTCCGCTTTGGTTCCCAAACCTCTCCTTAGGGGCACCTCAGCCATTCTATATCTTTGTTAAACTTCTCCACCAGCTCAATTAATGAATTAAATTGATTTATTAAATAACTCAATGGGTATTGATTAGCCAGACAAGGTGGGGTAGTGGTCGAGTCAAAAAATACATTGGTGTATTGGACAGTTGCCACAAATACTGTGGTAATTTTAGAAGATGTCTTGCAATGGCTAAGCTGACACACTTTGACAGACATAATATCATAGTTTTGCACCAACATGAAGATCATTTACGCATCATTTTCTCTATATTGAAATTTTTGTACGTTTAATGAAAAAAATGACTCATTAGGAAACGTGAAGGCCCGCAGAACCATGGAAGCTAGCTTAGCTTGTGAAATCAATAGTATAAAATCAATGTGTGGCATGTTGTAATGCGCTTCCCACCCAAATCCATGTCACAATGCTGAACACCGCGGAGTGGAAAGTTTCTGTGCGGAATGGCATCTACCTCCCAGTGATGGACTTTCGAAAAACAAGATTATGCAGCGTGCTCTGAGGAACACACAGTGAGGATAGTCACACGGGACCCTGAGTGACACACTGTGGACGGAAGACAGCAAGCAAAGGAAGTGAATGTGTGAAATGATGGAATTTACTGAAGAAGACCTGGACCAGTATCTACAAAATCAGGTAATTATCTCACATACTGGCCGTAACTTCCATCAAAGAATATACATGTCCAGCTTACCACAGACCATTATGTTCAGGATTTCTGGAAGCTTTTAAAATGATATGCAATTAAAAGTCAATTTAATTAAATATTTATATTTGTTATATTTACATTTTGCATATTTAATAGACATTTTGTCCAATGTGGCATAAGTGAGGTAAATAGTGCATTGCAAATTTATACCACAGAAGTTCTTTGGTCATGTTTTTACAAGTTAATAAGAGCGTAATACTGTATTTTACTCTGTGGAGGTGGACCTCAGACACAGACAGGTCTCAAAAACAGTGGAGGAGGTACAGAAGATCATTAAGGACCTTACGTCTGAGGTCAGCGTCAAGGACAGTCGCTTTCAATCCATCTCAAACTCCGGTGTTCACAGCGACAGCCTCAAAGTGAGGAGACACCCAGAAGAGACATCTTTTTTACGTGTCTGTGCATTGGTCGGTGCTTCGGTCGAAGTTAATGATTTTATCATTCGGTCCATAGGATCAACCTGCTTTACTCGCCAAATGGGCAACACTGCTCAGGGGACGGTGTGCGTTCAATCCAGCTATCCAGGTAACATACAACGCCCAGGAAAGTATACACAACTTCAAATGCAATTCAACTTGACAAGAACTGAGAGATAAGGAATCTTAAGGAGGAAATTGTTTTCCCAGCTTTTACTGTAATTATCCAATAACCTGCTTTCTGAATGACAGTTCATTGCCTGTATCCCCCAGGTCCTAACACCCACCCAGTTCCTCATTTCGGTGCCATTAAGGGGACTAACGGGATACAGGGAACGACGGGCCCGGCGGTGGCGCTACTATTCACTGAGCGGGTCGCGACGGCAATCTCCAGTCCGTGAGCCGGAGAAGCTGCACCAATGGCTGGAGCTGGACAGCTTCCTGAGCCCCACGCAGGAGTGGCATGATGGCCAAGTCGCCATCGAGGGTGACATTGTGCCAGCCAAGGTGGTCAGTGTCTTCAAGGAGCAGGTGGAGGAGGCCGTCAAGTCCCGCAGCTTAGCCAGTGAGTCATCCTGAGGCATGATTCTCTCAAGTACATGACTTTAAACATGAATGGCAGCGTGGTAGGTAGGTCAGCTGGTATCCTTGACGTCTTTGTCCACATGTGACAGCAGCCTTTGGTATACCATCTAGAGTGAACCCTCTCTCACACTATCTACTTCGCTGGATAAATTTGAGTTAGGGTTGGCTGATAATGTATAGCATTCAGTGTGCCTATATACAGTGCTAGAAAAAAATTAAGAAACCACTCTATCTTTTCTAAAGATCTAGATTTTTAAATTCTGTTTTAATCCTCGTTCTGCTGGCACAAGGCTACATTGTGAAGCAGGCTGCTCCCAGGCTCAAAGTCAGCAGTACAGAAGAACAAGGTGAAACAGGAGACACTGGCAATGACCAAAAACCAGCCAGGTAGAGGGCAGAAGCAACGTTTTAATGCCAGAGATGACCGCCAAGTTATCTCCCAGTGCCTCATAAATCGGAGGATGACACCAAGTGACCTTCAAAAAGAATGGGAAACATTAATGGTGTGAAGTGCACTGCTAGGGCAATGCATACGGTTCCTAGAAGCAGGACTGAAGTCCCATAAAGCAAGGGAGAAGCCCTTCTCCAGTGAGCAACTGGGAAAAGCCAGGCTGGAGTTTACAAAAAAAATGTATATTTTACCCAGGCACATACCTTTGAATTGAGAAATGAGTGAAATTGAAAATTTTGCTGTGGTCCCTTCAATTTTCTCAGTGCTGTATGTCCTTGAACCATACAAAGTGTCCTTGAGTAATGCTTGAGTAATACCTTAACAAATGGATCTACCTGAGAGAATCATACCAGTGGTGTGGAATGGGGGCACAGAGATGTCCAATCAAAGCTTTCAGGCATCAGGTGACTCAAAACACAACAAGGCGTCCAATCACAGCTCATTTTCCCCAGTAGCGCTTCAATCGACTGACCCCATTAGTCTGTGCAGTCTCTATGGGCATGGGACCCAAATCATTGAACCCACAGCACGGAAGAACAGACTCAATGGGTTGCCTGGTGTCCTATGGTGACCTCTGTGAACTGGGCCAGCTGTCTGGTCCAGTAGTGGAAACCACTCAGTTTAAAGATACAGTCATTCTTCCAAGTGAGGTTTTAGGTATGATCAGAATCTCTGGAAACTTCTCTTAATGACCAAAGGACAGATCCACAAGATGGGTATTAGTTCCAAGAATCCATCTAAAAGCGCTTCAGTGCGTATTTGGAGCACATGCTGCACTCTTACACGCCTCCATGTGCAGTATGAGCATGTCAGCTCCCATTACTTCCGTTAGTTTTGTTCTGTCACAAACAATAAATCCTACGGCTGAGCAATGAAGGGCAAAATAACAGAAGCCACCCAGAACGACCTGCTGGACACATAAATCCAGCATGGAGCATTAAAATGTTATGTGGGGCTTTTTCTGCACTTTGTCTTCCTTTTATGGTGCTAATCCCCATCCCTCAGCCCCAGGGCACATCTGGAATGGAGTTAATTACTTTTTCTGGCTGCTCCTAGCTTTCCCACACAAGCTAAATATCCAGATGTACACATACACACACACATACACACACACACACAGAGTCTACACATGGTAAGGGTGTGGAGCACCAAAGGGAGGTCCTTCATGCATGTGTAGATTTATGTAGATTTAGCTTTATGTTACAGAAGGCTCACATTATGGCAGGTGTGAGCCTGAACCAGAAGGTGGAGCTATTTTGTTTAATCAAGTCAAGTCAAGTCAAGTGAAGCTTGACTTGTCACACCAACCATATTCAGTACACTGCATCCAGCAACGCGAAATAACATTCCCCAGGGCTGTGGGGTTACATATATACATAGATATGCAGAGGTAGACAGGACTAGCTAAAAAAAATGAAGCAATGACAACGTTAATAGACAATGTAGAAGTGTATGCAGTGATAGAAGAGCACATAAGTGTTATGCAGGAGTAAAATGGTGAACAAGTAAATAGATAAATAATGGTAAATAAGAAATATTGGTGATGTAGATACACCGGTACAGATGATCGATGGATGCAAAACGCTTGGTGTTTTGGCTTGTTCTGGCTTGCCAGGTAAAGTCAGCGTCCTTGACACGATGGGCTCGGTGGTCCGTGTTGCTGTGGAGACATCGGAGGCCCAGATTGAAGTGGAATTGGTGCCGACGGTGGAGCTGATGCACTCCTGGCCCAAGAAGGGCCGCTGGCCCCGGCTACTCAAGCGATGGCCTCCAGCGGATCGCGTCCGCTGCATCAAGGTGAGGGAACCAGAAAAGCTGTCACATGACCAGGGATCAGGAAGGTCTATCGCAAGGTAAGAGACAAGGCATGACCAGCAGATGGTGAGAGAGTGAGAGCCAGTCTTCAAAGCAAGCCTGTTTTTCTCTGTAGATTTTCTTTACAGTGTATTGGTTTTTATTAATAAAATCTCTCATGGGGGCGGCACGGTGGTTAGCACCTGTGGGAACAGAGTTCAAGTCTCCAGCAGGGTTCTGTGTATGGAGCTTGCATGTTTTCCTGGTGTTGTTGCGGGGTGTCTTCCAGGTACTCCAGATTCCCCCACAGTCCAGAAACATGCTGAGATTAATTGGAGTTACCAAATTGTCTGTGTGTGTGTGGATTAGCTTTATGTTACATTATGGGGACCAAATCTGTTTTGTTTTTTTGAAGTTGTGGAGACCATTTTTCTGGTCCCCACGAAGATCTGTGAATGCAATCAAAAAAGTAAAAATTCCAGAAATCTCATATTTTGTTTGGTTACTTATAGTTCGCTTTAGAGCTGGGTAGGGGTTAAGGTCATCATGTTGGGATTAGTGTTTTCCACATATAGAAATGAATGGAGAGTCCCCACAAAGATATAATTACAAATCTGTGTGTGTGTGTGTGTGTGTGTGTGTGTGTGAGAATGCAATGGGTTGGTGCCCCATCCTGGTTTGTTCCCTACGTAGGCCCTGGACCCCCCACAACCCTGAATAGGACAAGCAGTGGCAGAAAATGGATGGATGGATGGAAATTTCTCATGATGTGATTGAAGTCATCATTTAGATAATTAATCATCTAATTTTGTTCTTCACTAATTGAGGGAGTGTGAACCCTTAAGCTATTACACAGTGACATCAAAATAAACCCATTCTCCTGAACCACTATATGATATGATAGCCCAATGGAACTGAATCGATCTTTCCCCCTGACAGTCCTTTGGATTCAATCTGCTGGCTACGTCCAACTATCACTGGCTGCTGTCCTTCTCGCGGGCAGAGCAGGTGCTACTAGGAAGCATCGACGAGGATGGGGGTTGCCGAAGGAAGTGCTACCGGATTGTCCGGCAGCTGAAGGAGGATGTCTGGTGTCCCGGCAACAAACCTGCCATCACAGCCTACCATCTGCAGGTACCAGTCACTCTGCTCTTCTTCATAATCCAAAGCTCGTGTCAAAAAGCACTCAAGCCCACCATCACAACAGCCCAACCATGTTCTCACCTGATCTTGAGCATCAACAGAAATCTCTTCTTTGAAACCGTTCATTTACTTTTGACTTCATGACATGTCAATTTTTTTGATTCATGTTTTGACTAGTGTGGATGTGATTGTGTAGAAGTCTCTGATGGAGTTCATCTTTGTGTCTGTTACCTGTCAGCACAGCGGTTGTCTGGTTTTACTGTCTCATTCCCCTCACCTCCATTCCCCCACCCTCCAACACCCTGCCAGAACCTGCTTTTCTGGACCTGTGAGAAATACCCCAGTTCCAAGGACTGGAAGAACCTGAAAGAGAGTGTCCTGAGGCTGGTCAGGAAGCTCCACAAGTGTACTAGCCAGCGCTACCTCAGGCACTACTTTGTGGGCTCCTATAACCTGCTCAAGTACACTAACACCAATGATCTGGATGACATGGCCGGCAAGATCTCCACGTTCCTGGACAACCCAGCTGCCTACATCCACTAACACCATGACCTTTAGCACAACTTTGGAACACCTTCACTCAACATTTATTACTTCTGTTATATTTGTGGCATTTATGCTGAAAAGTAGTCCAGTCCTGACTGCATTAGATATTTATTGTTGGACCAAAGGGTTTCATATGTTTTTTGACAGTTCCTTAGCAGTTTTAGACGCTGTAATAACCCACTGATCAAATAAATTGGATTAATGTTGTCTTTTCTGATACACATTATGTTTCCTGTCTAGAACAGTGTGCAGTCCAAAGCAAGGGGAACATAAATTTTTATTATCCTTAGAGGTCATTCACACTATCCTGCTCTTAAAGCAGCCGCGCTGGAAGACTTTCGGTTGAACGGTGATATTTTTATAACATCCATTTTTATAACAATGCTGGCAACATCACACAACAACCTGACTGACTCTAGAATTGTATCCACACAATGAATTTTGAATTCAATATCTTACATCTCATCCAGGGTTGTGTTCCATTCGGCCTAGTTCGGGCTTCAGCAATACCTCCCGCGCCCCCATTCCACTGATGAGGATGAGGAGATCAGCTCTCATTAGGTGAGGAGGGCTTATAAATGATTTACAATGATTTATTTGTAGTTTACAGTTATCATGTATCATCTACATGTACAGTTATCTACTAATGCCATACTTGACAAAGGTCTGAAACTGGTCTTCGAAGGAATTTAATATTTTTTCAGCATTTGAAGATATGAGTTTCTGAAAAAAAGAGTTGATCACGTTCATGTTAACCTGATGAGCAGTTAGAAGATGGATGGATGGATGGATGGATAACGGACAGACAGACGGACATCTATATTGAGGTTTTTTTGCTGGGCACACCAATGTTAGCTGTCCAATTAGACCACTAGATGGCACTTGTCACAAAGCAATCATCCTGTCTACTCAATGTCACCTCTCATTGAAAGATCTGCCAATATACCCACAAAAAAGATAGGGACACCAGCGAGAGTATTTCTACATTTAACATAAGTCAGTGGGTGGTGGCGCTATTAAAGTTATAGTCCACCCACGACTAAATCCATGTTCTAGTCATACTCATTTATAAAATAAGATGGATCTTTCTCAGTCCCCGGTGAGAATTTTTTCTTGGCAGCAGCATAACAAACACATTTTCCAACACAACTTTCTCCCCCAAAGAACTTAAATTAATAACATCCATCCATCACCTAAGCACTCATCCTGGGCAGGATCCTAGGGGAGCCCGGCACACAGGGCGCAAGACTGGGATGCTAGTCTGTTACTGGGCACGTGCATAGAGATTAAGGACAATTTACAGGTTTTTTTTAGCTTAACTACATGCCTTTGGTCCCCCATGGCACAGGGAGAACATGCAAACTCCACAGACTTGGGGAGAAAGCCGGGTTCCACCTGTCAACCCTGGGGGCGTGCCACATATGGCACTGGTGGAAACGTACTGTAGAGGTCTGTCACTAAAAATGAGATAATTTAAAGAAGGATTCGCAGAGCAGTCATGTGGATGGCAATTTTCAAAAAAGTATAAATAAATCAACAGAAACATTTTGCGTGTCTGTTAAAGGCATAAAGAGAGAATGAGAAAAAGACGAGAGGTAGCACATGAAGGGTATTAGTGACAGTAACCCAGTCTATAGGCATTAACGGGGGCCTGATAAGCAAAGGATTCTGGGAGTATAAGCAAAAAAGAGAGAAATGGCGCGTACCTGAAAGGCAGCATGTCGCAAAGAGCTAGAGGGAAGGAGAATGAGACAAAAGAGCGGACAAGACAGCATCTATTTACCAAGCGAGGCCGGTCACAGAATGGTGCTTTCATTCCCATTCTATTCAGGCTTCCTTTTCCCAGAAGTGGGATCATTTACACTATGTCGTTCCGGCACTGAATCTATGTACAGCATTAAATCCCGCCGGGAACCGCAGACATTTACTTTTGATTGTTGAATGTATAAATGTTTAGTTTAGGAAAATATGTAGCGCGTACATGTTATTAAGGTCTAGGATTTATAAGCTTAATATCCCGCTGCTTTTTCCACAGTATCTCCTCAGGCCAGGCAGCGAGCCAGATCGAGAGGCAGTCACTTCCCCTACGGTTTCAGAAAAAGGGGAACAAAAGTAAATTATAGCTTAGCGTTTGTTGTGCCCTGACGTCATGTGTATTCCCAGTGTCACCAAATAAAAGGACTGTAGAAGGTCAACCAAAAAATGCCCTTACTCTGCCTACTACAGAGAGGCATTGTGGGTGCAGGCCAGGTTAGAGTCATCGCACATACCCACCGCGGTTAGCAGCAGGAGCAGTGAATAGGTGCTGTCCTCTAACAGCGGTTGTGTCTATATTAGGATCTGGTTCTTCGGAGCCACACAGCAACTGCAGTAAGGTTGAAAGCGCCCCCCCTAATTTATTTTCCTGCATATATTTAATGTGCCCTTCCCAGCTCGCATGCCAGGATGCATGTTTCACTTCGTTTCACAGGCTTTGGTGTGTCGGTGCTCGATCAGTAGGTTTTTTTTGTTGATTTCCAAGGCCTGTGTACTGTAAGAATCTTGATTATCGCTTCAATGCCTTCGCTCATGTAACATGACAAAGGGCGCGAAACCGGACACCTTAAAATGCAGCTGTACTTTGTGATCCGCTAAACGAAATAAACGGCCGGGGCTTCAGGTAGCATGCCGACGCTAAGCACATCGCTGTCCGTTATATATCTATGTTTATGGGTCGAGCCCCTGCCCCTCAAAAAGCCTGTTCCTGGCCCTGCTCCTTCTGTGAATTTTTCTCCACCCTCCCTTGGTCCTTGGGGGAGAGGGCTATTACCCACTTTTAAGTAATTGTGGTAATAAGGGCCTAGCAAACTGCTAATGCAGGGGCGAAAACCTGCCCGTAATGAGATCGATTTTCATCGGTTCATGTCCAGCCCTCGCAGTATGAGCGTCAGACACTATTAGCCTTGTTTCCTGGAGGTTAAAGTCAGAGAATATGAAAGGAGGAAGCTGTGTCATCTAATGTACTAATGCTCTGATAGACTCTGAAAGGTGGTGCCTCCCCCTCTTGCTCTCCCCATCCGTCGTGCTCTTGTGGATCTCCTGTAGGTCCCTCTTAGGCAAGAGTTGA
Source organism: Mormyrops boulengeri (assembly GCA_026781065.1). Lineage (NCBI taxonomy): Eukaryota > Metazoa > Chordata > Actinopteri > Osteoglossiformes > Mormyridae > Mormyrops > Mormyrops boulengeri. Next base: position 48,704,487 of record JAODLD010000001.1, read on the forward strand.
GCAACTCCTCTCCAGACTCAAAGCCTGTGACCACCCCCGACACACACACACTTCACCCCCTGTGTCCGTGGAAACTGCCGACCTCAGGGGTCACAGTCATTTATGGCGGATGGGAAGCTGTCCCAAGGAGCATCCAGACGAAACAGAGGGAGAGGGTAGAGCGACAGGGAGCTCAACGATGGACGGGAAATCGCCCAGAGAGGCGCTATATATGGGGGGCCGTGGCTTTAAATAAGACCCAACTCCGGGTGGAAAACAGGGAGGGAAAGGATGGAGACAAAGCGGAGCAAACTACACACATAGTCATTAAGAAGGAGCCAGCAGGCATCCCGGGAGGACACTGACACATAAATTATTTACTATTATCCAGAACCCGCCAAACAATAAAACCTGGGAAAAGCAGAATTATTTGCCTTTCCAGCAACACAATGGGACTCAAGAAAGGAGACCCAGGATGAAATATGTTTGTGAGCCCCTGGTTTGTTTTAACGGATGCTTCCCACCAGCTGCAGATGTGTGGAATCTGCGGGAATCGTGGGCGGGGGGGGACAGCTGACATTATTATTATTATTTTAAATTTTAACCGTGTGGGATACTCGCGCACTCTCTTCTTACGTCATAAAGGTTTATTGTCATTAAAAACAGATTAAGCTTTGACTACATAGCATCTGATACCGAAAAACGTTTGTGACAGAATTCCTCACCATCAGCTTCCATCGATGTCGACGTTCGTGCCTGATTCTGGCCCTGCGTCCTTTTGTCTCTATGTCTTTTCTTTGTTTTATCTTCTTACTGGTGTGAAATTCCTACACTCATGAAGATACTGTCTTAAACATCCCGAGTGGTGGAATTGCGAATAGGTAGCAACAAACCCAGTGACACCCTGGGATCTCTGGCATTGATTTTTTTAGCCGGGGGGCGGGCGGGCATGCATTGTGCAGATCGTTAAAAAAAGAGATGCGGAGATGCTGGCTTAAGGGGCTGATAACAGCGCACACAGGCTCGGCTAATAATAGCCACGCGGCTCATGTGCACGACAAGGCGCCGCGCAGCACCGCATACAAACGTCAGGCCGCCATCCGAATCACCATCTCTTATAGCCGCCGCGAGATATTTCCAGCACATCTTATTATCTCTGTTTCCCAACCCACCCCTCTCCCCCCCTGCCCCCCTCCCCTCCTGCCCATCGTCTGCCGCACCCCCGATTGGCTCAGGTCTTCACAGGACGCCAAGTGACATCTGTGTGCACTGCAGGAAATCAGGGGGATTCGGTGTGACTGTTTTAGTAGCTATCCATAATCTCGATGTCAGGGACAATGATTCCATTACGGACCGACTCTGGCCACACTGGGGTAGCGCCAGAATATTAACCCCGTGTTTGCCACTACTTGGGTTTCTTCCTAGCCTTCAGCCTTCTATAATGATATTACACCCTATTATGTTTATTAATGTAATATACATATTTTCATTCAGGAATCTCTTGAAGATTTCACAGATACATTACAGACTTAACGCCATACTTTGTACGCTTTAAATCCATTACGGGGCTGGAGGGGGGCTGGGTGGGTGCTGGAGACATGACTCACAATGTAGGACACCCTGAATGGAATTCCTGTCCATCACAAGAATATCTATCTTTTTAAATTTTTCCTAGAATTAGTATTATACTCAGTTTTATTGATCCCAGAGGGAACTTGTGCATACTGCAGCAAGCAAGAAAGGCACAGAGAAACATTTATTCAGTGCAAAGGACAAGATGCAAGATAGTACGCATGGTGCAAACACAGTACACAAATGCAATCCTGAGAAACAAGATACTATAAAATATTAAAGAAATTAAATCTTTCTTACGTTGTTCATTTGGTCTGAAAATGCATTATTCTGTAGGAGATAGCAGTTTAGACATAACTGGTCATTTAATTAAATATTCCATCCAATTTCCAATACCGCTTGTCTTATGCAGGATCACGGGGGTCCAGAGAAGCTACCAATATAAGGCAGCGAACAACCCAGGATGGGGCACCGACCCCCGCACACTCACACACCATTCATTTAATTAGATATTAAGGTAACTGAAATATTCATGAGGTACGCAAAGTAAAGAAAAAAACAAAAAAATTGATTGAGCATGTATGCATAGCACATGCCATCAGTAAAACCATTATAATGATTACTAATAGTCTCATATTAGGCTTGTTAATGCCTTTGGTAATTGTCTTGGTAACGCTTATGAACTGGCAATTATTTATGGGGGGAGGCAATATTATTTCTCACAAAGGAAAACGAACGAAGTGAATAAAAGGGAATGATTTCCACTGAAGTTGCATGTCATTTAAAAAATTATGAAGACCAACCAACCCAAATATGTAAACATTAATGGCTCCCCTCTGAAGGCGCATTCCTTATGGATTCAGGGGCTTACAGGAAGTGACATCACACGATGTCTGCCTTTTCAGGTTGGTAATAATGCAGCCTGACTGCATTAATGCCCCTTAGCCACTGCCTCACTCCATTAACGTTAAAAGTGCTTCTGGGTGCCACCCAAACAGGCAGAAAAATGAAAGATTTAAGACATGAGGCACTAAAACAATAAATCAACAATCGTCATCATCAAAGGAACCAGAACCTTTGGCTGGGCAGGCCCCCTTAGTATAATTGCAATTTTCCAAAGTCGGACAAACTCCAGATGGACGCCTTGGGCAGAGTTTGCCGTTTCATGACTGCAAGGGCTGGGCCACAAAAACCACCGCCAGTGACAGAGAGACGAGATATCGACTGATGGGCGAAGGAATGTTTTTTCACAGTAACATGATGACAAATGTTGCACTAGTTAAGAAAACTCACCACTTTTTAAAAATTTTAAGCATTATGCAGCTTCAAGTACAGCTGCAATGCGAATAACCAAATGCTCTCTGATTCTATGGACACTTCAGGTATTAAAATTCCAGAGGTTTGACATGACAGTGGTGTGTATCTGTGTCTGCATGTGTATGACAGTGCGGGGGCTATACTAAGTTTATTTTTTAACTTTGGCTGCACGCAGGATTTTTCCTCCTTTTCTTCGAGCTTGGGGTGTCTCATTTACTTTGTTTTTACTCACTTTTAGCAGCCTTCCAGCAACCTCATTTCCTAACGGGCCTAACAAGCTCTTTATCTGCTGCAAGATCCCAAGAAACTTGCAAAGACATGCTTTTAGACTGAGGACGTTGATCTGTTCTTCCTAAGAGGGAGACTCCAGTCGACTCCCCACTCCAAAAAGCACCCTAGAATCTCCTTTCTCACTTGTCACTTTTGAGTTTTTTTTTTGACCCGCTTCCTGAATTGTGATTAAAAATGCTTTTCAGCTTCCCCCACTTACTTTGGAGGCAATTTAACAGTGGGCCCTGTGAATTTTTGGCTTTCCTCTTTAAACCCGGGCCTTTGGCTCTCGTTGTAGGTTGCCTAGCAACAGCAAATGGTTCTAGGAGAGCTGCCTTGCTGCTGGTAGCTCTCTCTCTCTCTCTCCCTCTCTCTCTCTCTCTTTCTCTCACTCTCTCCACCACTCTCACTCTAGAAGTTCACCACTCTATCGCGCCAAAACGCTGCTGAGCCGGGAGTCACACCAAGCCTGCTAGCACACCGCTCCACCATCTGGGAGCACGTAATCCCGACAAACCCCATCTATTCACCTTGAAACGAGCACAGACTCATGCTTATACACACACGCAGATTTAAACACTTTGGGCACACACATACACACGCCACTCGTGTCTGTTAGCATGTCTCCCCGCTACTGGGACCCCCGCGTATGTTGACACATTTTCTCGTTTTCATCAGAGAAGTGGGAAACGGCAGCAAGGAGAGACACACCTCGGCCCTGTGGTAGCTTCCAGTGCTGCCTCAGATAAGGCATAAATGAGATAAAAAATAGGAGGGAAAGCATGCCCCTGGTATCTTTGGCAGCCATAAGCTGACACACTCTGTACACATACAGTGCCTATGTTCCTGTTCTGCAATCATAGGTCATTCTTCAAAATAAAAATTTATTTGGTACAATTTGTGAGTATCCAGTGCCAGAGCCAGAAAAAATGTGATAGGGGGTCATGCGGGGGAAGGGGGGGTAGGTAAGCAGATGATCTGTAGCCACGCCCCTGGAAGAGACTGACTTTATTGTTTTAGGATAAACACCTTTATTAAAACATAAAATTAAAGAAAGACAGTGTCCTTGGTAGGTTGCATCTGGGAGGGGTGGGGGGGGGGCACAATGCCAACATATTATTCATCCCCACCTTTACACTGTAGCTTCACTATCAAAATGTGGCCTGCGTCTGTTTGTTCCACAATTTAGGCTGAAGAAAATGTGCATGTTTGTAAAAGCTCAACTGGCGTCGCCGGGGAGCAGGAAATCAAAACCAAACAGCCGGTCGCTGTGGCGCTAGCGAAGATGGAAAGTGAGGTTGACATGAGGTTAGGATTCCTCACCCTGAACTGGCAGGTTAGGACAAGGTGATGTTCACCGATGCCCCCGCTGGGAGACTGACGCGTGGCTGAAATGGGACCTGGCCTCGCACGTTTCCTCTGCTCTGGAAACAGCCCTTGGCTTCCACAGGAGCCATGAATAAATTTAATTTTAGAAAGAATTTCAGGCTTGTTCAATAGTTCTGACAGTCTGGAACACTTACATAACAGAAGGTACTGTGCATTAGAATAAAGTGGCCAATTAAGTGGGAATTAATTATATCCAGAAATAAAAAGTTGATTTCTTCCAAGTACTTTTTATACTTTTTAAAGTAAATGTCAAAATCGTACAATGTTAGATTTATCTATGATATTAGAAAACATGAACAAGTTTCATGAAAATCCCGGGGAGCAGTGCTGCAGTCTGAGAGCTGCTTTCAGTGAGTGTCTCTGTCTGGTTGTAGACTTTGCCTTCCTGTCTTCCTGTGACCTTGTTTCCATGGGGACAGAGGTCAGTGCCTGTGTCCTGTGGATTTCCAGAGGCACTAGTCAGCTGCACTCTGAGGGGAGCAGACTCTACAGATACTTGTGGCTATAATAATTATAAAACACATTTATATTCATATGTATTTATTTAGCAGTCACCTTTATTCAAAGCCAGCACATACAGTATAAGTACTGTACTGAATGTACACCAACCCAAATGTTCGCCGACACAAAATCCCTTGAGTGCATTAAAAGCTGTGCATCTTTGTTTAATGTGCAAAGCACTAAAAAAACAAGGCTTCATAGTATAGTATTACCACCCACCACATGTTAATCATAAAGTAGAATAAGAAAGCATGCCTGTTTACGTAACGAAAATGTTGCAAAGGCTATTAATAGTCTCCATCCATACGCACAAGCAGACAGAGTTCAGAAGAGGGTCATGATAATTTTGATGAAAGGCCTTCAGTTGTGCAGGAATATAAATGCAGAGAGCAGCTGTTCAAAAGAACATGAATTAATGAATCTATCCACCCATCCGTACTCCAACCATTAATCCCATACAGAGACACAAAGGGGTTCAGAACCTATGCCAGGCAGTAGAAGGCATAAGGAAGAGGTACTTCCCGGCACGGGCACACTAGATATTTTGAGCCCCATGGATGCATAACAACATAACAACATAAGAAATTTACGAATGAGAGGAGGCCATTCGGCCCGTGAAACTTGTTCGGGGAGAATTCAACTAATAGCTAACTAATTGCCCCCCAATCCAGGCCAATCCAATTATGGGCCTTGGTCACTCAGGGGACCCATGGAATCGTCATAACTACCACCCTCCCCCCCTACCCTCCCTCGCCTTTTCGGTGTCCCTGCATCCTGAATAGACCCATTGCAAGGCACGCAAACACTACAGGACCTTTAGGAAGATCATCCACACATCTGCGAACAGCTTCTCCTGGTCAGAGTCACAAGTTATAAAAACATCAGGTAGCCAGGCAGGATTCAAACCCTTAACTCAACAGGACCACTCACTGCATCACCATGTCACCCAATCAATGAGCTGAACTTGACACGCAGGTTTTCTGAAACAGGAAGAATCCACATTGCATAGATATTTTAAAGCAGGATGAGGCGTAGAGCGACACTCACGCATTGCACATATCGCTGACAGCAACCTGTATTTAAGACTGACTTGGCAGTGGAAAAGGAATCTATTTTGCTGCTGGGCTATTTTGTGGAGGGTGTGGCTGGCATCACAGTTTTGGGCAGTGCAGTATTCGCACGGCCCCAGACAAATACCCTGGGTCTTTGCCTTCGCTCTGTTCCTGTGTGGGCCCACTGTAACCCCCTAACCCACCCAGTAAGGCCTCCTCTTTTTCATAAACATTTATTTAAATGTATTTTATTAAATGTAGCAAAATCATCATCAGACCTGAGCACATTATTTCATCTCTCTACATTTGACTAAGAAGTCACTGTTTTTGATTCTAAAACTGCCAAAAACACACCTGTGCACTTGATGTAAATACAATTTAAACTACAGGCAGTATCTAGGTTACAAACAAGATCTGTTCTGTAAGTGTCTTTAGGGCCATTTTGTAGGTAAGTCAGAAAAATAATAATACAGTAAATAATAACAATAAAAATTACATAGTAATAATAAATGTAACTACATATGGTACTGTACATTGAGCCGACGAACCACTGAAGCTGCGCAATGTTTTCATGAGCGTCACAAAGGAGTGTGTGCATTTGTTATTATGGATCATTGTATTTAACACAAATTTTTATGTAATAGGCTTCATCGCAGTCCGTTTCCTTTGTCCAAGTTGTCCGTAAGTCGGACGTTTTTTAACCCGGGTACTGCTTGTCCAAAAAAAAATTTTATGCTATTACTTTATTCTTAAGCATTCCATCTAAACTGCAAAAGTGTATATCTTGACTTGGAGGTATTTAGTGACATTAAATTAATATAATAACAGTATGTGGTCATACTTTTATGTTTCAGCTTTGTGATGAGCCAGAACTTCAATGTATTTTTTTTGCAGAGTAGATTCCAGTGAGGATCCAGTGAGAATCCAGCAAATTCCAGTGAGAATCCACCAGCAGGAATAGAAGAAAGGGGAAATCTTCCTGATCAGAGCGTCTCTATAAATCCTACCGGAAAATGGTTGGTCGCTACGTTGCAAGGGGGGCTTCTCTTATAAAGGCCCCTTCCGCCTCGTCCCCTTGTTGGGTCGCTTGACAAGCAGGCCGAAGGCTTCATGACACACCAACACTTAAACTTTCGGCACGGTAAACGTCGGCGTGTCTTTCAGCTCTTTGTCACGCCTGTCACCTATCAGCTCTTGTCTAGAGACACAAGTCTTTCATGAATATTTCACAAGACATGGTGCAACTTTATCTGATCGAGGAGAAAAGACCACACGCACTGAGCAAACTGGAGGAGGAGTATCTCATTTCTGTCCACTTATTTACCACTCTCTTAATTGAAATAATGAGGTACGTCCTCTAATAAGAGACACATTTCGCCTACGGGTTTATTCTGGCAATAAAACTCCAGCAAACCCCAGATTTTAGCTGGGTCATATTACGCAAGGCCTTATGAATGGGAACGAAGAGCCGGCAGCCATCTAGATGCAGTTTCTCAGCATTTTTCACAATCCACAGATCAAAGGAGCATTAGCCTAAGACAGAGAAAGGGGTGTGTCAAACTGGAACAGACCAGCGTGGGGGCTAACCAGCTTCCGGGGGAAATGCAGTCGACCTCTGAAACCTGGTCTAAAGCTTCTGCATGTTTGCTGCATTTTCTCAGCATCTCCCCGTCAAGGTTGGGAGTAACAGGGTCTCTTTGTTGTGAGTGCCAGGGCCTATGCAGGTGTCACCGATGCACGAGCGATGAGTCTGGCGTAACATAGCAGAGAGACCCTCTGCCTCCACCCTGACTCTCCGCTTTCATTCTCCTCATCCTATACCTCTCCCGCCTCACTCCTCCTATTCTCCTATTATTCCTCTGGTGCCTTTTCTCACACAGGCATACAATGTGGCCACTGTTCCTCCTGGCTAGAGAACACGCCCCTCTGGAAACCAGGAGAAGAATAGTGGCTGGAGTGGCCCGGTCTTGTTCAACACAGGTGCCAAGAACTCAGTGCTCCCGTTGGTTCTCTTTGAAAAGTTTGAAATTCAACACCTTTAAAAGGCCATGGGCATGCACCTGAGCAGCGACCACACTGCCTTTCAAAGTTTTCAATTCACTGCTTTCCCCACAATTCAAAATTCTGCTTTAAACTGACAGTTGTATCACCAATAATCTATATTAGGCTGTTGTAGTTCAGATTACTCCAGTTTATTCATTTATAGAATTTAAGAGCTCACTATGGATGATACGGCCGTGTTCATTCAGGCAAGCTTTGCAGGATCTTAAAGATAACATTGCTGAAGTTGTTCACAAAGGATCGATATTTCCCATTAATTCTGACGGCCCCTTAAAGTTAAAAGTCTAGCTCACGCTCAAGTACAAGATCCTGATACAGGCCGAGGTCAATTCATTAACGTCAAAGATCTTCTAATCAGACAAAAGTCTGAATGTTACTGTGGAAAGGAGATGACATCAAGTTAATATCGATTGATTTATTTTGTTTCCATTGGTGAGAGCCCCGTTTTACTTTGAATGCTTTTTTGACATGTCTGCAGTTTCCTTATCTTCCAGTAGCATCTGTAAGGCGCCTTCCTCACATCTCCATCACCTGAGTGATCTAACTGAAAGTGTTGCATTTCAGGCCTGGATTATGAGCATCAATCAGCCGTATCATTGAAGGACAGCGTGCAGTAAAGCAACACTCATATATTCCTTCCCCTCAAACAAACATCTCCATACAACCACTTACTTGGCTAAAGAGGAGAAATCTCTTGCCCAATATGTCTATAATAGTAACATACATACATATGGGCACTGTTGTGACCATGCCATGGTCAAAATGATAGCAAAATAGTTACCACTATAGAACTATAAAACTAGAAGTCCTGTCCAAAATAGAAGTCACTTCTAATCCCTTATGACCAAATCAGTAGATTCTTATGTGGATGACATATTAATCTTTGATGGAAAAACCTTTGATGGAAAATCCTTCTTAATGGATACGGAAGAGAGCTGTGAAAGGAAAGAAAGTAGGACAAAAGAAACCAACCCAAGTTCTTGAGGATTTAAACTCTTGGGTGTTCTTAAGGAGTTCCTACTCTCTTGAATTGAGAAAAAATATTCTTTCATTGCCTAGAAATGCTACAAAGGAAGGGTACCTACGTGAATCTGTTTACAATTAGCGTGTTTATAGAAACAAAGAGAAAGTCCTGCCACATCACACAGACAGCAGTTCCCATGCTCAGCGTCTGGACACCCCAAATGGCTTCATAAAGAGAGTTACTGAAGCAGGGGTGTCACATTCAGGTATCTGGCGGTGCTTTTCATTGCCTCTTAAGAATCAGGACAGAATTAATCCAGTCTTTATGTTCCTGATACTTTCAGGCATTGATTAAAGAGAAGACAATCTCGTTTGGCTTTCCCCATTCGAATCAGCTAAACAAACTATCAAAAAATTTCAGCAAAAGCAATAAAAATTCATTTGAAAAGCTAACCTTCAGCATTACTTGCTGCGGCATGTCCCAACATCATAGTAATGATTATTGAGGGATAGGATTCAGATTCTCAAATGTTATGGCTATTGACATCAAACAAAGATTCTAGTTACTATGCTATTCAAAAAATATATATGAAGTCATTATGAATATGGGATACTTTACAATTTTACAGTTTTATTACATTTTAGGAAAGTTTATTTCTGATATTAGGAGGTGGTTTAAAAATACTTTTGTTCCTCGTTGTGCCCGCAAGGTCATTGCGGCAATAAAATTCCAGCAGAACCAGGTTTCACGGGAGACACCCTGTTGCTAAAAACCTAATGAAGCGGAAAGGAAAGCCTGGAGAATTCAAAGTATAGAGAGCCGCTAAATACTTTATGGAGTCCCTAGGTTAAATAATATTTGCCCCACGCTAAGCCTGCCATGTGTAGAACCGGAACAGACTAGCACAGGTCTAACCAACTGCAGGGGACAGGATGCACAACCCTGACGAGGAAATCAGCGTACAGCTGCTGTTCTCTTGGAGGCTGATGCCTCCTTCCTGGGCTCCCACATGTAGTCCCTGCAGTACCCTGTCAAGGTTTGGAGCAACACTGGCTCTTTGTTGCAAATGCCAGGGCTCAGCAGGTCTGAGGAGTCTGACAGAATAAATCAGAGCTCCCCCTCTCTCTGCAGCCCCCCCCCCCCTCTGCTTTCTCTCTTTTTTTCCACTCCTTACTGCCTCCTACATCCTCACATCCTCCGGCCCTTTCTCAGTTTTCCTTCATCTTGGTCCTTCCTCACACAGAGTGACACTTGTAGCCAAGTGTGTTCCTGGATGTGTCTTCAGCCCCGATTGGAGGAACGCTCACTCTCACCTATAATGCCGGGGAACCAGAGGCCGCAATGGGTCAATCCCACGGTGTATGGCTGCCAGGAACTCAGTGTACCGAAAAATTCTATCACGTGTGGAAGGAACTACTATTGACAGAGGAAGCCTCATTGAATGAGGCTTTTTTTCTCCTCTGCATTACAAATGTTCAGTTCTGATGTTGACACTACCAACTGGGACACGCGACTCCTGCACCTGAACCTGCATCATTAGTACCATAGGGGCGGAGATCCACTCTCACCTGAGAAGGCTTTGTTATTTCTACATGAGTAAGGTCTCCCCAGCCAGTGACAGACCTTTATGCAGTAAAGACATAACACAGCATTTACCACATGTAGCTATTCAGCAGACATGTGGTACGGGTCACCTTAGATTCTGCAACACTTGACAGATACACTCCCTTAATGCCCACTGTTCCTTCTGTATTTCTTTAACTGTTCAACCATAATTAATTTGTAAGGTGGAAGAAAGAGACATATCATTAAGGGAAAATGCCAAAGAAAGAAGAACTACCAGTACAGGAGAAATAATGAGACGCAAACATCTTCTGGACTCATATTCACCATCCGCAAACAGGGGTAACAGGCACCTCACTCAGCTGAGTGACAGAACTGAATGTACTCTCATGTCTATGTTGTGAATGATTTGGCTTATTTAGTTTCTGTTTTTTTTTAATGGCTTTGCCTCACGTTTTTCACATTTTCACAACACCTCCCTGGTCTCTACTGCGGCGTTTGTTTGCATTCCAGCGGGATGGTGGTCTGGTGGAGCCCGACGTCTGTTCTCTGCACTGAGACACACCGATGGAAAACCAAGTGGGAAGAGCCGACCCGTTCAGCTGCGGGACAGGGAGGAGGAAGTCCGAAGTGAACCAGGCGATGTGCACGTTTCCAGCTTTAGAAATTTTGCAACGTTAGCGGTGTTTCTCTTTACTTATGATTTCCGCAATGTTAGTTTTGATTTCAATCGGTTGGCACACATGCTTCCACAGATAAGTCTTAGTAGTATGATAGATATATCTATATTTAAATAGAGGGAGAGAGACATTTATTTGCTTAACAGATGCTTTTATCCAAAGTGACATGCAATTGAGAAAGCAGGGTCAGCCGGTCCCTGGAGCAAATGGGGGGTCTGCAATAGGGGCCTTGCTCAAGGGGCCCAACGGTGACATCACTCAGCCAACACTGGGATTTGAACTGGCAACCTTCCAATCACAGACA